>JAVXUO010003100.1:0-51826 GCA_033065855.1 Escallonia rubra | reverse complement strand
AAATTTTCCAACAATTACACTGCAAATAATTTTTATTCTTCTTTTATTTAATTCTATGACTTGTTGAGAATGATATAATTTTTATTTTTTAGATTTCAGTATAAATATGGATGCAACTGGAGGAAATATTTTTTGTGAAGGTTCTGATCCACCTTACTTGGGTCAAAATTTTTCAAACACTGGACGAAGTCGAAGCATACTCAAGCATATTCGAAAACGATGGGTTTAGGTATTACAACAAAGACGACTAGAATACGGGTGAATACCGATCAACATTGTGCGAGACTATTTGAGTGTCATAGAGGAGAACCGCATGTACCACCAGTCGTTCGAATCAATGACGAAGCGACAACAAAACAAAGAAAACGGCAACATTTCCGGGTACCGCTGCAAGGCCCATGTGTATGCAGTACACCGGAAAAAAAAAACCAATGGGTTGTGACGGGAGTGGAGTTGAGCCATAATCATCAGTTGATGCACCCCTAGTAATGATTGGTCAAATTCATCAACACCGAGAAATAAGCGCGACACAGACTGAACTCAACAATGGCCGGGCGCTGAAAATGCACCTTCTAAGATGATGGGGGTTTTCTCAAGCCAGGCTGGGGGGATTGACAAGTTGAGTTTCAACGACGTAGACCTTCGAAATGAACTTCGTGCCCAGAGGAGAGAGTCTTTCGGTAGATGATTCTCAAGCTACACTTGATCTCTTCAGGTGCCTTTAGAGTGAGAATTCTGGATTTTTCTACAGTCTCCAACTGGATGATGAGAACCGCATTAGTACTATATTTTGGGCGACCGCCCGTTTAGAGCTGCTTACCAAAATTTTGGGGATGTTGTGACGTTTGACACCACATACCGCACCAATAAGTACTCTATGCCTTTTGCTCCGTTCACCGGGGTGAACCACCACTATCAGTCAATCTCATTTGGCTTTGCCCTGCTTAGGGATGAGACGGAGGAGTCATTTACGTGGTTATTTGAAACGTGGCTTAAGCAGCGTATCATATTCCTCCAAAGACCATCATCACCGACTAAGATCTGGCAATGAAAAATGCAATCGCTAAGGTCCTTCCAGATACTCACCATGGCCTATGCACGTGGCACATAGCAAAAAAATATCCCGAACGGCTTCACAATGTATATGCAAACCATCCGGAATTCAAGACTGACTTTAATACATGTGTGAAGAAATCGTTGACGGTAGACGTGTTCGAGGAGAGGTGGGCCACGTTAATGGATGACTACGGTTTGCACAATCATGGATGTTACAATCGTTGTATGATATCAAGACACAGTAGGTGGTGCTACACCAAGAAGTTTTTTGCAGCCGGAATGACTACGACCTCGAGAAGCGAAGCTATGAATTCATTCTTTGATGGGTACGTAGGCCAGTCTTCAAGTATAGCGGAGTTCGTACTAGAGATGCAGAAAGCCCTTGAGAGGCAATTGTACCATGAGAGCCGACGCGGCTACAGTTACAAAGAAAGAGCCATACTACTCGTTCACCTTTGGAGGCTCATGCGGCTCAAGTCTATACCAAGGAAATGTTTAGACAGTTTCAAGAGGAACTACTAAAGTCGAATCAATTTTGCATGTCAAAGTTGCACGACTATTCCACCAGAAATCTCAAGGTTTATGCTTTGACAAATGTGACGAATTATGCCACTCCGTGCTCTTCGTCGGCTCCGAGGAACAGAAGACATTTTACCGTACTAAATGTATGGACACCGGGTTGGTCAATCCAACTGTCAATTGTTTGAGCATAAAGGTATACTTCTTGTCGACATGCGTTGAGGGTTTTGAGCGCCAAGAATGCAACCAAATCCCTCCAGGTATATCTTGGAACGGTGGACGAAGGAAGCCAATAGAGTCCACGGTCACATTCCTTACGTGCCCAATGTTTCAGTTGATTTCGAGGCAATCTGAGGCGCTGCGACATAACCACCGTTGTAACTTCATGCAGGGTTTCTCATTGGATGCAGCGTGAACATTTGATTGGTACTTATCAAGTTGAAGCAGCCGCACGGGATAAGGCTAAGCATGCACAGTTTAGGATGGCATTACCAGAAAGACGGGACCCTGGCTACAACTCCAGCCGGTAGATTCAATCGAGCCAAACAGCCAGTCATTGACGGCACTAGCATGCAAGGTGAGGAGGACGACATTTTTGATCCAATTATTTCTCAAACAAAAGGGCGAGAGAAATACGCATGAAGAATCCGATTGAAAAAGCAACGGGTCAAAAAAAATGCGAAAGTGTGCGTTGTGTAATAGGATGGCTGATCATGACAGGAGAAACCATTTTAAAGTGTTAGGTATCGAACCTGGCAGTATGGTCGAGGAGGACGAATGAGAAGAGTGTTAGGGTTAATGTTTCAGTTGTATAACGAATAACTTTTATAATGTTTAAATTTGTGATTTGGTTTGTTGAATCTTTAATTTGTGATTTGGTTTGTGGATTATTGAAAATTTTTGGGCATATTCGCGCACTAGCGCCCAATTCATGGTTCTGAAAAATCTTGTAATTGTTTTGTTCATTGCCTGTCAATGATTTAGGGCCAATTCATAACGCTCGAAAAATCTTGTAAATTTTTTTGTCACTTTTTTTCCGCTCATTGCACATGAGGCACGCTAGTTAGCCCATTCTTATGAATTTCGGCGAAAAACGAGACACGTTATTTTTTCGGTTTTCCTATGAAGGGCCTATTCGGGCACACTCAGGGCCCAATTCATAGCTTCGAAAAATCTTGTAATTTTTTTGGTCACTTTTTTTTTGTTCATTTCACCTCAGGCATGCTAATTAGCCCATTCTTATGAATTTCGGCGAAAAACGAGACACGTTATTTTTTGGGTTCCTATGAAGGGCCTATGGGGCACACTTTGGCCAATTCATAACGCTTGAAAAATCTTGTAAATGTTTTTGTCACTTTTTTTCCGCTCATTGCACATGAGGCGCGCTAGTTAGCCCATCTTTATGTTTGGCGAAAAACGAGACACGTTATTTTTCGATTTTCCTATGAAGGGCCTATTCGGGCACACTTTAGGGTCAATTCATAACGCTCGAAAAATCTTGTAAATTTTTTTGGCACTTTTTTTCCGCTCATTGCACATGAGGCGCGTAGTTAGCCCATTCTTATGTATTTCCGCGAAAAACGAGACACGTTATTTTTTCGGTTTTCCTATGAAGGGCCTATCGGGCACTCTTTAGGGCCAATTCATAACGCTCGAAAAATCTTGTAAATTTTTTTGTCACTTTTTTTCCGCTCATTGCACATGAGATGCGCTAGTTAGCCCATTCTTATGTATTTCGGCGAAAAACGAGACACGTTATTTTTTCGGTTTTCCTATGAAGGGCCTATTCGGGCACACTTTAGGGGCCAATTCATAACGCTCGAAAAATCTTGTAAATTTTTTTGTCACTTTTTTTCCGCTCATTGCACATGAGGCGCGCTAGTTAGCCCATTCTTATGTATTTCTGCTAAAAACGAGATACGTAATTTTTTCGAATGCGTCATAAGAACTGTATATTCGCGCACATTTTAGCGCCAAATACAAATCACACGAAAAATTATGTACATTTCTGTTTGGTACAGTTTTTCGTAACATCACAGCAGCTAGCCACGCACGTCAGGATAATGGTAATGAAGTCGTCTGGCTTCATTCTTTTTCAGTTCCCAGGCTATCCTATACCTAAACGTCAAGGCATCCTTCCTAGTCCACGAGGAGTGTTTGAGCACTTCCGAGCGAGCAATGTAGTCCATGTACTTGAGGACGTAAATCCCGCAATCGTTACCGTTATATTGCTTTGGTCGGTCCTTTATCATCACGACCGTCCAAGGCTCCCCCGTGGCCGTCCGCACGCTATCGAGAGGACAGTAGTCTGCATCCAACAATAAAATCGAGAATCAAGCCTATGAAACAACAACAATATACTATGAGCCAAGGTCAAAAAATAAAAACTAACCACTAAAGTGATGTAGTCGTTGTACATCTGTGCCAGCAGCTGTCCAGGCTCGTCTTCCCTTAGGCTAGCGTATATGTGAACCGTTCTGAACGCTGGATGAAGAACTAATAGGAACCAGTGGTGCCCATGAAGACAAGGTATCATGATAAGGTTCGCATCAGCAGCGGGACATTGATACTCTGCGTTCATCATGCATAACACGTTTCGACCTGGTTTCCAATTACTCATGTTGCCCCCTTGCCTCCATTGATGGAATTCCCGGATCGCTAATTCCACAAAATGAGTGGGATACATGTTAAGCTTACAGTATTCAGAACGGTTAAATTTATGCTCTCTAATCCGGAGCAGATCTATGTAAGCGTTGATGACAAAATTTGAAAGATCTGTCTCCGGCGCCAACATTCTGATATCCGAATGACCTAGGAGTGTCCCAAGAGGGAAGTCTGTTGCATTGACAGGCTCATGCCCGAAGTAGTGTCGGTCGATCCAAGCCATCTTCTCCGGCCTCAATGGCTTCGTCGTTTGTCCTTTGTTCGACCGGAATCTTGGGCCCGAGGCATGGATTCCTACTTGGGGAACCTGACTCTGGCACTGAGAGTCGTATGCGTCAGGAGGAGGGCGACTATACGGCTCCCACACCTGACTCGAAGTTCCGTAGTCGTACGCGTCAGGAGGAGGGCGACTAGACGGCTCCCACACCTGACTCGAAGTTCGGTAGTCGTACGCGTCAGGAGGAGGGCGACTAGGCTCCCACACCTGGCTAAAAGTTCGGTAGTCGTACGCGTCAGGAGGAGGGCGACTAGACGGCTCCCACACCTGACTCTGGGGCTGATAGTCGTACGCGTCAGGAGGAGGGCGACTAGACGGCTCCCACACCTGACTCTGGGGCTGATAGTCGTACGCGTCAGCAGGAGGGCGACTAGACGGCTCACCTTGGTAACCCCGGTACGCAAGACTAAAGTTTTGAACATCAGTCTTGTACCTCTCAATGGACCTCTTGATATTGTCAGGAGCCTGCGCGACAAACCAGTCAAACGACTCCAGCTGCTTGAACACGTCAGTGGCCTGGTCAACCTAAAAAACATGCATAGAAAATATAATCGTAATCATTTCATTTGATGGTCGATACGCGTGCGCAAATAAATTATCAAACAACACTAGCATGACTTACAATGGCCAATGCCCAGAACTGGTCATAGACCTCACGTGGCGCATACGATTTGGTCCTCACTTGGGCAGGGCGAGTCACCCTCGTGCGCGTCACCCTGAGAAACCACTTTAAGTAGTCCTCAGTACTGATGCCGTCGTGCTTCATCGATACAAGGCTGTCATACGTTTCCTGCCAGGTATTCCATTATTGCACCTCGTCACCCAACACAGTCAAGGCATTAGCCACCTCGAAGTTCGGCCCTCGACCACCCCTGTATGGCCGCATGTCTACAGCGGGTTTCGGAATCCCTTGTGGACAGCCAGCTTGCTTCATAACTCGATCGGGCATCTGAAACTCACATTCTTCAAAGTGAATGAGCGGCACCCGAACCAAACCTGCAAGCACGTACGACACCGGAAGTTGCCAACACAACTCATCCAACAGATGCATCACCTTGTCATATGGCTGCCACGCCACCTGGTATGCATCCAGCATCTCTAGTTCCCCCCGATAGAACTGTAGATGGTTGTGAGGGTCTACCCGTCTCCTCCTCCGGTTCGTGGGAGGCGCGCAGGCCCACACCCTGGGCCACCTGTCATCGAAATCTACCAACGGTGGTGGGCGCCCCGTGGGTAGCCTCTCATGAGACCAAACGTGTGAACGCAAACATTATATGGAATTAGTAATGAATCCCGAATATATTGACTAAGGATCCGGATAAGAAAATAAATGCTCATACCTGTAATAGAGTCAGGCAGGCGGCAATGGACTTGGCACCGAATCTCGTAGCCTTATGCAGTGCTCGATATAGGTGCGCAAGGACAGCTGAACCCCACGAATACGAGTATACCTCGTCAAGATCCTCCAATAACACCATATACTTCGGATGCACCGTGTTTTTCGAATGCGTCGGAAGTAATATGGCTCCAATAATATACAGAAGGTATGCCCTCGTATACGTCACGAAATCCTGACGAGTGTATTCATCCGGTAGCACGCCATACTGCTCTCTCAGCCATTTAAGCTTGACGCCGTTTGTTGTAAGAGCTGCCCTTGGAATTCCCGGAAAATAATGCCTAGCCATATTCGCTACGGATGCAGACGGCACGCTCAGAGTAACGGGTCTGCCGTGACATGGGATTCCAAGTATATATCCGACGTCCTCTAACGTAACAGTCATTTCACCAAACCGGAAATGAAATGAGTTCGTCTCGCTCCTCCATCGTTCAACTAGAGCGGATATAAGGCAATCGTCGTGGCGATACCATTTCCCGCAATCGGTGAACAGGCTTAAATTTTGACCGTGTATAAGGGCTTTTTGTTCCTCGTTTAGTACCCACTCTTCAATTCCTCTTGTGGTTTGAATTGTTTCCAAAACACCCTTATCGACACCGTCAAATACGTGTCTCGCGACGTGGTCATCGTCATCGTATAGGATTGATGTATCATGAGGTCCGGGGTTGAAATCCATATCTCTAAGAACAAAATATAATCGTAAACCAACATATCAGGTTATAATATTTACATTCCAAAACTACATTCCTGGATCTTTAACCTAGCTTACCAACACATTAGCAATAGTCATTATTTCAATGTATTAAAACAAATCCTCACTTCCCACCACTCCGAGCGGTTAAGTAGGCTAGTTCTCACGGAATTTGGCGCCAACGTGGTTATAGCAATATACCCCCCGATGGCCCCTACACCCCCAAGACCTCAAAACCGCTTTGAAGTCAAGTTTTTAAATGTATTACGTCAATTATATACCCAATATATCAGGAAGTATTTTAAAGGGGGAAAGTTACCAAAACACCCGCTACTTGTGCAAAATACCCCCTGGCAGTCATCGCCGGTGCGTCACAAGTTCCTGTTATTCACCCGGGACAATAAAAGTTTTCGGGTGTCTGACACCCTTTGCTGAACTAAAAGTTATTTTAAGGTATGGCCCTTTAAGCTGGATCCTTCCTAGCAAAATAGTCCCCGATGAGCGGCAAATTACCGAAATGCCCCCGGGGGTTCACTATCACCCCAACGCCCCCGAACCAGCTTCAAAACAACATTTCAGGTTCTGTGATTACATTCCTGGACTAAAACTGTGTAATTAAAAACTTGGCGCGGGAAAATTACCGAAACACCCCTCGCGGGGTGGCAAATTACCGAAATGCCCCTGGCATCAGGAAAAATCTCAAAGGTGCCTTGAAATGCTACTTTACGCTTCGTGAGTTCATCATTGGCCTAAAAAGTACTTTACGGATTTTTCGCGCAAAAATCGCGAACCGGTGTCCGGGGCGAGCGCTGAAAGGGCCGTTCGGGCAAAAAAATAGCTAACGGCTCCGGAATGGCGCGAAATCCTGGGGAATGGAACTTCCCAACATCCTAGGGTTCTCGTAAAAGTTTCACGCGAAATCGCGCTAGCTTGGTATTTTAAATTAGACTGCGAAGGTACACGGTTCCCCGTATCAGTTAGCCCCTCTACAGTGCTTGGAAAAATCTGAAATTTTTACCTCATACAGATCCTTTCAGAATAACTAGGGTCCCTGTTTTGCACTTTGGCCAAATCACGCTCTAGCTATTTTTTATAAATCTGTGAAAAAGCTGTCTAATTAAAGGGCGAGCGCTGAAAGGGCCGTTCGGGCAAAAAAATAGCTAACGGCTCCGGAATGGCGCGAAATCCTGGGGAATGGAACTTCCCAACATCCTAGGGTTCTCGTAAAAGTTTCGCGCGAAATCGCGCTAGCTTGGTATTTTAAATTAGACTGCGAAGGTACACGGTTCCCCGTATCAGTTAGCCCCTCTACAGTCCTTGGAAAAATCTGAAATTTTTACCTGATACAGATCCTTTCAGAATAACTAGGGTCTCTTTTTTGCACTTTGGCAAAATCTCGCTCTAGCTATTTTTTATAAATCCGTGAAAAACTGTCTATAAATGTAATACGCTATTTTGAATCGCTATAAATGTAATACGCTAAGTGTAATACGCTGATTTGTATAAACCTAACATTGAATTATAAGGAAATTCAAAATACTTGTTGTGACTTGATGTATTTGAAGAAAAATCTACCGATCTTCTAGCGATTATCCACCGATCTTCTTCTAGCGCTAAAATTTTTTGGTTTGTGGAGAAAAAGTGCGGAGCAGAGCAGAAATGTGGAGAAGAATGGTTGGGGGGAGGGGATTATAAATAGAGAAGAAAAAGGAAGAGAGAAGAAAAAAGAGGGAAAAAAAAACCCGTGAGTGGTCTCTGCAGAAAAAAAAAATTGGCAGACTCTGCGAAAAAAAGACTCTGCAAACAAAGAAAAAAAGCAGTGGGAAGGACAGTCACGGGGAGGGAAGGACAGTCACGGGGGAGCATCACCCGCGTGGGGGGGGGCGCCACGTGGCAGAAGGAGAGGGCAACCCGCGGGGCCCCTTCACGCGGTTGGGCCACGTGGCAAGCGCGGGGGAGGCCACGTGGCAGGGCCATCGTACCAACCGGCGCACCTTCACGCGGTTGGGCCACGTGGCAGGCGCGTGGAGGCCACGCGGCAGGGCATCGCACCAACCGGCGTCCCTTCACGCGGTTGGGCCACGTGGCAGGCGCGGGGGAGGCCACGTGGCAGGGCCATCGCACCAACCGGCGTCCCTTCACGCGGTTGGGCCACGTGGCAGGCGCGGAGGAGGCCACGTGGCAGGGCCATCGCCCAACCGGCGCCCCTTCACGCGGTTGTGCCACGTGGCAGTCGCGGGGGAGGCCACGTGGCAGCCTTGGCTCGAATTTTTTTTTTTTTTGTGTCAGCCAACCAAAAAATTTGAAAATTTTTGTGTGGGAGCCACCCAAAAAAAAAGCCACCAACCGCTTCTTTTATATGCGGTTGGTTTTTTAAAAAAATTGTTAAAAAAAAGGGGCTTGCCAACCGCTTCTAAGAGAAGCGGTTGGGCAAAAAAAAAATTGTCCCAACCGCGTATAAGAGAAGCGGTTGGGTGGAGTGGTTTTTTGTGGTGGGCCCATGTCAAAAAAATAATCATGCCCAACCGCTTCTCTTACATGCGGTTGGGCTCAAAAAAAATAATGAGTGCTTTTTGTGGTGGGGCCCCCGGGAAAATGATATCGTACCCAACCGCATGTAAGAGAAGCGGTTGGGTGGAGAAATTTTTTTTATCCACCGGTGGGTGTGGATCGGATCCCTATATATATATATATATATATATATATATATATATATATATATATATACAGCTTAGTAACAAATATGGTGCTACTACAGAACACTTGCTTACTAAACTCATGAACTCAGTCACGTAATCGTCAACATTCATGATTTGGTGATTATTATGTGACTAATAGCAAAAACGAAAAAATTACATCAACATCCATGATTACATGTTGGAAGATCGACAAGAAAACGAATAAGAGATCAATGATATGTGAGGATACTTTAAGTATAGTCAATTTAGTTCTCTAACTACCTTAATGACTAGCCTTAATGAAAGACTAAAGGAGCAGTTGGTACAGTTGTCGGGGATACCTGTAGGTGAACTTCATGTTACCTATCTAGGGATCCCCTTTATAACAACCATATTAAAGGTCTTTGATTGTCAAGTCTTAGTTGACAGAGTCACCAAAAGGATTGATAGTTGGACTGTGAAACACCTCTCTTATGTTGGAAGGATGCAATTGGCAACATCTTTTCTCTTTAGTATGCAGATTTATTGGAGTTTTATCTTCATATTACCTAAGAAGATAATCTCTACCACAGAAGCTAAAATAAGAAGGTTTTTATGGCATGGAAGAGATGTTAAATGTACAGGGGCAAAGTAGTTTGGGAGGAAGTCTGCCTACCAAAAAGAGAAGGTGGACTTGGACTGAAAAGGCTTCAAGACTGGAAAAAGGTAGCTATCTCTAAATATATCTATGAGTGAAGTGGAGTCTCATGTACAAAATTAAAGACCAGAATTTTTGGCACTTTAAAGCCCCCTGATCAATCTTGGACATGGGGGAAAATTAAGAAGCTGAAGAGCCTCCGACAATTTGCTATCAAATATAAGATTGGGAATGGAAGGACCACATGATTTTGGCTTGATAATTGCCTCCCTATAGGGCCTATTATGCATTAGTTTGGACATAGAATAATCTATGATCCTGCTAGTTCAATCAACATGAAAGAAAATAAAGCTTGATCAAATGATAAATGGAATATTCCTAGAAGATTACAACATCTTAGAGACTTACATTGTCAATTATCTGCTCATCTCGGAATCGATACAGCTGAAATGGATCAAGTTAAATTAATACATCAGGCTAATGGAAAATTTAGTATAAGCTCTGCTTAGAACACTATCAAAAATCACAAAGCATAACTACATGGTGGAAATTTATTTGGTTCCCTGGGCACATTCCTAAGTGTGCATTTATCCTATGGATGCTCTGTAAGCAAAACTGAGAACAAATGAAAACTTAAAGGCATTGAGTGTAGTGAATGAGGGTAAATGCAACTTATGCTCTTAGCATCGAGAAACCTTAAGAGTGTGTTTGGAACCATTGAATTGATGGGATTTCATTTCAAATCCTCAAATTTTGTTGTTTGGAACATTAAAAAAAGGAATTAGAATTGGATTTGATGGGATTTGACTAGATTTGTTTCTATAGTGTGAAATCCGATGAAAAATGGTCGGATTTCATGGGATTTCGATTTACTTGAATTAAAACTAATTATTTACCTATCTTACCCTTTTTTCTGGATCTCTCCAACAATGAACCCACCATCCCATCTTCATTGCCGTTACCGCCACACCACTTTTACTACCATCACCGGCACCACTACTGTCACTACCACCACCACCGGCACCACTACTGCCACCACCACCGCTACCACTACTGTCGCCACCACCACGCCACCGCCACCACTACTACCACTATCGTTGCCGCCACAACACCCGCTAACACCACCGTCGCCACCACCACCACCACCGCCACCACTACGGCCAGTACTACCACAACTACCACCGCCACCACCACCACCACCACCGCCACCATTACGGCCAGTACTGCCACAACTACCACCGTCGCCACCACAACTGTCACCACCACTACATCCCCCACCACTAGAGCCATCGCCACCGCCACCGTCATCGCCGCCAGTACTGCCACCACCACCGCCACCACTATTGCCACCACCACTGCCACCACAACCATCACCACCACTGTCACCACCATAGCCACTGCCACCATAGCCATCAATAATGCCACCACCACCACTACTGCCATCACCACATCATCACAACTATTGCCACCACCGTCGCCACCACCACTATTGGTGCCAACACCACCATTACCACCGCCACCACCACTATTGCCACTACCGCCGTCAACATCACTACTGTCACTGCCGCTGTCACCACTGTTGCCACCACCGTCACCACTACTGCCACCGGCATCACTATTGGCGTTAGTGGATGACCACCACTACCATCATTACCATCACTTGACCACCCCACCACTTCCATCGTCGATGTTGCTACCCCGTGCAATGCTGCCACCACCACCACCACCACCACCATGTGGTGGCACTAGCCCACTTGAAACCACTTACCGTAATTTATTTTTCATCGTAAGTTAAGGATATAATTGTCTAAAAATTTATTACCTTTCCATTTCCTTTGTTCTCCAAACACAAAATTGGAATTCTGTGATTTGAATTCTCTTTCGTTCCAAACAAAAAAAAAGTGAATTGAAATCTAAATCCAATTCCAAATCTGAAATCCAAATCCTAAAAGAATTGGTTCCAAATGAACCCTAAGCATTTGCTCCTGGCTTGCCCTGTTGTACAAGAGATATGGGCTAAAGTGTTGAACAAGTTTAGAATCAGGCATACATTTAGAACTTGGTCACAATTATTATAATATGTCAGCAGCAAGTTTATAGATAAAAGTTTCAGAGCCTCTTTGAGCAAATTAGCTTTGGTTGTGACAGGCAAAAAGAAGGAAGTTGATGGACTAATAGCTAAGATTGAATTGTGGATTCTCTATAGAGTTTTGAGCTGGAGGAAGATAGTGCCGACTATGGAAAACCAACAGCTATGCCTTAAGTGGAAAATCCCATTTACAGTGCTGCAAGTTTACGAGCATGTTGTAATTTCTTGATCATTTGTTGACTTATATTATATAAAATAGAAGTAAACTATATATTGAGCTCTCATGGTAATAAATGACCTTTTATTATAAAAAAATAAAAAAAATGCTACCTTACCGACACCACTGAATCCTTTTGCTATGTTAAGATTCAGCAATTTTTGGGTCCCAATCAGGTGCAGTCATTTCAAATTTAACTGCTAAAGGAAAATATCTACCAAGTCCTTAAGCTTTCATTTTAGACAAATTAATATTCTCCCCTTTCTTTCTTTACTAATCTTTCTTCTACAAATTTGTCATTAATTGCCACCACCATCAAATGTCGCCACCCATTGCCACCGGTCAATCCGACTCAATCACCACTATCACAAAATTTGCCGCTGGCAACCCATCACAACCACCAAAATATCACGGTTCCCAACCACCACTATTGTTGATGTCTTTCCAAAACCCACAACCATTACCACTTCACGAAACCCATAACCGCCAATTTCACCAAACCTACCTCTACCAGCCAGGTCTTTCACTGAAACTACCACCACCATTTTCAATGAACTGACCACTACGACAATTGCAATTGCCACCGCCAATCAAATCCATCACCGCCACTTTTACCATAGCCACCACCATGACACCACCAATATCTAACAAAAAGCACAGATATGATATCTCCTTACTTATTATCACCAAATGCTTCAATCCAAAAACAACTTTCATCTGTTCAATCTATGATTGATAGGTATATTGGCGGCTTATAGAAGTAATAGTAATCCCGATGGTTAGTAGTAATGTTCGGCGGTGGTCGGTACTATGTGGCAATATACAATGAGCAGTAAAGATATGAGAATTGAAATTAAGAAAAATTAGTAAATAAATAATTAAATGTGAGAACCAAAATACCGTTACTTTTCGTGAAAACAATAACAAAATTAGGTATTTGATTTTTTGAAAGCTGAAAATTATATATGAAATGGTTGTCAAACACCAACTTACTATTTTAACAATCGAATGGTTGTTGGACGGACCAAAATTTTTTATTTTAAGATTAATTACAAAGAAATAAAAACAGTTACCAAACATTTATTATACGGAGAAAAAACCGAAGGAGACATAAGGGGGAAAAAAAGGTCCTAGTCTACTCTTTGAATTAAAATAGAAATAAGCTCATAAACCGTTTATTTTGAACCTAGTCACTTATTTGACAGAATGTTTCTCATATCATTTTCTTTTATTCAAAAAAAAAAATAGCGACAACTAGACACCATGGGTTTTTCCTTTCATTCTCCTTCACATTCCTCTTATATTAATTTGTTTTTGTGCTTTATTATTTTCTTCTCATTAAGTTTTTGGTTTCTTCCTTTCTTTTGCTGTTCGTAGTAGTATGGAGGAAAAAAAAATCGACGTTGTTCTTAAGCTGTTTAGTTACAAGATTGTTGCTATTTGTAATAAGTTATGCTCTGATAGGTCTGTGTGAATGTAATGAGATTCATATATAGGATACAAAAGTTGGTTAATTTATCTTGAAAATGGTATTTGATTACAAATTTAAAGGGGTAGATCTTTTGGGATGATGTACATCTATATAAAAATATTAAAACAGGAGAGGATAAAATTGGCTGAAATGAAACATTAAAATGTGTTGGATTTTTTTTTTCTTTTTTTTTTTATTATGTGATTGGGTTACAAATGAACTTTTTGTCCTTATTTTGGGGTCACAAATGGCTAAATCTTAACGGATGTAACGGAAGGACTTTGGTGCAGCCCCAGCCCGTAAGCCAGTTAGAAGGCTAGATTGACTATGATGAAAGTTTTTGGACTATAGTGTCAAATTATTGATAGTTTAGGGGCGTTTTGTTAAACTTGTCTCACTTTAATATTAGCACCAATTACACATTGCTCATTCTCAATGTTGGGGATATTTTTTGGATTAATTGCGGTTAAATCCTCATACATTAGGCCCGTTTACACATATGTTCCAAGTTTCTTTCTTTCTCTTTTTTTGGGTTCCCACCAACCCATTTGACGTGAAGACATCTATTTTTTTAGGTTTCTGCTAGATTTTTAGGGCAAAAGGGGCAATTCAAGCATAAGCATAGGTGGCAGCCACATCAATCCTATTTTGACTTTAAATTGCACCAATTGCGGCTTGGGCGAAGGACGGTGGCAGTTATGTCAACGTTAGCTGTGGGTCACGGCGTTGACGTCAACGTCGTTCGAATAGTCATGGCATTGATGTCAGTGTCATGTCAACAGTCGTGATAGATGTCAACATCATGTAAACAGTGGTTGTGTCTGCATCTTCCGTCCATCGACCGTCCACCCTTTTTTTGTCAACATACTATCCTTCACCACCTTTTGTCATTGGTTGCACCACCATCATTGCATCCTACCCACTTCCACCATTACCCACCAACATCAGCACATCGTCGGCAACCCCACCATCACCAACGCCACTGGACCCAACCCCTTCCACCATTATCCACCACCACCTCCAACCACTTGCACCCACTGCTTCTATCGTACCAACTACAACCTTCGTCGTCGCCAACTGCACCACCGACAAAGACAACCAAAACCAACAACCCATCAATCAAAGACCCTAGTGTAGATCCACTGGTCTAAGAGATAAATGAGAGATGAAAGAAAGAAAGACGAGAGACAGTGTCGTAGGTGAAGGTGGTTAGCCTCTAGTTTGGTGGTCGAGGTGGTGAGTACAATTTTTGGGTGATGGTGGTGTCACCCACCATAAGCCACTTGGACCATCTTTCTTTTTGAACGCTTACCCCTAAATTTAGTGTGTTGGCCGATGTAGTGCGGAGCAATGGCGGCCACGACGTGTTTGGGAGAAAGGGGCGACAACAATGTGTCTGGGAAAAATGATAAGATAGGCTGAAAGATAATAGAGAATGAAAGTACGACACATGGTTGCCAACAAGGATTTTTGTATGAATTGTCACATTTGAAAATCTAACACACATCCAACAAAATTGAGGTCTTACCATCAATTGGAAATTAGAGCATGAAAATAGAACCATGGGGTGGTGGGAACAAAACCAAAAAAGTGTAGGGTATCTTGGACAATGGACCCAAAGTATGGGGCTTTATATGCAGTAATCCATATTTTTTTGGGTCAAAGTCAAGAATCCCATAAACAGAAACTAAAAAGTCATACATACAGGCTACACAAAGGTTGGGTACATTACAAAGCAAAGAATAACCATCCGGAAGAAACAACTCCAAGAAGCCAAGATACAGTGGGATCTCAACGCCCTGACTTACTACTTATAAGGTGTACTGAATTTGCAGGTTCCACTGCTCTCTTCATTGATCTTGTGCATGTTTTGATTCCCTTGTTTACCCATCTTAAGTAATTTGAAAACGATCTTCTATAGAAAGAAAAACTACAAATTTACGCTAACCAAAACATGCTGCCATCAAGATATCTAAAGTGTACTTTATCTTTAGATGGAAAAACCAGTTTCTCCCAGCGGTTTTGAGCATGTCATGAATTCAGGGCTTGTTATGAAGTCTTAATCTGGGTGTTGCGTAAAATTCTTGTAGTGCTATCCAATTTCAGGTAACTTCAGTCGTATGATGCCATTTCGAAAGCATCCTGGAGTAATTAAATCGATTCATGTTTACTGCTGAATTCCACTAGCAAACTTTTATATATACATGTGTATCTTATACTCTTGAAGAGAAGGTATGAACGCCTCCTTTCGAACCCTTGATTCCAAACTCCGAGCGATTGAAACTGAAATTTTTTTACGGGATTAGCTCAGAGAGGCCTGTAGGGAAGATGTTCATCTCCAGAGCCTGTAAACTCTAAGTGATAAAACCAGCTTACTCAGCTTGGCTCTGAAGCTTTTACCCCTGAATCTGTGGATATTGAGGAAAGGAGTCCAGGCTGCAAAAATTGTCCTAGTACATAGTCTAGTCGACACACTGTGCAAAATGCCTTGCGATAAATGGCATGCCATGAAGACATATTTTATATAGTCTCTTGCTGATTTGTACAAAAGGAGCAATTTTCTTCAGTTAGATTCCAAGTTCTCAATCTGTCTTTGGTCCTTAATTTCTGTAGTAACCAGAGTACGAAAGAGAATCTGGCAATTTGCCCTGGAAACCAAATTAGTTTCCACCTGTGCACAATATTATGAGAATCTCTGAGTGAATTTGAGGCTGGCTTGATTGTAAACTTCCCATGTGTAGTTAAGCTCCAATATGGATGATCTTAATGAGTGACACCAGGAATATGCATTCTAAATAACTCAGCTTGAAGGTCCGCTGAGGGCTTCAGATCTAGGGGTAGGTAAGTTCCAAATCCTTCTGTCAGATTCTTCACTTCACTTCCATATGTATAAACATTCGTGTGTCTATACTAGTCCTAATCAAATTCTTCAAATTATTTAGGAGTATCAACCCCTTACAGGTTTATCATTCTGTGAAAAACAGATTCTCACTTATAATTTTACTTCGAAGGCATGCTTTTCTTTTTATGAATTCCAAAATGTATTCCCTGCCAACGAAATGAAATCCCTGGAAACATGCTGAAGCCGAGATTGTTGCATACTTGTAGGGAGAAATTGAAATGAATGGACAAAATTCGATTTCACTAGGTATGGAGACTAAGAGAATAAGCTCTAGAGTAAGCGTAGAGGATGAACCTGAAGATATGGTATCAGAACAGGTTCGTCAGAAGTTCATTAGCTCCATCGTGCAGAAGTTGACCTTGTATTCAGATCCCACCACCTACGGCATTTGTATCTATAAAGTTCCTGATAAACTTCGGAAAATGAATGAAGAAGCGTACCGTCCTCGATTAGTCTCAGTCGGCCCTTTTCATCAGGGTAGACCTCACCTGCAAGCCATGGAAAGATATAAATGGAGATGCGTTAAGAAATTCCTGCAGAGGGTAAACAGTGACATTGCTGGTGTTGCCAGGGTAGCATGGGAAATGGAAAGCTCGGTACGTGCATCCTATGGAGATACCTTTGACAATTTTAGCAGTCAGGCTTTTTCGGAGATGATTATGTTGGATGGCATCTTTATAGTTGAGCTCCTCCTTGAGAGTTCTGGATTGACTAAAGGCAGGGATGGAGCAGTACTCTTCGATAACCCGTGGATGAGAAGTGATATACTACATGACATGATGTTGCTTGAGAACCAGCTTCCTATCTTTGTTCCACTACAGTATTGGCTTATCACGGATATTGGGACAGCAATCTCCTTCTATGATATAATCCATACATATTTCAAAAGTGTTGGGATCATGAGTAGACTTGCAACAAGAGCAGAGAGTGATCATACAAGGCATTTGGTTGAGTTCTTAGAATACTGTCACCGACCCTCAACTCCAAGGGAAACACCAATACGTCCCTTCAGAGAGAAGCTTGAGCATACCCGCAGCGCAATGGAGCTACATGAGGCCGGGGTTAAGTTTGAAAGAAGGAGAGAGGGGGATAACAGCTTATTTGCCATAAACTTTGCTGATGGAGTTTTGACACTCCCCCAATTAACAGTGAATGAGTGGACGGAAACCTTTTTCCGAAACCTTATTGCATTTGAACAGTGTGAGCGTCGTATAGTAACTAAAGCCATGACCAGCTATATCATACTCATGGACAGCCTTATAAATACTTCCCATGATGTGGATCTTCTCATTAGGTGTGATATAATTAAGAACTTTCTTGGTGATTATGAACAAGTGACAAACCTATTTAACAATCTGCATAAGGAGACTCTAACGGATAACAGTAACTTCTACTTTGCTAAACTTTGTGAAGATCTGAATGAATACAGCAGAGACTATTTACACCAATGGAAGGCAGCATGGTTTACATGGAAGCGGATGTTAAGGCATGATTATTTTAGCAATCCATGGTCTGCGATTTCTGTCATTGCTGCAGTTGTGCTGCTCATCCTCACTGTCACACAAACTGTCTGTTCTATTTTGCAATTGTAAGATCCAAGCTGATGCCTAATTCTGTAACCGAATCAGAATTGGACCCCAGGTACTTTCTGTTCTAATTTCGGTCCTCAATTTCCTGTAAAAATTACACGATTAAAGACAGGCCAACATTCTCAACTCTGTATGAATTTATCCATGGAAGTCCCTTGCCAGACATCACCTTGCTGCTTTGCTTAGCTAAAAATACGTCAAATAAAAAGAGTCAGCATAGAAAATACCGTAGAAATCATTGCCTTTGACCATAGTAGAAATTTCTAAGCAGCTCAATAAGCTCTACAGACACCTTTTAAAAAACAAAAAATCAAAATTCTATAAGTTGCCAACAGTCTCATTGTATTATCTTTAGTGCATTGTTACCCCCTTCAACTGAACTTAGGTAGTGAAATGATGCACTGATGTTATTTGCATCGCATTGATGCTCTTAAGATACTTGAGGAACTAATATGAATAGAGAAGTAGATACTTGGTACTCTTTCGGAATGTTTCCTTGAACAAACCGCATGGGATGTTGATCTACCAGCTGGTCGTGGTGCATCGCAGTTACGGAGTACTACTTAGTGATTGTGCATGTGCACCATTATATCCAGCAATTTCTTGCAAGGGAACAATAAGATGCGCATATTATTACTGCTTACAAGAAGTTTGCTCGAACATATTTCCATATATCTCCATTATGGTTCTGAGTCAGATGTACAAGAAAATTTTGTAACATGAGGTTTGTATATTTTGAGATGTTTTTCGGACTCCTGTGATTTGTATGTTAACCTAAGAATTTGAGGCCTAATTCTGTTTAATACATTGAGATCTTTGCAACAGAATGGTTTACGATGGAGTTTCGTGTTAAGCATATTGGAATATATCTGCTCAGTTAACTGTAATTGAAGTATGTATAAAACTAACATCAGACGTAATTTTCATCTTGGTCTCAAAGAGCAGCGAAAGCATGTCGAATAGCTTTTAGGAAGTTTCAAATGTTGTGCTTTTAGGTTGCTGTTGTATGTCTATTAGCGTATTTTGTAGTCGTTAATTTCTCTTTTCGCAGAATAATCAACACGAGTTCCTACGAGAACAAGAATAATCTCATGTCTACTGAAGCCAGTATAAAGAAAACTGAGCTTCTCACAATTACGTTTCCTCAGTTCATGATAAAAAAAAATGTAGACTTTTAGCAAGAAGAAAAGGTGATGTTGGTACCAACAGCGCTTGCTGCGCAGCTATAGCTCAGTTTTCTTTCTATAAAAGAAAGGCAGTCGAATGATCATCGTGTATGCTAACGGAATGAAGTGCAAGGCTGTTTTACTCGCTTAAAGTCACCATAGTTTATGCATAACTAGCAATGCGAGGCATGGACCCCCAAATCTCTGGTTAGTAAAACTGTGTCTGCGAAATCCGTGCCCACATTTTCTTAGTTAACTGGTAAGTAACTGAAAGTATCAAGAGCCTAAGCACAGTATAACAGAGAGGTTTACTGTACTTGGATACTGAATTCAACATCAAGAAACGACAAACAACCCTACAGTGATCTTAAGCTCTTGGCACTTTCCGCTGCATAGCTTAGCAGCAACCATACTGACGGTAGAAAGAATTTGTGAAAGTTCTTGACGTCATGTTGGAAGTTCATACAATTCCTTCCTTCCATGAGCTATAGGTGGTGGCTGCAAGATTAAGCCTCCTTGTTCGAGCTAGGAAGGTCTTTGACTTGATAATCTTGGTTAACACTAAGAAGGTCTGCTTCACATTGCCTATGAATCTCAGGCAATTGATTTTGATGGAGGACAGTTCTCCAAACAGCATGTGAGAAGGGCATTCCAAGTATAAATTAGAGATGTTTTGCTGGTAATTCTGACACAGGGCACACGGGTCCTCAGAAAGTACAACTACTCTGGCTTTGGTAGTTTTAAGTCCAGGGCTAGACCAGAGGTAGGCTTTAAGGATGGAATCAATGGTAATCAGGACCTTCATAGGCACAATGGAGTTTCTACTCCAATCACTCTGAAAACTGTACAGGACAGCAAGCACCATCTTAAGCCTGTCAATATTGCTGAGTAATTTGGCATTCCAGGACTGTACTCTAGTTGTAATTCTAGCTATTAGCTCTGAACAATCCTCCTCCTTTAAGTCTAGTGGTGATCAAAGGCAGGAATCAATACAGAGTATAGTTCGGGGTTTTCATCGACCTCAAACGGAAGAGGAGACTCGAGTGATATGAATTCGACGATCTTGGATTGGCTCTGAGCTTTTGAGGAAAAGTTTGATATAGACGGGAATCAGATACGGTCTTTACATTTTGATGAACCTCAGATCAGGCGATCTTTGCCAGTTTAGAGAAAACACAAGGCAGCTGATTGTCAATGCTACTCTGGACTCTGAACACGGCGTAGATGCATATGTCCGAGTTCAGTTCGATTGAAGGCATAGAGATAAATGTAAAAATTGGGAAAGTTGGGAGCGGGTTTCCGTTGCTAAGGCAAAGAATCTAGAGGAAAGAGTTCCAGTAATTGAGAGGCTCACTTACAAGAAAGATAAGCGAAAGTTCAGCTCAGTTATATTTATGGATGAGGATGATCGTCCTTCCTCGAGAAAGAAGAAAGGGATATGATGACAATAGTTTACCTTAAGTTACTGATAGGACTTAGAAGTTTTTCTCTTGCCCCAACTTTTGCTTAAGCCGCCCTTTGAAGGGTTTTATTATATATATATATATATATATATATATAGTCGTGATCCATTGCTAGCGCTAGCACGTTGCTAGCGCTGTTTTGCCGTCCGCTATATAATGTAGCGGATAATAATTCACCGTCCGCTACATTATATAGCGGACGGTGCTAGCGCTAGCTAGCAACGGATCAGCTATATATATATATACATATAGGGAGCTGATCCCTTGACAGCGTAGGCAAAATAGGATATCTTGCCAGCGCGATCTGCCCGTCCATATCACTTTTTTTTGCGGCGCTGTCAGTCGTCCGCTACACTGTGTAGCGGACGGATATTTTTACCATCTTGCCCTCGCTCACCCGTCCGCTAGACTGTGTAGCGGACGACATTCTTGGGCCCACATCCTCCGACAAAAATAGTCCGCTACACTGTCCAGCGGACGACTGTGTAATTCTGACACAATTGTGACTTGTCTGACATGTCTGACACAAGTGTGACTTGACGTCGGCAATTCTGTCCGCTACACAGTATAGCGGACAGTATTGCCCATCCCCACACCTCAATTTTCTTTCAGCACAATTTTCTTCTACTCAATTCTTTCAGCACAATTTTCTTCTCCTTCGGACTCGCTTCCATTTTCAGCTGCCTTCAAGCCTACTCAATTTTCTTTCAGCACAATTTTCTTCTCCTTCGGATTCGCTTCCATTTTCAGCTGCCTTCAAGCTTCGAGTAACACTTGCTTCAAGCTTCGCTCAAGCAAGGTAAGTTTGCTTCAAGTTTTCTTGATGTTCTAGAAATTTGTCACTGTATTCATCAATTTTGTTAACTTTATATTTAATTCATTATAGTTTAATTCGATTTTTTGGCATGATGAATTCGTCTATTTATCTTACTAATTTAAATTTGTTATGTTCAATAAATTAATAATTGTTAATTTGGAGACACTTTTGAGATTATGCATACCGTATGTTTGCCATCCTAATTTTTAGGTAATATTTTCAGTTAGAAATGCCATTTGATTGTTAAGCGTAGTCTATTTCTACACAGCTCTTGTTTCACAATGTCTGATTTCGTGTCGAGCTCCAACGTCCCCGTAGATGCTAGTGATCCGTATCTAGGACGAACATTTGCTACGTTGGAAGAAGCTGAAGAATGTTTTCGAGCGTATTCATTGAGGGTTGGTTTTGGCATTAGAATAAAGACTTCAAGAACGAGCACCATAACGAGAAAGATATGCTCTCGCTTATACGAGTGCCATAGGAGCAGAAACCCAGTGCAAAATGAGACACGTGTAGGCAATGATGACAGTGAGGACGAAATAGGATATCCGCGTAGAAGACGGGACTGCTTTGAGCGCACAAATTGCCAGGTCAAGATGTTCGTAAGCTACAAACCCAAACAAGACCATTGGCTTATTACCAGCCTGGAACTGGCACACAATCACCCGTTAGTAACCCCTTCTAAGGTGAGTGAGATGCATCAACACAAGAAGATGGGTAAGGTCGCAAGGAGCCTGATTCAGACAATGAGCAATGCGCGACTAGGACCTACCGACATGATTAATGTTCTTGCTGAACAGGCTGGGGGAATTCAAAATTTGACCTTTAACACGACAGACGTTCGTAACGCGGTCCGAACCCATAGACGAGCCGCGTATGACCTCAATGATGCTCAAGCCACAATGAGCCTATTGAAACGGATGCAGATGGAGGACCCGCAGTTGACCTTCGATTATAAACTTGACGACGAGCATCGAGTTAGCACAATTTTTTGGGTCGACGGTCGTTCGAGGCTTGCTTATAAGCATTTTGGGGATGTCGTGACGTTCGACACCACATACCGTACCAACAAGTACTCGATGCCGTTCGCCCCTTTCACGGGGGTCAATCATCATTATCACTCCATCCTGTTCGGGTTCGCCTTGTTAAGGGACGAGACCGAGAGTTCTTTTGAATGGTTGTTTAGGACGTGGCTGGAAGCAATGAACTTCAAAGCACCCAAAGTGATCATCACCGATCAAGATTTGGCAATGAAGAAGGCTATTGCGACCGTCTTCCCAGACACTCGGCACAACTTGTGCACCTGGCACATAAGCAACAAATACCCGGAACGGCTGCATCACGTGTACGCAAAGTATCAAGACTTTAAACAGGATTTTGACAAGTGCGTCCTCAAGTCGTTAACGATTGAGGAATTCGAGGAGAGGTGGGAAAAGCTTGTTCGGGATTACTCATTGCAAGACAACGAGTGGCTCCAGCACTTGTACGAGCGCAAAGAGCAATGGATTGGCGTTTACACGAGGAGGTATTTTTCAGCGGGCATGAAAACGACGGGCAGGAGTGAATCCATGAATGCCACGTTCGATAGTTATGTGGGTACAGCTACCAATTTGAAGACTTTCGTTGCATCCGCACAAAAAGCGGTAGCTTCGTTGTTCGTAAAAGAAAGGGCTGCCGACTTTGCAACAACGTACAAACAAAGGAGAACGTTGCTCGAGACCCCGCTGGAGATGAACGGTGCCAAAGTCTATACGAAGGAGATCTTCTTGCTATACCAAGTAGAGCTGCGAAAATCCGGACGATACAGTATAAACAAGGTGGCAGAAATGTCTACGCGTGAGTACAAGGTTTATTCGCTCGTGAATGACCTAGTCCCTGAGAAGCTGCGCAGAATGTATACGGTGAGCCACGACACATTGACGGACTCGGTGACATGTGTTTGCAAGAAGTTTGAGTTCCATGGCATCCTGTGTAGACACGTTCTGCGGTTTTTCACCCAGAAGAATATCAGGACAATCCCCGATAAATACGTCTTGCCACGGTGGACAAAAGGTGCAAACAGGTTGCACGGTACCATTTCCTTTCCGGAGCACCCGTATACTGACTTTGAAGAATCAGAGACGTTGCGGTATAATCATCTGGTGACGATGTTCACCCGTTTGTCCGTAAAAGGTGCTGCTACAATGGTCGGTTATAAACATCTCCTCGAGGTAGCTCAGCAACAAGAGCCCATCGTCGACCAGTTGGAAGCAGCTTCAGTCACCAATGCGATTGACACCGAGCCTACGACGGGGGTATCAGAAGATGACGAGCCGGAGGAGGAAGACGACAATGATATCCGTTTGTTGGATCCAATTATATCGCAAACGAAAGGCCGCAAGAGATCTACGCGGATGAAAAGCTCTATTGAAACGGCAACTCAACCTAAAAAGCTGCGAAGGTGTGCATTGTGCAACAAAATGACCGACCACGACAAGCGGAACCATTACAAGGCACTGGGGATAAGTTCAGGGGGTTTGCAAGACGGGGAAGAAGGTGACGCCGAAGATGAGGACGAACAAGCTGCAGTGGACCTTTAATTTTTTGTACAACTTTATGACATTTGTAATAATATTCGAGGGATAATTTTTCGACCGGGTACTGGAATTTTTTTAAAATGGACCTATGAGAGGCCATCGAATCAAATCTAAAGTCTTTATTACGAGTTTTTTTTTTATTTTGTAAGCCCCGTCCGCTATACAATGTAGCGGACGTCATCGACTTTTGGTCTTTTACATCCGCTATATTGTATAGCGGAGGGGTGGCATCGAAGTTAAACTTTTGGTCTTTGTACGTCCGCTATACAATGTAGCGGACGTTAGAGCAGGCAAACTTTTGGTCTTCTTTAATGTCCGCTATATAATATAGCGGACGTCATAACTTTTGGTCTTCTTTTATGTCCGCTATACAATGTAGCGGATAAGTCTATATGATATATATTAATCATATCGGGCAATCGGCTGTTATCAGTCCAATCTGGAGGCCACTCTCTCTGTCTGGAACATCTAGCCCAGGCCACTACTCCATCTCCGGCGACCCACATCTCCGGTGACCCACAACTCCGGCGATAAACCGTCCCCCCTCAACGCCGACCTCGATGGCTTCTGGATCGGAGACCACCTACGATTTTATTGGCAACTTGCACCTGGCAGGCAAACACTTTTTCAAAGTCATGATGCCGGGGTTTGAGAATGAACTTGTATGCCATCCCTCTATCTCTGTATTTTCGTGTGTTAAATCTTTTGGTTAAAAACTAACCTATTTTTTGTGTATTGTGTTTGTTAGGACATACCGGAAGCCTTCACCAATCAATTTACAACAATTCATGACAGTGCAAGATTATATAGCCGCAAGGGGGCATGGCAGGTTGAAATCAAGCTGAAGCCCGGCCGACCCCAAAAAAAGCAATTCGCAGAGGGTTGGAACGTCTTCGTGCGCCAGCATGGCCTCGAACTCGGGGACTTTGTAGTGTTTGAACACCTTGGGTGGTGGGATTTTCAAGTTGTAATCTTTGATCGGAGCACTTGTGAAAAAATTTCTTTCCCCCAATGTGAACCCTAATTTATGATTAATAAAATAATTTGAGTTCTTGTTGATTGTGTTTCGAAATTTTTCCTCGCTTAATTGTGTCGTTTGAAATACCCTCGATATATTGAGATACCCTCGATAGTGAATTGTACGTTAATTGCAGAAAGTGATTTTACGTCCGCGATACAATGTAGCGGACGGCGCAGCAGAAACTGCACACACCAACACTTAGCGCAGCATTTTACGTCCGCGATACAATGTAGCGGACAGCGCAGCAGAAACTTCACCCATCAACACTTAGAAAAATTTGGTCCTCATTTTACGTCCGCGATACAATATAGCGGACGGCGCAGCAGAAACTTCACCCATCAACACTTAGAAAAATTTGGTCTTCATTTTACGTCCGCGATACAATGTAGCGGACGGCGCAGCAGAAACTTCACCCATCAACACTTGGAAAAATTTGGTCCTCATTTTACGTCCGCGATACAATGTAGCGGACGGCGCAGCGACCCATTCATTTTACGGCCGCGATACAATGTAGCGGACGGCGCAGCAGAAACTTCACCCATCAACACTTAGAAAAATTTGGTCCTCATTTTACGTCCGCGATACAATATAGCGGACGGCGCAGCAGAAACTTCACCCATCAACACTTAGAAAAATTTGGTCTTCATTTTACGTCCGCGATACAATGTAGCGGACGGCGCAGCAGAAACTTCACCCATCAACACTTAGAAAAATTTGGTCTTCATTTTACGTCCGCGATACAATGTAGCGGACGGCGCAGTTTCTTTTACGTCCGCGATACAATGTAGCGGACGGCGCAGCAGAAACTTCACCCATCAACACTTAGAAAAATTTGGTCTTCATTTTACGTCCGCGATACAATGTAGCGGACGGCGCAGCAGAAGCACTTAGAAAAATTTTGTCCATCAACACTTAGAAAAATTTTGTCCGCTACATTGTATGGCGGACGGCACAGCAGAAAGACTAAACTTCACTACTTAGAAAATTTTTGCACCATTTCGTTTTCCACATTTCAATCATTCCCAATGAGGCCAAAAAACCAACAACGTTCATCAGAAAAATCAGTATTCGACAACAGAAATCAACACAAATCAAATCACACCAATGGCGTACGGTTTATGTAAAAAATACTGTTATGATACAATTTCAACTATGGTCCGCATGTTGGGGCGGATTCTCGTCATTAGCCGGATTTTCTATAAACCTAACCGCTCTAGGCCGGCCTTTCATAATTTGCCAAGCCATTCTATATCTATAGCCTTCAACTTCTGCTTGGCTCCAGACGGCCGCCTTGAGGCTCTCAGAGCGACAAATGAAATCCATGTACATGCAAAGGAAGACGCCACAGTCCGAAGTGTTACGTTGCTTGGGCCTCCTCTTCTTCAATCGCCTATTGAGATTTGGCCGCGCCGGTACGGGGACATTACGGACACGATTGACCATTGCACAAAAAATATTCTGCGAGAAACAGAAAATGGCGTAAGACACGAGTTAAAATTTATGGCAAGATAGAATCAGAGCATTATACAGCGATCGTAATATTACCAACGCGTCCAACTGGGCTCTGTACATGTGCAGCACAGGCATCTGATGAGTATCGTCGTGGAGACTGTCGATCACCGATACGACTTTAGTTGTTGGGGAGTAGCAAACCAAGTACCAGTGGCTTTGCCCTAGAAATGGGATTAGAAACACATCGGCAACACTTGCGCTCACCGGACTATCCCTATTAAGATACGCTCGTAGGTTAACGGACGGTCTCCACTGGGCCAACTTTTTCTTCCCCCTATTTTCGACCCACTCATGCCATTCAGACACTAGCATCTGATGAAAAAAGGCATCGAACAGAAAAACGGCCGGATAGGTCGGCTGCTGCCGACACCTTTCCCGAAGAATCTCCACGTAGGTGGAGACGACACCGTTGTCTAACCAACTCCCCGGAGCCAGCGAGGCCAGTTCTCCCCACGAGCAACTGTAATCCATGCCCTCCGGATGATCCACACTATACAACGCTTGGTCATGCGGGACGCCGCTAAAATAACGCTCTCTGATTATCTGGCATTTCTGTGGCTTTAGGGGCTTCAACGGATGCCCTTTGCGATATTGCCCTCAGGGGTCGACCGGGGGGTATTGCACTCCTTCGGGGGGGTCGACGGGGGGATATTGCACTCCTTCGGGGGGGTCGACGGGGGGATATTGCACTCCTTCAGGGGGGTCAACGGGGGGGTATTGCCCGCCTTCGGCAATAGATGGTCCTGCCCACGGGACAATGGGCAGACTGATGTTTCCGAAACCCCAGTCTTGCGTGACTTGACTCTGAGAGAGGGGTTGGGGTTCCGAATCCAATAGTAAAGAGAAGGAGGGCGCATTGTAATCTTCCCACGGCGCTTGAGCCTGGCCCATGGTGCTTGGCGGTCCCCAATCACCACCCATCTCCGGTACAGAGGGAAAACCATATCCCTGGCTCACTCCCGAAGTCTGTCCCGAGGGATCGGTGCATCCCTCGGGAACAAACGGCCGCTGCCACCCCGGATAACCCATTCCCGGGTTTGGCTGTCCCGATGCTTGCCGCAAAAAATTCCCGCAGCCAACCGCCAACGCTTCAGCCTGTTGGCGAAGCTCCTCGCCCATGGCATCCACCAAATCCTTCCGCTCGCTCAACTTCTGGAAGAAGGCGAACGAGGCATTAACCTACATCCAGAGAGATAATAAATAAGTAACTTCGTACACACTTAGAATGATCAAGTTCAATTAGAAGCACTGGTTGGGCAACTTACCAGATTGTATGCCATGTGCTCATCGATCTGACCCCTAGGGTGGTACTTCTCCCCGCGTTCAAACCTTACTGGAGCTACTCTCCTCCGGGTGATGCGGTAGTACCACTCATTGTACTGTTCGATGCTGATGACGGGGTCAGGCTCCGACACAATGGCCGCCAGCGTGTCCTGCCAAGAATTCCAGACCTCAATTTCACGCGCGCACAACTCGTGCGCATTCGCCCTGCCAAACAGTCCGACACCCGGTGGGTTCCTGTTAAGCCTCATATCTGGCGCGCCGGCTGGCAACCCCTGCAGGCAGTCAAAATGGCGCATAGCGCGATCCGGCAGCTGCCACTCTGCGACCTCGAAGTGGATCAAGGGTGTGCGTTGCAACCCGGAGAGCGTGAAGACGAACGACTCTCCCACCCGTCGCGCCAAACGTTTGTACGGTGCCCATCGCATCTGGCCAGGAGATAACGAGTCGAGCGTCCACCTAGAGTATGAAATGTTGTGATGGGGATCGTCTCTCCTCTCGTAGTGGGTTTCCTTCCGGCTGTACTCCCAGGCGCACAACCGAGGCCACACATTATCTGTTCCGTCCCTACGCCTGGGTGCGCCGGTAGCAAGGTGTTCATAAGACCACACCTGAGAGCAAAGACATTAAAAAAAGTATCGTCAACATTTATTGTCCATTCAACAAAAAAAAAACAACAAAGAGCACGTAATGAAGAATTGTATGATATACCTGCAATAGCGAGAGACATGCACATATCGCTTTGGAGTCGGGCCTCGTTGCCTTGTACAATGCTCGGTACAGGTATGCAAGAGTTGCTGCACCCCAGGCATAATCCCCAACCTCAGCCAGGTTACGCAAAAACGGTAAATATTTGACGCTGACCGTGTTCTTCGACGTCGTTGGGAATAATATTGCCCCCATCACCCACAAGAGGAAGGCTTGTGTGTACAGCACAAGGTCATGGCCCGTATAGTTTTCCGGCAAAACCCCGTAGGTATCTACCAACCACTTCAACTTGATACCACCACTGCTAAATCCATCCTGGGGTATCGAAGTAAAGAAGTCCCTAGCGGTCCTCTTATTCGTTGCTTCGGACGGATGAGCTATTACCGGCCGCCCCGTCACCGGTAACCCTAAGATGAACCCTACATCTTCTAGGGTAATTGTCATCTCTCTGAGAGGGAAGTGAAACGTATTCGTTTCACTTCTCCACCTTTCAACAAGGGCACCTATTAAGTGCCGGTCAAGTTGTTGAAAGATCTGCCCATGCGTGAAAATCCCAAACCCAATCCCACGCAGTAATCTTTTCTGGGTTCTGTTCAATTTCCAGGCGTTGAAATTATCGCTTACTTCTACCGTGTTGACAAGTGCTCTTTCCTACGAATTAATAAATATTATTTAAGCAAAATAAACAATATACAACGTTCGCAACTGAAATACGTAAGCAAAATAAACGATATAAACGATAAAATAAGTATCTTACTCCACCATCCCATATGAGCGTACTGATATGGGATGCTTGGTCGTATAATACGGACGAATCTTCTGGTCCAGGGTTGAAATCCATTTTTTGCAACTGAAATAATTGAAAGAGGGCAAGGTTGGAAGCGTAAACATTCCCAAACATACAACGCTAGCATATTCAGCGCTAGCATGTGATCAGATAATACGCAATACACATATATAATATATATGTATATACATTGACAAACGCTAGCATAGTGCCGATCTACTTGCCAACGCCGCAAGATGAACTCTAGATTATGAACAAAGAAAGGATTAGTTTGTGAACTTATGTGATTGATGAGACGATTAAAGGATTTCTTGCAAAGAAATTGCGCCGATCTACTTGCCAACGCCGCTGGTTTGATCGTGAGAAGAAGGAATAGTTTGATTGTGAGAAGAAGGAATGAATAGAAGTTTAGAAGGCTTCGAATGCTTGCCAACGTCCGCTACACTGTGTTGCGGACGCTGGGATAACGACAAAGTAACAGACGTGCATCGACTGATGTGACAACTGTCAGGGGGAAGTGGGTGGTTTGACGGAAACAGTCGTCCGCTAGACAGTGTAGCGGACTACTTTTTGTTGGCCCAAGAATGTCGTCCGCTACACAGTCTAGCGGACGGGTGAGCGAGGGCAAGATGGTAAAAATATCCGTCCGCTACACAGTGTAGCGGACGACTGACAGCGCCGCAAAAAAAATGATCTGGACCGTCCATCCTTTCGGGATGGACGGGCAGATCGCGCTGGCAAGATATCCTATTTTGCCTACGCTGTCAAGGGATCAGCTCCCTATATATATATATGTATATATATATGTGTGTGTGTGTGGGGGGGGGGGGGAGCTGATCCATTACTAGCGCTAATAACTTAACCTAAGTTGCTAACTCGATCTGGCCGTCTACACGCGAGAATGGACGGCCAGATCGCTCGCCATGACCGCCATTTTTTTACCGTCCGCTACATAGTGTTGCGGACGGTAATTTATCGTCCGCTACATAATGTAGCGGACGGCCAGATCGCGCTAGCAACTTGCTAGCGCTAGCAATGGATCACGACCATATATATATAATTTTGTTTTGCCCTAATTCCTAGGCCGCCTTTTTCATGGTTTTGACCTAGCGGGCTTTTTATCATTTTTCTCGAGTATCTAATCGAATTCATAGCCGGTGGAATTAGAGAATTTTTAGTTTATGTTTTTTGGAAATTTGGCAGCACCAGAGATATCTTTACGGGTTACCTACGTACATTCATTTGAAGTGTTGCATCGAAATGTGTGTGCTGAGTAGTACTTTTAGTGGAGGAACAACTCATTCCTAGTTCATTTATAATTCTTATTCACGTATAGTATTTCTTTAGTCGGTCTAGGTTGACTAACTGTGACAATTCGATTCCATCTAAATCAACTAATAGGGCTGCACCTCCTATCATGATTTGTTTGATCATATACGGACCTGAACAGTTAAATTCAAATTTTCATTGATGCTTCCAGATCTGTTCGATATTCTTTTTCAAAACCAAGCCTCATATAAGCCATGTCCTTTTACTCGTTTATTGAACGCTCGGACAATTCCCTTGTAGTAACCCTGAATGTGATAAAGGGCTTCTAACCTCTTCTGATCTACCAATACTAACTTTTCAAAGTGGTGTCGTAGCCAATCTTCCTCAGCTATCTAATTCTCCAACAGTACCCTAAGGAGCTACTTCTAATTCTACTGGGAGGCCTGCCTTCATACCTAAACCAATGAATATGAGATAGCGCCAGTAGATGTTCTTCCTGATGTCCTATAGCCCCAGAGGGCATAGGAAAGTTTATCTGGCCAACTCCGACAGGACTCCATCATTTTACTTAGGATGTTCTTGATATTCTTATTAGCGCCCTCTACGACCCCCATTAGTCTGTGGACGGTAGGGTAAAGATTGATGTCGGACTATACCGTACTCTTCAGCTAGATCTATGACCTCCCCTTCGAAATGTAAACCATTGTCAGAAATCAATTCATGAGGAATGTCATATCAACAGAAAATTTAGTCTGAATGAACTGAGCCACCTTCTTGGCATTTAGCACAGAGAAAGAGGCAGCTTCTACCCACTTAGTGAAGTAGTCTATGGCCACGAGTATTATGACTTATGTCCGTTAGAAGCTTTCGTATTGATTTTTCTTATCACGTTTATTCTCCAAACTGAGAAAGGCCAAGGGAATGTCATGTTGTACAACTCCCAACGATGGAGGTGTTACAAGTTGGCATACACCTGCCACTTGTGACACTTTCTAACATGCTCGACGCAATCTCGTTACATTGTACTTCAATAGCATACCTATGGAAGTACTTCATTCACTAACATGTGATCGTTCATACATGATCCACATTCGCCTGAGTGTATATCTTTCATGATTTGATAACCTTCTCTCTCTATGACACACACAGATGTTCTCCATTGTAATCTCTTTAAAAGTTTTCAGTCGGACAAGGTAAACTGAATTGCCCATCTTCTCAAAGACACAGTTTTTCGCAGAAGCTCATTCAGTTTACTTACCATCTCGGATCATGTTCTAGATATTTGTGTACCATGGATCGACTATCTCGGCATCCTCTATAGGTGCGACCATAAAACAGTAAGCTGGTCGATCCATCTTTCAAATTACAAATGGCTCTACTTCATTATTGATCCTAGGGTTTCTAAAGCATCAACAAAATTATTCTCGAGTCGGGGCAAATATTGAAACTCCACATGTTCGGATTGATCTACAATCTTTTCCAGATGGGTGTGGTATGCTAATAAATGTTTAATCTTTAATCATCCACATCCCATGTATCTAATGTATGATTAGGGCTGAATCACTGTACGCTATAATTTCTGTGACTCCCAAGCTTAAGGCTATATCCAGACTGATGATACATGCTTCGTTTTCGGTGGTGTTATTAGTACCGTCGAAAGTCAACTTAATGGCTATAAGGATATGCGCCATGTCTGGTGAGATTAATAATATTGCTACTATGAATCCATTCCTATTTATAGCTCCGCCTAAATATAACTGCCATTTGGTCTCCGGTCCTATGACACAAACATCTTTTTCTGGGAATTTCGCCTCCCATCCACTAATATCCTCAGTTAGACAATCGGCTAGTATGTCTGCCACGACCTTTTCTTTTATAGACTATGGGTGACATATGTGATGTAAAACTTGACAAGTAGCAAGAGCCACTTTGTTGTGCGATTAGATAAGAACAACTTCTCAAACAAGTATTTTGTCGGATTCATTCTACCTAAGAACTTGATGGGGTAAGCCAACACGCAATGTTGTAACCTTTGCGTTACCCAGACTAATGATACAAATGTCTTCTCCAAGGCTGAATGGTTCATCTGTCCCTGGGTCAACTTCTTACTAACATGGTAAATGGCCTTCTTAACTAATGAGTTCCTTAGATGTTGAGCCAATATTGCTTCGGCTGAGATATCGATCACAGTGAGGTATAGTAGTAAATGATTATCGGGTACCAGAGGCTCAAGACTGGGGGGTTACTCAGGTACTGCTTAATCTTATTAAAAGCCTCATGGCAAAAGGGATTCCACTCTTTGGCTGAATCGTTCTTCAACATCTTGAATATGGGCTCGCAAATCATGGTGAATTGAGAGTAAACCGGTGATGTATTCGATCCTACCTAAGAATCCTCGAACTTCATTCCCGCTTCAAGGGAGGGGGACATCTCTATTATGGCCTTAATTTTAGCTGGGTTTACCTCTATGCCCTGCTTACTGACCACAAATTCTAGTAGCCTTCTGGCTATAACCTCAAACAGACATTTCTGCGGGTTGAACCTCACATTGTATTGTATTAATCTCTTAAAATATATCCTTAAGATTGTGGAATGATCTTCCCTTTTCTTGAACTTAATGATCATATCTTCTACCTCTTTGTGTATCCTATCGTGGAAGAGGGTAGTAGCAGCTCGTTGATAAAAGGCCCCAGTATTTTTCAATCCAAAAGGCATCACTGCGTAGCAAAATGTGCCCTAGTGTGTGGTAAAGGTTGTTTTCTCCTGATCTTTAAGAGCCATTTTTATTTGATGGTATCCAGCAAAGCAATCTACGAAGGTAACCAACTCGTGCTCTGCAGTGTTGTCTATGATCAAGTCAATGATGCGAAGAGGAAAATCATCATTGGGAGAAGCTCAGTTAAGGTCACGGTAATCAACACACATTGGGAGCTGGCATGTCGGTTTAGGGATAAGCATTATGTTTGCTAACCATGTGGGGTACTCAATGACCCTGATTAACCCTATGAGGAGGAGTTTCATGACTTCCTCTTTGACTTTAAGGGACCACTGGTCTCAACTTACGACCCTTTTGTTTGACGAGTTTGACTTCGGCATAGTGGGTTGGTGATATTCAACGATCGACGAGTTAATGCCAAGCATGTGATTATATGACCAAGCAAATACGTCTGTGAAATCTTTTTGGGGTATAGTAATTTCCTCTCTCCCTCCCCCCTTCTCTCTCTCTCTCACATCGAGGCTAGCCCCTATTTTTAATTCTTTCATATTTTCTGGCATGCCTATGTTGACTTTGATTGTTTCTTTTGTTACTGGGTTGACTCGATTACACTCTCAGTTTTATATTTCTTTCATCATTGATTTCAAGTATGTTTTTTCTTCTTCGTCAATTAGTTGTAATTGATCCTTAACTATATTGATTAATTCATCATAAGTTAGATTAGTGACCGAAGAGTAATTGAAATCGACCATCACATTATCAATTAAAAAGTCAGGGAAAACATATTAGGTAAGCAAATTCAGATTGTCAAAGGAAACATAAGCACCTAAGTCTTTCGATTCAAGAATAATGTCGGCATCAGGATAATCCTTGGTGATCTCCCCCTCAGTCAGAGGTTCATACTCGATCTTTCAATTTCGCATGCCTCCCTGTGCTGAAGTGATCAAGCTTATCAGCTCAGTAGTCTGGACATTCATATCTGAGATAAGCACAAGAATGTGCATATCATTGAAGCGTGCCATCATTCCTTTCGGCTCCATGAAGTCCATCCAATTAGAGGTATTTTCCTTGGTCGGTTCTGTCAGGCTTAACAGTTCTTCATCCTTAATCCACTCACAGTTGTAAAAGATCGCCAACTATTCATCAGCTTCCCTATCTCCGTGTTGTAAACTAGATCTGAGAATCCGTAATATGGTCGCTTTTCTCCCTTCTTAACAAAATCTCCATTCATCGTAAGGACCTTAGACATGAGAAGCACTGTAATATTACTGTGAGGTTTAAAAGTGAGAAATTTTTTACTAAGACAAACTTGCTCAAACTCCAAACACTGAACTGGGCTATCTGTCCTAAACCTACTAAGAAGTAGGTCTAACGAGTCACGTAGAACCACACCATCGTCCTTGTCATTCTCTACTTGTCCAATCTAGGCTAGTTGAGAGTCTCCCATAATCATGAAAATGGTTTTGTCAAGTACAAACTTGACCTTCTGATGTAGTGTAAAGGGAATAGCCCCGGCTGAATGTATCCATGGTCTTCTCAAGAAGAGATAGAATGCAGTGGGTATTTCTAACACCTAAAACTCCACTTCAAAATTGGCGGTCCTTACTGTCATATGGAGTTTTACTGTACCAATAACTAGGCTCAAACAGCTTGGCTGGAAGGGATAAATTTTGAGGGATCATTACCGAAGGCTTGAACTGTATGTAGAGGACAGACATTGAGGGTAGAACCATGTCTATGAGGATTAGGGAACCCCTCTTATCAAAAGCTTGCATAGTGATGTGGAGTGGGTCGTTGTGGCTCGGTCCCCACTTAGACAGATCAGATGCAGATATGTAAGAATACTACCATAATGAATAGCCCTAAGTATTTGAAATAGCTCCTCTATTTGTGTCTGTATGGGTACTTGGGCCTTTCTGAGCAACTTGATTAAGGCTTGCCTGTGAGAGTAAGAAGCAAATAGCAACCCCCAGATAGAGATATTGGCTTGGGTCTTTTTCAATTATCTCAGCATTTAATCATGCGGTTGGTCTAGGGAGAACAGTGGTTCTACTGTGGCTAGTTGAGTGATGGCTTGGTAGACTCGACTTGATCTCATCAAATATGATGACAAAATTGTATATGGCCTAAACATGAAGTCAGTATCCTCATGCTAATCTTTTTCTACAGCTGCAGAACTTCATTGATAGCGTTAACTTTGTGGTCGAGCAACGACTCCTTTCTGACGTTAGGCTTGGTAGGAGGGGAGACTTTGCCTTTACTAATAAGGTCTTGAATTACACGTTTGAGGCTGATAGATTTATCCATAGAGTGTCCTTTCCCCTTGTTATGCACAGAAATCTTGAACATCATATTCCTCGGGTATCACTGCGTATTAAATGTACGAGGCAACTTGGAGATCATGTCTCTTCTCAACAAATGTTGGAACACTTTGGGCAGTAGGGCATTTAACAAGGTAAACTTCCTTTTGCCCGAACATTGTTAATGTTGTTGGCACCGGTGGTCTTAGGTTGGGCATTTGTACTTTTCGCCCCAGTTCAATAGACTCTGGGCCTTGTCTCTCGTGGAAATGGTCCCCTTATTGATTGCGTCCTTGAGCTGTACTAGGGATCTCATCAGGGATTTGAACGAGGTGTGGTAGTGTCCAAAACTGTATTCATGATAGGCCCGTAACAGATTATTTCTCACTGTGTTCACTTGTTCTTCTTCTATCGGGCGATTTACCATCTGAGCAGCCTTCTTTCTTCATCTCGTGATGAAAGCAGATGCTGACTCCCTTGACCCTTGCCTCTCTATGATTGATGTCCAAATCATCATCATACTGGTACTAATTCACAAACTACCTTACTACATCCTCACAGGTTCAAGCTCGGGCTTCTTCTAGGGTAAAGAGCATCGAGAGGCGACTCATGTTAAAGTACGGTGGAAAGGCTAGATTAATTGATTATGGTTGTCCCCATAAGGGGCCAATGCATGCATGTACATCTTGATATGGATATTAGGATCTATGGTCCCATCAAACTTGTCCATATCAGACATCTTGAATTTGGGCGACAATCGGTCCTCTGAGTTCAGGATGAGTTGCACCGAGGTCTAGCGAGTCATCTGATCTCCTTATTCGGGCAATCTGGGACTATGGTGCAGCTAGTTTTTCCTTCCATTCCAAGGCTGCTGGTTTTCCTTCCTCATCTTCAGACTTTTACTGCCATTTGAACTCAGCCTTTTTCTTATGATCTTTCTTATCAACCTTAGACTCATGCTCGTGTACCCTCTTTCTAATTTTCTTGAGGTTTTCGATTCCCTTGGCATTGGCTCTAAGTCAGTTACCCGAATGAATCTCAATACAAACGTCTTTTAGCCTTAGCAGTATGAAGAATTTTGAAAATTTAACCATGCGAATTACACATAAAACTGGCAGGCTTATACCCCGTGGGGGATAGGGAGGTGATTATTTGCAGGACCTCTGACTAATCGTCTGATAATTAAGGTGTTTAACCGCCCGATTTCTTAGTGGGTTTTTCGGATTGCCTAAAAATTGTGGAGTAGTAATGGTGATGACTAACCATCCGGTTATTTAGTGGGTTAATCGGTCGGTTGGTCAGTAGGTTTAGTGTTTGGGAAGATGAATTATTTTGGATAGTCAAAGTTCTAACTAACAGTTTGGTAACCTAGTGGGTTAACCGGCTGGTTGGTCAGTGGATTGATTTTGAATTTCTAAAAAGCTCAGGGAAGGTTAGGGTTCTGACTAACCATCCGGTAATGTGGTGGGTTAACTAGGCAGTTGGTCACTGGTAAGAAGTTCAGAATCTGAAAAAAATTTGGGAAGTCAGGATTCTGACTAACCGTCTGGTTACCCAAGGGGTAAAAAGGCGGTTGGTCAGTGGCTTTAGGGTATAAACCAGCCCAATTGAACTTGCAAGCAATAACATTTATTGGCTAATCGTCCGGTTACTAGGTCGGCAAACAGGCCGGTTAGTCAGAGTTTTCCCTTTTTTTGCGAGATTACAAGCTAGCTTATAGAATATTGGTTGGTTTCCCTGCCAATATGATATAGGCCAAGACTGATGTTATCCCAAAAAGGGGTAAAATACTGAAATGGTTCGAGTGCGTGGTTTTTCTCTCAACGTTGGTCTAAGTTCACTCCCTCAATTCGACTTATACAATATATCTCATACCCGTAACTCATGTAGTTAATAATCGGTGATCACCTGTACATGTTCAAGTCGTTTGATGCACCAAGAAACTAGGAAGTTCCTTTAGTATGAGGCCTTGGACTTGAGGCTACAATCGAATTTGCCTAACAGCTACGAAGTTCAAGGGTTTCAACTGTTACCGAAGAATGGCTGGGTTAAGGACAAGCATGAGCGTGTGTGAGGCACGAAATAAGAGCACAATTACCACAGTTATAACACATTGTACAAAGAAATATAAAGGCCAAAAAATTAATAGAAAATTTTTCAACTCTAGTCCTCTTAATTTTCTGATCTCCTGTGGAGTCGTCACTATGGCGAACCGCCTCGAAAAAATATAGGGAGTCGCCATCTTATTTAATTGAAAACAGAAAATAAGAAAAACATGAAAATGACTCTAAAAATGTCCAAAAAAACTACTAATCAATAAAAAACAAAAAAAATGAATTATGGGACTAAGTTATACAACGGGAAAGTGTTAGGCACCCCCGTACCCTTTTGGTTTCTACTTAATTTTTATTGATTTTTGACATTTTAACACGTATTTTCTACATGCATTAAAACAAATCCTAAATTGATTTATATATTATTGGCTTGAACTCGACGTCGGGACTCGAATGGCTTACGTATGCGATGGGACTACTGGAATAAAAAATATCGTAGTTCGACTCGGACCCTATGTGAAGCGACCTACACTTTCTCTTAGACTCAAACTAATGAAAATACTTCATTTTTGTAGTTTTTGAAATGAAAATGTGGTCACGGGGGAACTATTCTAGACCATTATATCATGAACTAGTCTAAAAAGTAATAAAATGTACCTCGCGAGTCTGCTTGCCTAGAAGACTTGGGAATGCTTTGTGAAGAATCCACGATGCAAGTGGCTTGAAAATATATGGGTGAGATATAAAGCCCTAGTTTTTCTTAAGAGATGATATACCACTTTTAGGAGAAATGGTATAAAAGCTCTAAGGAGAAAAAGCTTATCCCTGAAAAAGTAGGCCAAGGGCCCTATTTATAGAAGTTTGGGGGTACCAAAAATGATAAACATGACCATATCAACATGTGATTAGATGATAAGACAAAAAATTCTAACTAATTGATTTGTCGAAAACCGGCCGATTTATCAGATAATATTAATTTTTTCCCTGAATTTTGAGACAATATCTGCCCATAATTCAGTAATTATTTCTAATTCTATTAGATTAGATGTGATGTACCAATTCAGAAATTCTCTCCACGCTTCATGTAAATCAATGATTAAGTCACTTGCATCAAGTATAGATCACAAATAATTTTCAATATCGTCTAAGTAAATCATAACCTTGAACAAGCGGACTAGACTCGCCTAAATAGGACTGAACAGAGCTCAACTGTTGACTGGACGGGACTACTGGACTATATTATTAGGTCTAACTCATAATAATAAACTTTAATTAATAATAAGCTCAATAACTATACAAATAAAAATGACTACAAAAATGGGTGTCTACACCTACATATATGGATACATGTAGAAATATTTGTTGCCAATATAGTCCTTGCAGAATATATTCATGTTAACAAAGTATGACAAACTTCATATTACATGGTTCTAAATCAATGGTCCCGACCATTTAGAACTGGTAGATGGTAGCGGGATAACGCGATAGCAGAAAAGGCTGAGGAAGACAGGAGATTATTATACTATACAACCAACGATCTTAATTGGTAGAACCATTGATATTAGACCACTCAATGTAGTTTAGCAATTTGAACTTTGGAGTGTAAGCGACATGATAGAATAGGTATTGCAACTTGTCATGGTTTTTTGACCTTTAGTGTTGTTAGTAAAGGTGGAAGCTTTGGTGTCCTCTTTAACCCCTTTATTACTCCATTAAAGCATTCACTTGCTAATCTCCATGGTCAACCTGACCCGAGAAAAGATTGAGGCAGCTTTGCCCCAAAAAAGAGATGGGAATAAGTTCCATAAAGTTTGAGCCATTTTGCGCTTTCAATGAGGAGTGAATTAAAGGCCATTGTTGTTACCATCATCTACTGTACAGTTGGTTTTTAGGACTTCAAGTTATTGGACTTAATCCAATAACTTCCCATCATGTTGATGGCTTTTGGGACCATCTCACATTGGACAATGATTAAAGTTGTTCAAGTTCTTCTTTCAAGGCGACGAAGAGTGTGTCATATGACATGTCCTGTTAAAATTGAGAGCATTGGCACAAGTGAGTGACTATTCCTAGCGTTTCTCATAAAAAGAGAAGAGACAATATCTCAGTTGTGCAAATTTGAACCATGAGTTGGAGGTAGATTTGTTAGAGTATCGGCAAGTTTGTTAATTTGATATTGAGAGTGTGAAAATACAAAACGATTGCAGGAGCCGAGAGCGAAGATCAAGAACAGAAGCTTGTCCATTGCGAAAGAATTTGGTGACCTCCAGTGTGATAGAATTTCAATATCATGCAATTAATCATTGCCAAAGCATTAGTATTAGTCAAGACTAGGGAGATATGATTGTTGTTAAAGGCCATTGGAACTAAACTTTTAGTGGATGACAAAATTGTTGGGAAAGATTAAATACAGATAGTTTACCGGAACAAATTGGTGTTAAAGATTAATTATGAAAGAACCGATAATCGGGCCGAAAATGTTTTCAAGGTGGTGAGGATGGCTCTTTCTAAAAGCGCATTCTCTAATTGGCTGAGAGTAACTGATAATCAAACCGAAAACTACTCATTCAAACTATAATCTGTTATGTTAATAATATCGTGTTAAAAAAATATATATTTCACCCAATTTTTTGCTTTATCAAACACCACTTTGAATTGTCATAAAATGTTGGTCATTAACTATTGGTAAATGGCATAAAACAAGCAGCTGTTTCCAGCAAGTTGGACCCCTGGTGGCACGATGATAAAGAAAGTACTTGACTAATACTACCATCTTTGTAAACTACATGAGATAACATAAAGCCTGCTTAAAGCTAGACAAGAATCTTGCTAAAAGCTGAATAATGGAGTGTAGTAAGAGACATTAATGGATCTTTGGTTACTTTTTGACCAACAATCTTTAGTTTAGCCTGTCTATTGAGGTCAATGAGAGGAATCCATTAAAGATGTTAACTTAAAAGCTTGGGAATCCAATGTGAACTACCTATAACTTATTGATGTAGCTAGACTTTTGTTGGCATGTGATAAGTTTACTAAAAGGTGATGGAATAACACATAAGCGGGTGAAAATATTATTCTTATGCTCTTTACTATGTGACTTTCTTTATCAAGTTAAAATGAAACATATCTAGTTAAGAAAAAAGCGAGCTTCTCCACAAGTAGGATAACATGCCAGAAATTAGAATTGTGTCTTTATTTATTTGACATTTTTTTTTTTTATCTATTTTTGCCTAACCAGCGCATAGGAAAACATTTTTTCAGTAAAGGTTGGAGATTAACCTAACGGCATGATCTTAGGAGGGAAAAGACGTTAACAACTATTTTAATTGAAGTATATGTGTGTAGTGACTAAAGAGTTAATGTGAAGAAAAATTTGGCATATTTACTTTGGATGGAACCAAGTTCTATTGGCCGTCTTGGTGGAGATTGTAGTCCATGTTATCGCCCTAGCAATTTTGTCATGCTATCTCCCTTGTCATCTCGATTACTTTGAAAATTTATGTGCCTTTATTTATGATATTTCCCTGCGTACTACAAATATTTTTTAGCCATGGGAAACAAAATATTTTGCATTGCAATTTGCTCAAACTAGTACGTTATAAAACAAGAGATACGAACAAAGTTGGAGCCGACGGGCGTACAAGCACGTCAACATCGTACAAGACATGATATTAATGCCCTAGGTCATAGGCTCCTTTTCTTCTACAAAACTGTTTGCTTTGTTTGTACTTAATTATGCCATTGTATACATGTCAATGCCTAGATAGTAAACATAAAATACATTAAGGCGCATATAAGAATGGAAAATAAAATATTAACTCAAACGAAGTTGGTTTGTTGTACTTACACCCTTATAGAACACCAGACCTGGAACAACTTTATTTTGACAAGATCTTGAAACTTCATGACCTACCTGAGTTAATAATTACTGACCGCTTCAATGGTTTCCCCAGCCAATTCTAGCAGAAACTCTCACTTTCCTAGATATTAAATTTAGCCTTAGGACATCTTATCACCCGCAAAGTGATCGCCAGACTAAAAGGATAAATTAATGTCTTGAAAGCAATTTGCTTATGTGGGGATAGCACCGATTCCCAAATTCACTCAATCCACCCATTCCGAGGCAATTTATTGATATGCTCTTGAGTTCTAGCTCTTCATTTACCAGAAACTACTCGCACTAGGAGATGTGAAAAACTACTTCTGCGATTGTAAGAATGTATTGAGGTTGGTAAAATCCAAAATGAAGCTTTATGCCAATCCCAAAAGAATTAAAAGAAGCTTTAATGTGGCGAATTGGGTCTACTTAGAGCTAAAATTGTAACGATCCAGTGTATAGCCCCACCATAGACAATGTCTCCTTAAAAAAGAGCTAGCCAAGTAAGGATTATGAGTTCATGAGTAGGGTCTTATAGAGTTATTCACAAAGTTTCTCACATTGAATCTGGGATATCACATTCTCCCCTCCTTATGCCTTAGCATCCTTGCAAAGGTTTGATCACACAAAGCTTAGAATCATCATCTTTAGCCAATGTGTAAAACTCGGCTCACCCTTTGTTGTCTCAACCATCATCTTGACGTGGGATATACATGAGTCTGCATTTGTTTCCCTCCAACTATCGGCAACCCGACTGTATAGTCAGCTTAAACTTTCATGAGTCAGCTCTGATATCTTTTATAACGACCCCGCTTACGGTCCTATCATAGAGCAGTGTCTCCTTCGAAAGGACTAACCAAGTAGGTATTTTTAATATCATAGGTAAGGTCTTACAAAGACGATCTTATACTATCACACATCTGATGTGGAATATCACAACAACTATGCAAGCAAATGAGTTTGATCACATAATACAACCTCAATCTTTTAAAATTACTGAGAAAATTGGCCCTGCAGCTCATAGGCTCGATCTCAACACCCCCCCCCCCCCCCCCCCCCTCCGCTGCCCCCACACCCCCTTCTCAAGCTCAAAGTTGGAAACCATGCCACCCCCATCACCGACCTTCCACCCCTTTATCTTAAGGGAAAACTACTCATGGAACCAATTAAGTTATTGAATTGCTGAATGGGGACAATCTGCAATCCCTCAAGTCCTGGTTCTCGGTATAATATGCCAGAGAAGGAATCCACTTGGGAAGACTGGGAGATCTTTCACAAGCGCTTTCTTCACTTCATTGCTACCATAAGGAGCCTCTTTAGAGGGGACGAAATGTAACAAAGGCTTCAACGAAAATTTTGAAATCAAAGTCAGAATCCCATGCCAAAGGAATTCACCAAGCGAAGGTTATTCTTTCAAAAATCATTTGTGACATGTGAGGTGCACATCAGGTTTTAGTTACACCTTTCAAATTCCCAGAAGTGAATTTTTTTTTTTTTTTTTTGCACTTCTATACAAATTGAATATTTTAGTTGTATTGGCTAAAACACGAAGAAAAACAAATGTAGTGGGGATAATCTTATCAACTGACCCAATTATCTTCCTCTCTGAACCGGATTTCTCTTCATATTTTACATTAATTTAGCCAATTTTAGTAGCAAAATCTTGAGTTTGTTACGTGAACGCACATGAAAATCTTGAAAACAATCATCAGAGCTTCCAATATTACGAGGATAATATCCAATATCAATGTCTAATGACTTTTGTTTATTATTTTGAAACCATAAGAGTATAGCCTTTGTGTATATCTCTGTTTTGTGTCATATCGACCAATTTTCAATTCTTTTTAATACATGATTCAAGTATCTTTAATTTGCGGAGGTAAATTCTAAGCCAATCAAACACATAAACCCAATCAAACCAATTAAGTCCTAATTGGCATGCTAGTGTGTTACTGCCATAGCAGTAGTTGGATGGTGGCAGAGGAGATGTGTTGGTCGTGGTGGGGCGCTTCTAGTTGCCAAACATAGGAGCTCAAAAGAAGCTTTCAAGTACGTGGAAATGAAAGAAAAGAGAAGAGAGGGAAAAACAAAAGGAGGGGGGGGGGGGGGGGGGGGGGGGGGGCATAACAAAACAAAAGTAAAAATCAATTGCACAAAACTGCTATCAAACAACCCATCAGTTTTGTAAAAAAAGAAAACTCAAAGAGGTTTTGGTTTAAGCGTTTGAAACAGTTTTTGTTTTCAGTTTTGAAAATTGAAAAAATATTAGCGTTTGACAAGCAATTTTATTTATTTATTTATTTTCTTTAGTTTTATAAACCAAATTTCAAAATGAGACTTTTTTTTAAATCTCCATTTTTGAGTTTTCAATTTTTAGAGTTTTTTTTTTTTAGATCTAACTTTCAACTTTTGTTGGAAGCATTTTATGTATTTTCTTCCCTTTAATCATTATCACCAACACCTATCACCCAAGAACAACAAAACACCAACATTGTCAACCACCATACCCATTGACCGCCACCAGCACCAATGACCAACACCCCCGAACGCCAAACTACAAACACTATTAACCACCACAGCCATTGACTATCGATCTGCCACCACCACTAATCAACACACCCGAACACGAAACTTGCCAACACCGCCAACCACTATAGCCACTAACCGTCACCGCCACCACCGGTGACCAACTCCCACGAACACCGCCAACCACAATAGCCACTGATGACCACAATCACCACTGACCAATACTACTGAACACCAAAACCCTCTAACATCGGTCACCACCACGGCACCACCACTCCTCCAAATCCAAATCATCATCATACCGACCACTATTGTCCATGTAACAAACACCACCAAAAGATTGCATCCATCAATTAGCCCTAGTATCTTTGATTTGCGTTGATAAATTCCAAATCAATCAAACCATTCACCCAATCAAACCATTCACCCAATCAAACCAATGAAGCCATAATTCGCAAGCTTGTGTGTTACTACCATAGAAGTAGTTGAACAACGGCAGAGAAGATGTGTTGGTCGTGGTCGCGGGGGGGGCGCTTCTTGTTGTTGAACATAAGAGCTCAGAAAGCTCTCAAGGATTGGAAAATGAAAGAAAATAGAAGAGAGAGAAAATAGAAAAAAAAAATCAAAGGTAAAAACCAATTATGCAAAAATGTATCAAACAACCCATCAGTTTTGTAAAAAAAGAAAATTCAAAAGGTTTTGGTTTTGGTTTTTCTGAAAACAAAAACTGAATTGTGTTTCAAACACACCAAATACTCAAAGTAAAAAGCACCCTCAATCTAACAAAACCTTGGATTAGAGAAAAGGTATTCTAAGGGGAAAAAAGTTTAACCATTTAACTTCATCCGGTACTTTTGCATACAATATAGAGAAAGGAGTGGATAGATTAGAGCATTTGCAAATAAGTATTCAGTTTAAAAGCATCCAACTCAAAACACATTTGCAATGAGGGGAGAGGCTCATAAGTCTTATATATTGTGTTGATGTGATTGTATCTCAGCATCTTCAGGTAGATGGAGAAAATCTGAGATGCGGTTCACTAGATAATCCATCATTTTTGATTAATTACTTCGTCTTTGTAGGGATAAATCATGTCGTTTTGAGTTGTATCACACGTTACATTCACTAAACGAAGTGGAGATTATTTTCTTCCATGCGGCACAAAAGATGGAGTTTCGAATCATATCATATGTACATAATTTCCCCCCCTATGTAAAGCAAGGCATTTTAGTCTAATCTTTGGAATAGCTCATCTTTTGGAGATATGATCTGCTTATCTGCGGGCACAACGTAATCTACGGAAAGTACTTGTAGGTGCTCTTTAGATGTCATATTTATTCATGCCATTGCATAGGTTTAACCAAAAGGTCATGGTCCATCAAACCCACCTTTAATTGCTTTTGCAGATGGATGTGCAATGCTTGATTATAGTTTTAATTAATAGCAGAAAGTAACTCATCGAAACTCTAATCGACAGTTGGACCGCTTACAAAATTCACGTAGTACGTGTATTCAAGGAAAGTGAAAATCTGGTTCGCAAGTCGTTTATGGCTAATTTTTGTAAAGCGTATTATTTCTGGTGACGATATTTTTGTAACTTAATAAAGGCTTACTCACTATGCGTAGCACGTTGATGCGCCATAGAGAGAGAGAGAGAGAGAGAGAGAGAGAGAGAGAGTTGTGCAAAGCTCGAACAATTTGCAGCAAATAGAAATGCTAGAAGTCCTCTAAAAGCACACACTGATATATTGAACCGAAAACACCAGGACTACATGGCTATATGTGATATCACGAAAGCTCACAAAATGAATGATTCTGCTCTGCTTGAACTCGAGCTTTCAGCCATAATTCAGCTAATTTAGAATTCTACCAGCTAAAAGCTAGCTAGAATATCAAAATAAAACGAACAAAATAAAAGTAATAATAAATTGGCAGGTGGCGTAGCGCAAAAAAGATCGACTCATCAGATGGTCTTTTCTTGATTCTCTCCCTTAGACTGCAAGTACCTGCAAAATCGAACCATGCCTCATTTTTGGTCACACAGGAGTGATACCATATAACCAAGTCATTCATTGGTAAAAGTATCGTTTAAAAGACTATTTTGGTTGGCTTAAAAAACCTCAAGATCAAGTTTAGATGGTTTCCGTTGATTGATTGTATGAAGGTTTCATATATTGTTTTCAATTGCCTAGAAAACGGGAACATTTCACTCTTTTGATATTTTCTCGTCGAAACGGAAGCTTTTATCGATCAAATTATTCATGTTGAGAGTCTCAAAAATACGAACTTACTGAAAATTTGGAGAATCTACGACGAATATGGAGACTTGCTACCAGAGTCCCTTGGTGCATTGCATCTGAAGCATTCCATACGGCTAGCAAAGTTGTGCTCGTTGCACCCTGACCTACTTAAAACAAAAAATCGAAGAGAATGAGGACTAGTATCAATCTTGTGGTGAAAATAAGTACGTTCAAAAACCGATACACAAGATAATTCTTTCTTCTTCTTTTCTACATGATATTCTCATGGCTGCATATTTACGTGCACGTGCCAACCTAAAAGCACGTGCACGTGTAAGTGTTGGAACATTTACTTGGTCTAAATCATATATGATGTTTTAGCAATTTTTGTACGGTTGAATTTACATTTCTTAGGAAGCAAGAAATAGAATTTTATCCAAAGCCTCCAATATATAAACTTATATTCTGTTATTCTTAAAAAAAAAATTAAGTACCTGCTGCAAATCCAGTCACCGGATTTCCAACCAGAACGACTGCTACCGCCGCCGCTGCCGCCACCCATGCTACCACCAAAGCCGAAACCTCGTCCTCGAGACAAGTCACTGTCAAAGCCACCGGACGAGTCATCCTTAAACGCGCCACACTTGAAGCAGCTAGAGCGGCTAGCAAAGTTGTGCGCTCCGCAGTTGCCAATGTTGCAGTACCAGTCGCCGGGCCTCACGTCGGGGCCCGTGAACCCGAAGGTGGTATCCCCCCTTCCACCACCGAAGCCTCCGAAATTGCCTCGGTCTCCGCTCCTCGGATCTCCGCATCGTTGGCACGAGTCTCTCCTCTGGAAGTTGAGGTGTTGGCATGACCTGCAGTTCCAATCTCCTGGCCTGCTCATTTTTCCTGTTTCAAAACCCATAGTTTTTTGTCTAGTTAAGGACATGCTAGGTTTAGTCTATAAATAGTTTTCATGTGCGATTGAATGTTGTACATCACGTATTATATGTGTATTTCTAAGTAAAGCAGTGTACAGCACATGATACAAAATGTACAACCTATTGGAATAACCTACTAAGGCCAATATGTGCCTGACACACAATTAATGTTTGCGTATAATAGACTATTGAGATATACACGGTAACAGAGGAGAAAAGAAAAAGTTCATGCCCCTCTTGCTAATGTTCTACAGAAGACATGGAGCTGTTCATGCCCATCTTGCTAATCTTCTACAGAATACATAGAGCTGGCACTCCTGAGAGCACTGCTGAAAATATATTTCTACGTACTTTTGACTTATAGTGGCAGACTTCACCTCTTTTAAACTCCCGGTCGTTTGCATCACCTAGCTATAACATGCCCTACATGTGAAATTACAAGACTAGTGCATGAAGCATATATGGACAGAGATAAATTCCATCATGACTGAAAAAAAGCCATTAGATATCTTACAAAGAAATAGCACGGAATAATTGTTTTACACGGATAAGTGCAACTTGTGGTGGTGAAGGAACTGCAAGAATAGGCAATGAAACAGGGGGAAGTCCTCACCTTGAGTTGAAACAGAAGACTAGAAGGAGGAGAAAATGTGTGAGGGATTTGTGATTTTTGGTTGTGGGTTGGTGTGGTTTATATACTCGCTAAAGTCTCGCAAATCGAGGGGATTTGGGGCAGCTGGGTGGAAGGCTAAGGATGTTCTTTTTTATATTCTTCACTTAGCCTCCTCCTAGAACAATGGAATCACAAAAAAAGAAAGACCGAAAATTATATTTAGGTATATATTTTTAAAACTGAGAAAGGATTCCAAAGATGGCAAATGTTGTGAAATTTGATAAAGCTCTACCTACAGCTTCTTTTAAGGCTTCTAGAGGTGGGAAGTGCATGATCATGAACACATACCAATAGATTCCACACCCACGTTCCCAAAAATGCCCTTCTTTTAACAATCTCTCCATCTAATTTATTTGATTCTATGTTTTTTTTTTTCCAAAATTCTCATCATTGAGGGAACTTCGTTTTGACCAGTCCTCCTAGTGTATATATCTGCATTTTCCCTGTAAACATTTCTCCTAGTAATCTGCATCAATTCTCCACATTGTCTACTCCCTTATATTTCCTTAAATCCGATGAATGTTGATGCATGTCCATTTTTCATGGAAGAATTTTCATTGTAATTGTTACAGGACACCACATGTCGTAGTCAGTTTGTTTTATTGGATCACACACAATGCTGAGACTGTAACTCAAATATGTTAGTTAGTGGCATAATGTTGGTTTTATCAATGTTTCTTAACATTGAAGTAAGGGTCGATCTGAAGTTATATTATGCACAATGCAGTTCAACTTTGGTAAATTGATCAAAACCAGACCACCATGCCCTACACTAAAGCAAAACAACAAATAATGTATTCTCTAAGTAGGGCACAACCAATCAACAAAAGCTACCAAGTGTTGATACATGAACTGTAGAAAAGCCCCTTTGACTATGGCATTAGGGGCCTAAGTTGCCAAGTTGGACAGAGAATAATAAGTGCTAGCTTTGCTGGTTGATTTTAGTATTGGATAAGGAAGAACCAAACTCACTAGTTCTTGCCAGACAAAATGAATATTCCATTCATTTAAATCCTTTTTAATGACCCTACTCCATATTCTTATCTTTCTATAACTGAGGATATCGGACGGGTCATGTCTCCCTTTCAACAATATACTGAGAGACCCACATTGCTGAGGGTCAGTAAACTGGAATAAATGGTGATTCCTTTTGCATTTTTTTGAATATTCTATTATGTACTTCTTACTCAAATTTTACAATGTGCAAAAGGGCCAGAAACTCCTAGTATTAAATTATCTCAACTATCTTTTATGCGTGAGAAATGTGAATAACGTCCCACTGTCAAACTACCTTATATTATTTGAAGAAATTTTGTTTACCAAAATATGTAGTTCATGTACGGATTCAATACAGTTCCGAATGGAGTTGGAATCCATATGGAGTTAGAGGACTTTGATCTACTTTTGCCTTACATTGTTTGATCCATCGTCTGGCCGGTACTTTTTTTTTTTTTAAATACACAAAAGTATATGAGAGCTGTAAGCCGACGGGTTGCAAGAAGCAGACCCTATTCGAGCTACAAGTTATTGGACCCCCAAGGGGACTCTGAGAAGTGAATCCTTAGATGTTGTTTAAAGCTGCTCAAAAAAAAAAAAATCTTGTCCATGACTTTGCCAACACCCTTGTGGTAATTTCTTGAGCCTTGTACTCTGCGAGAGTGGAAGAGCTAAAGCCAATTGGCTATTTATTGTTTTAAATAACCCCTCCTTACACTTTCTCCTTGGGTATATGACCGAGTTCCGGGTACTTGCCATCACCTAGAACCCCTCTAGGTTGTGTTAACTTCTGCTATCCAATTACTCTAGTCCCAGTATGTTTCTAGCTCTACAGTCTTCTCCTAATTTTCACAGTAATAAGAATGGCAATATCATTGGGGACTAAACTGTCATTGTGGACAGAGAGATGAAGCAAACCCCAATTCTTAATGGGTAAAAGCAATCATGTTGTTCACTTAGCCCTTGAAGAGCATGTGAATACTAGTCCCTTTTCCCTTTTCGGGGTTGGGGTGGGGGGGGGGGGTAGGGGGCACTCGTGCATGTCAGTGAAACGGTTTATAGATGAAGCTGAAATGCATGGCTAGAAGAAAACTTCTAACCATTAACAAATGTTTTGTGAACTTGCATAAGATTTGATTGAGATGCTGGAAAAAGGATGGGTTACGTTAACTTTGATGCAGATGCACATAATAGTGAAAGAGATAATCAGGGGAGGAGATGGACCGGAGGTTTCAAAACCAAAGAAAGTGAAACAATCGATAAAGATAGTCGAAGCTGATGATGGGAGAGAAGTCTTCGAGGTCCAATTTGACCATCTTTTTTATCTTTTCTTTTTCTTCTAGCACTGCATTTGAATTGGCTTTTTTGCTGTCATATTTCTTTTGCATCTCTCAGTTTTTATTTTCATCTCTCTCTCTCTCTCTCTCTCTCTACATATATATGCATATATACACTACATACACGTGTAAAGAGAAGCATCAGTCCACCAGTCTCCAAGGAATGAATATGGAAGACAAACGAGTTTTAAGTTTAAAGAAATGGTGAGATATCACCCACCATTTTTCTTGGGGAAGGGTAAAGAGGGCTGTAGCAAACTGTGAAAAAGCATAAAGAAAGGGGACTGATTCGATTCTCTTTGGGAAATGCTTCCATGCATGACCATGACCAATTCCCCCTAACGTATACATTTTTTTTATTTTACTTTCACTTTCTCTTTTGATTTCTCCCCTTTTTCTTCTGCGTGCATAGCCAGTGCGGCTATCCAGCAGTGTGCTTACTTTCCTCTCTTTACTTGACATATTGCGTGTGCATGGTTTTTATAGGTCGGGAGACCTCCTAAACCCTAGATCTCATTATGGAAATGCAGTATTGGAATGGAAGAATGTGTGAATCATTAACTAATGATGCGTTTGAAACAATTTTTATTTTCAGTCTTTTGTTCAATTTTGAAAATTGAAAACAAATATTATTGTTTGATTGACAGTTGTTCCTAACCTATCTTGGCCTCATCCATGGACCTACTGTGGAACCCGTTTTGTGCGACACGTCGATATTGTCAATGGTAAATTTCTCAACACTTCAAACTGGTCAAAATGCACACGCTCAATTGCTTAGTCGGTCGCACATTTCCCCCCTCGAGGGTCAGCGTGCATCAACCTTCACAGCCTCTCAATTGCTCAGTCGGTCTCATATCTTCCCCGGGGGTCGGCGTGCCTCAATCTACGCAGCCCTTTTTTGCTCAGTCGATTGCACATTTTCCCCCTTGACGATCAACGTGCCTCAACCTTTGCAGCCCTCTTCTTGCTCAACCGGTCGCACATCATCCCCTTTGGGGGTCGCCTGCCTTTCCCTTTTTTTGGGGTTGGCTAGCCTTTCACCAATGCATGCTCACTTCCTTCTTTTTCCTTCGGCCAAGCGCTACGGGAGCGCCGCCCACACGCCAACTCTGCGACCCCCGTCGTTACGCCTACACGCCGACTCTGAGACGCCCATCGCCTAAGCCACGTACCCCCGACACGGTGTCCATTTTTTGCGACAAATGTTACCGTGGCGGTGCACTATTCCCATGTCACATGCCCCCGACACTTCACACACTCTGTCGCGCCCATGTGCTGCACCGCTGATACAGTCGCACCCCCCCCCCCCCCGGACTCTCTATCACACTACCGTTCCCCTAGCACCGCACACACTCCGTCGCCCGCACGCACGGCGCTACTATATAGTCGCGCCTCCGG
>JAVXUO010000273.1:0-308652 GCA_033065855.1 Escallonia rubra | reverse complement strand
CAGTTTTGGTTTTTTTTTCTAGACCACCACCACCCTCCCACCGCCGGCAGCCACCTCAGGCGACCACCGCCGGCCGCCGGCAAACACCTCCGGCCACCGGCAGCCACCTCCGGCCGCCGGCGACTACCGGCGACCACCGCCGGAGACTGCCCGGCCGCCGGCGACCACCGGCCGCCGGCAACCAACACCACCACTGGCCACAACCAAAACACCCCACCACCGCCACCGAAAACCACAAAAAAAAAAAAGTCAAAATAAAAAGGGTTACCAACACAAAAAAAAAAACTCAAAAAAAAGGGGTTATCAAACAAACTTGTTTTTATAAAAAAAAAAATTAAGCTGCTCCTTAAAAACTGAAAACCAAAAAAAAAAATTTGTCAAACGAACCCTAAGATGTGAAAAAAATGTTAAGCTTAGCGACCAAATCTTCTGTCACTAGAAGTTTTAGCGACGAATTGTTTTTAAAAAATTATTTTTGAGTTTTTGAAAAAGAATTAACACTAGAATAATGGTTTTTTTTTTCCCCTCTATATCAGAGCTCTCACAGTCGTCCCCCTCCCCCGAGCTCCCACCGCCGGCGCCTTCCCGTCGGCATCTCTCTGTCGGCGCCTTCCTCCCGGCATCTCTCACCGCCGGGGCCTTCAAGAACTTCGTTCCCTCTATATGCATCGATCAATTTCACTATCCCAACCAAAAATGACTCGGAGATCCCAGATCCAATCACTTCGTTGAACTCCCTGCGCTCGTGGCTACCGTTACTGCTGTTGTTGCTCGTCTCTCATCGACAGGTCGTTGTCCGCTTGGCTGCCGCCGGTAATGTGCCCATTTCTACCGCGACTGCTTGCTATATTGTCGCTGCCTCCCTGATCCCGCGCCTCCATTTCGCAAATCTTGGTCGATCGAGGTGAGTTCATGTGTTATTTTCCCCAATTGCAGTATAAGTGTCTTGATCTATACATCATTTGATTTCTGTACATAGAATTTCTGTACATGGAATGGGTATTGTGGCATTTGATTTCTGTACATATAATTTATGCCATCGGTCATGACTCATTGTTTCACCAGAATTTATGCCATCTGTAAATGGTTTTGTGTACTGGGACTTTTGTCTTAAAAGTTAAGTGATATCCTTGTTTAATTCTTCTCTATCTTTACCCTCACACTGTATTTGCCTAGGCATATCTTTACAAGGGGACCGATGTCGTTGTCTGTGTGTATTTTTCAGTTGAAATGGCTAAACCTAAAGCTTACAAAGATCTGGCCCTTTGTTGACGAGGTTATACATAACTACTTTTAATTTCTATTGAATACCCATTTGCTCTGTGGGTGCTACAGATAGTGTCATAGCTTGGCAGAAAGGGTAACTAATTAGTTAAAATATTGTTTTGTCGGTCATCTCTTTCATAAATTAGATGCACAGTTTTGTTTTTAAAGTTCTCATCCTCTACCCTAATTTTGAAGGGGGGAAAAAAATCGAATTCACTTCTCAGAAAAGAAGATGTATTTTAATGGTTATGATACCTTTCTTCCACTGTTTGTCTAAGATTAAGTGTTTTTGTGTAATCAGTTAAGGAGAGAGAAGATAAATGAAAAGTTGAGAAGCCTGCAAGACCTGGTTCCTGGATGTTACAAGGTACCTATGTTTCTAACTTCTTTCAAAATTCCATATTCCATCTTTCTTTTCTCATCTTAGTATTGTTTTTCTTGATCAGTACATATTTTTGTTTATCCTCTTTCTTTTTGAAATAATTCTAAATCCACTCTTTCTTGTGGTTATCATGCTTTACATGTCACTAAACAAGGTTTATCAACATCCACAACAAAATCATTAACCTTCTTGCGACGACTATGGCGTGGTTAAGCATTAATTTTTGGCAGACACTACCTTTGCGGTTATCATCATTGCCATGATCTTTCTGCTGATTTGCAGACAATGGGAATGGCTGGACGTTATTATTAATTATGTTCGATCGTTGCAGAACCAAATTGAGGTATATTTTGGACCTGAGAAAATCTATATAAGCTTGGATAAAGGTCAATTGAATACCCTTTGTTCATGAGGTTTTATAGAACTGCTTTTAGTTTCTATTGAATACTCATTTACTTTGTGGTATGCTACAGATAGTGTCATGTTGCTTCGGAGTATGACTCTAAGTTGGATGTTTGGGCAGTCAGAGCTTAAAAGGTAATATGGAGCCAATTTTTTAGCAATTAGACCGGTTATATTGTCTTCCTTAAAATTTTCCAAGTTCACTCTTGGGCTGTTGCACCTAATTTACAGGTTCCCCGATTGATTGCATAAATTGTTACCAAATTCCTGCCATAAACAAGTTCTGTTAGTGTTTCTGATGTTTCATTTCCGGGTTATAAATGATGAGAGACAGAAGTAGATCACTTGTTCATCTTCTCTCGGGCGATTTACCATCTGAACAGCCTTCTTTCTTCATCTCGTGATGAAAGCAGATGCTGACTCCCTTGACCCTTGCCTCTCTATGATTGATGTCCAAATCATCATCATACTGGTACTAATTCACAAACTACCTTACTACATCCTCACAGGTTCAAGCTCGGGCTTCTTCTAGGGTAAAGAGCATCGAGAGGCGACTCATGTTAAAGTACGGTGGAAAGGCTAGATTAATTGATTATGGTTGTCCCCATAAGGGGCCAATGCATGCATGTACATCTTGATATGGATATTAGGATCTATGGTCCCATCAAACTTGTCCATATCAGACATCTTGAATTTGGGCGACAATCGGTCCTCTGAGTTCAGGATGAGTTGCACCGAGGTCTAGCGAGTCATCTGATCTCCTTATTCGGGCAATCTGGGACTATGGTGCAGCTAGTTTTTCCTTCCATTCCAAGGCTGCTGGTTTTCCTTCCTCATCTTCAGACTTTTACTGCCATTTGAACTCAGCCTTTTTCTTATGATCTTTCTTATCAACCTTAGACTCATGCTCGTGTACCCTCTTTCTAATTTTCTTGAGGTTTTCGATTCCCTTGGCATTGGCTCTAAGTCAGTTACCCGAATGAATCTCAATACAAACGTCTTTTAGCCTTAGCAGTATGAAGAATTTTGAAAATTTAACCATGCGAATTACACATAAAACTGGCAGGCTTATACCCCGTGGGCCGTGGGGGATAGGGAGGTGATTATTTGCTGGACCTCTGACTAATCGTCTGATAATTAAGGTGTTTAACCGCCCGATTTCTTAGTGGGTTTTTCGGATTGCCTAAAAATTGTGGAGTAGTAATGGTGATGACTAACCATCCAGTTATTTGGTGGGTTAATCGGTCGGTTGGTCAGTAGGTTTAGTGTTTGGGAAGATGAATTATTTTGGATAGTCAAAGTTCTAACTAACAGTTTGGTAACCTAGTGGGTTAACCGGCTGGTTGGTCAGTGGATTGATTTTGGATTTCTAAAAAGCTCAGGGAAGGTTAGGGTTCTGACTAACCATCCGGTAATGTGGTGGGTTAACTAGGCAGTTGGTCACTGGTAAGAAGTTCAGAATCTGAAAAAAATTTGGGAAGTCAGGATTCTGACTAACCGTCTGGTTACCCAAGGGGTAAAAAGGCGGTTGGTCAGTGGCTTTAGGGTATAAACCAGCCCAATTGAACTTGCAAGCAATAACATTTACTGACTAATCGTCCGGTTACTAGGTCGGCAAACAAGCAGGTTAGTCAGAGTCTTCCCTTTTTTGTGAGATTACGAGCTAGCTCATTGAATATTGGCTGGTTTCCCTGCCAATATGATATAGGCCAAGACTGATGTTATCCCAAAAAGGGGTAAAATACTAAAATGGTTCGAGTGCGTGGTTTTTCTCTCGACGTTGGTCTAAGTTCACTCCACTTATACAATATATCTCCTACCCGTAACTCAGGTAGTTAATAACCGGTGATCACCTGTACATGTTCAAGTCGTTTGATACACCAAGAAACTAGGAAGTCCCTTTAGTATGAGGCCTTGGACTTGAGGCTACAATCGAATTTGCCTAACAGCTACGAAGTTCAAGGGTTTCAACTGTTACCGAAGAATGGCTGGGTTAGGGACAAGCATGAGCGTGTGTGAGGCACGAAATAAGAGCATAATTACCACAGTTATAACACATTGTACAAAGAAATATAAAGGCCAAAAAATTAATAGAAAAATTTTCAACTCTAGTCCTCTTAATTTTCTGATCTCCTGTGGAGTCGTCACTATGGCGAACCGCCTCGAAAAAATATAGGGAGTCGCCATCTTATTTAATTGAAAACAAAAAACAAGAAAAACATGAAAATGACTCTAAAATGTCCAAAAAACTACTAATCAATAAAAAACAAAAAAAATGAATTATGGGACTAAGTTATACAACAGGAAGGTGTTAGGCACTCCCCATACCCTTTTGATTTCTATTTCATTTTTATTGATTTTTGACATTTTAACACGTATTTTCTACATGCATTAAAACAAATCCTAAATTGATTTATATATTATTGGCTTGAACTCGACGTCGGGACTCGAATGGCTTACGTATGCGATCGGACTAATCGGAATCAAAAATATCGTAGTTCGACTCGGACCCTATGCGAAGCGACCTACACTTTCTCTTAGACTCAAACTAATGAAAATACTTCATTTTTGTAGTTTTTGAAATGAAAATGTGGTCACGGGAAAGGGAATTATTCTAGACCATTATATCATGAACTAGTCTAAAAAGTAATAAAATGTACCTCGCGAGTCTGCTTGCCTAGAAGACTTGGGAATGCTTTGTGAAGAATCCACGATGCAAGTGGCTTGAAAATATATGGGTGAGATATAAAGCCCTAGTTTTTCTTAAGAGATGATATATCACTTTTAGGATAAATGGTATAAAAGCTCTAAGGAGAAAAAGCTTATCCCTGAAAAAGTAGGCCAAGGGCCCTATTTATAGAAGTTTGGGGGTACCAAAAATGATAAACATGACCATATCAACATGTGATTAGATGATAAGACAAAAAATTCTAACTAATTGATTTGTCGAAAACCGGCCGATTTATCAGATAATATTAATTTTTTCCCTGAATTTTGAGACAATATCTGCCCATAATTCAGTAATTATTTCTAATTCTATTAGATTAGATGTGATGTACCAATTCAGAAATTCTCTCCACGCTTCATGTAAATCAATGATTAAGTCACTTGCATCAAGTATAGATCACAAATAATTTTCAATATCGTCTAAGTAAATCATAACCTTGAACAAGCGGACTAGACTCGCCTAAATAGGACTGAACAGAGCTCAACTGTTGACTGGACGGGACTACTGGACTATATTATTAGGTCTAACTCATAATAATAAACTTTAATTAATAATACAGCACAACAAATATTTAGTTAATAAAAATGACTACAAAACTGGGTGTCTACACCTACATATATGGATACATGTAGAAATATTTGTTGCCAATATAGTCCTTGCAGAATATATTCATGTTAACAAAGTATGACAAACTTCATATTACATGGTTCTAAATCAATGGTCCCGACCATTTAGAACTGGTAGATGGTAGCGGGATAACGCGATAGCAGAAAAGGCTGAGGAAGACAGGAGATTATTATACTATACAACCAACGATCTTAATTGGTAGAACCATTGATATTAGACCACTCAATGTAGTTTAGCAATTTGAACTTTGGAGTGTAAGCGACATGATAGAATAGGTATTGCAACTTGTCATGGTTTTTTGACCTTTAGTGTTGTTAGTAAAGGTGGAAGCTTTGGTGTCCTCTTTAACCCCTTTATTACTCCATTAAAGCATTCACTTGCTAATCTCCATGGTCAACCTGACCCGAGAAAAGATTGAGGCAGCTTTGCCCCAAAAAAGAGATGGGAATAAGTTCCATAAAGTTTGAGCCATTTTGCGCTTTCAATGAGGAGTGAATTAAAGGCCATTGTTGTTACCATCATCTACTGTACAGTTGGTTTTTAGGACTTCAAGTTATTGGACTTAATCCAATAACTTCCCATCATGTTGATGGCTTTTGGGACCATCTCACATTGGACAATGATTAAAGTTGTTCAAGTTCTTCTTTCAAGGCGACGAAGAGTGTGTCATATGACATGTCCTGTTAAAATTGAGAGCATTGGCACAAGTGAGTGACTATTCCTAGCGTTTCTCATAAAAAGAGAAGAGACAATATCTCAGTTGTGCAAATTTGAACCCTGAGTGGGAGGTAGATTTGTTAGAGTATCGGCAAAGTTGTTAATTTGATATTGAGAGTGTGAAAATACAAAACGATTGCAGGAACCGAGAGCAGCGAAGATCAAGAACAGAAGCTTGTCCATTGCGAAAGAATTTGGTGACCTCCAGTGTGATAGAATTTCAATATCATGCAATTAATCATTGCCAAAGCATTAGTACTAGTCAAGACTAGGGAGATATGATTGTTGTTAAAGGCCATTGGAACTAAACTTTTAGTGGATGACAAAATTGTTGGGAAAGATTAAATACAGATAGTTTACCGGAACAAATTGGTGTTAAAGATTAATCATGAAAGAACCGGTAATCGGGCTGAAAATGTTTTCAAGGTGGTGAGGATGGCTCTTTCTAAAAGCGCATTCTCTAATTGGCTGAGAGTAACTGATAATCAAACCGAAAAATACTCATTCAAACCATAATCTGTTATGTTAATAATATTGTGTATATATTTCACTCAATTTTTTGCTTTATCAAAAACCACTTTGAATTGTCATAAAATGTTGGTCATTAACTATTGGTAAATGGCATAAAACAAGCAGCTGTTTCCAGCAAGTTGGACCCCTGGTGGCACGATGATAAAGAAAGTACTTGACTAATACTACCATCTTTGTAAACTACATGAGATAACATAAAGCCTGCTTAAAGCTAGACAAGAATCTTGCTAAAAGCTGAATAATGGAGTGTAGTAAGAGACATTAATGGATCTTTGGTTACTTTTTGACCAACAATCTTTAGTTTAGCCTGTCTATTGAGGTCAATGAGAGGAATCCATTAAAGATGTTAACTTAAAAGCTTGGGAATCCAATGTGAACTACCTATAACTTATTGATGTAGCTAGACTTTTGTTGGCATGTGATAAGTTTACTAAAAGGTGATGGAATAACACATAAGCGGGTGAAAATATTATTCTTATGCTTTACTATGTGACTTTCTTTATCAAGTTAAAATAAAACATATCTAGTTAAGAAAAAAGCAAGCTTCTCCACAAGTAGGATAACATGCCAGAAATTAGAATTGTGTCTTTATTTATTTGACATTTTTTTTTTTATCTATTTTTGCCTAACCAGCGCATAGGAAAACATTTTTTCAGTAAAGGTTGGAGATTAACCTAACGGCATGATCTTAGGAGGGAAAAGGCGTTAACAACTATTTTAATTGAAGTATATGTGTGTAGTGACTAAAGAGTTAATGTGAAGAAAAATTTGCCATATATATACTTTGGATGGAACCAAGTTCTATTGGCCGTCTTGGTGGAGATTGTAGTCCATGTTATCGCCCTAGCAATTTTGTCATGCTATCTCCCTTGTCATCTCGATTACTTTGAAAATTTATGTGCCTTTATTTATGATATTTCCCTGCGTACTACAAATATTTTTTAGCCATGGGAAACAAAATATTTTGCATTGCAATTTGCTCAAACTAGTACGTTATAAAACAAGAGATACGAACAAAGTTGGAGCCGACGGGCGTACAAGCACGTCAACATCGTACAAGACATGATATTAATGCCCTAGGTCATAGGCTCCTTTTCTTCTACAAAACTGTTTGCTTTGTTTGTACTTAATTATGCCATTGTATACATGTCAATGCCTAGATAGTAAACATAAAATACATTAAGGCGCATATAAGAATGGAAAATAAAATATTAACTCAAACGAAGTTGGTTTGTTGTACTTACACCCTTATAGAACACCAGACCTGGAACAACTTTATTTTGACAAGATCTTGAAACTTCATGACCTACCTGAGTTAATAATTACTGACCGCTTCAATGGTTTCCCCAGCCAATTCTAGCAGAAACTCTCACTTTCCTAGATATTAAATTTAGCCTTAGGACATCTTATCACCCGCAAAGTGATCGCCAGACTAAAAGGATAAATTAATGTCTTGAAAGCAATTTGCTTATGTGGGGATAGCACCGATTCCCAAATTCACTCAATCCACCCATTCCGAGGCAATTTATTGATATGCTCTTGAGTTCTAGCTCTTCATTTACCAGAAACTACTCGCACTAGGAGATGTGAAAAACTACTTCTGCGATTGTAAGAATGTATTGAGGTTGGTAAAATCCAAAATGAAGCTTTATGCCAATCCCAAAAGAATTAAAAGAAGCTTTAATGTGGCGAATTGGGTCTACTTAGAGCTAAAATTGTAACGATCCAGTGTATAGCCCCACCATAGACAATGTCTCCTTAAAAAAGAGCTAGCCAAGTAAGGATTATGAGTTCATGAGTAGGGTCTTATAGAGTTATTCACAAAGTCTCTCACATTGAATCTGGGATATCACATTCTCCCCTCCTTATGCCTTAGCATCCTTGCAAAGGTTTGATCACACAAAGCTTAGAATCATCATCTTTAGCCAATGTGTAAAACTCGGCTCACCCTTTGTTGTCTCAACCATCATCTTGACGTGGGATATACATGAGTCTGCATTTGTTTCCCTCCAACTATCGGCAACCCGACTGTATAGTCAGCTTAAACTTTCATGAGTCAGCTCTGATATCTTTTATAACGACCCCGCTTACGGTCCTATCATAGAGCAGTGTCTCCTTCGAAAGGACTAACCAAGTAGGTATTTTTAATATCATAGGTAAGGTCTTACAAAGACGATCTTATACTATCACACATCTGATGTGGAATATCACAACAACTATGCAAGCAAATGAGTTTGATCACATAATACAACCTCAATCTTTTAAAATTACTGAGAAAATTGGCCCTGCAGCTCATAGGCTCGATCTCAACACCCCCCCCCCCCCCCCCCTCCGCTACCCCCACACCCCCTTCTCAAGCTCAAAGTTGGAAACCATGCCACCCCCATCACCGACCTTCCACCCCTTTATCTTAAGGGAAAACTACTCATGGAACCAATTAAGTTATTGAATTGCTGAATGGGGACAATCTGCAATCCCTCAAGTCCTGGTTCTCGGTATAATATGCCAGAGAAGGAATCCACTTGGGAAGACTGGGAGATCTTTCACAAGCGCTTTCTTCACTTCATTGCTACCATAAGGAGCCTCTTTAGAGGGGACGAAATGTAACAAAGGCTTCAACGAAAATTTTGAAATCAAAGTCAGAATCCCATGCCAAAGGAATTCACCAAGCGAAGGTTATTCTTTCAAAAATCATTTGTGACATGTGAGGTGCACATCAGGTTTTAGTTACACCTTTCAAATTCCCAGAAGTGAATTTTTTTTTTTTTTTTTTTGCACTTCTATACAAATTGAATATTTTAGTTGTATTGGCTAAAACACGAAGAAAAACAAATGTAGTGGGGATAATCTTATCAACTGACCCAATTATCTTCCTCTCTGAACCGGATTTCTCTTCATATTTTACATTAATTTAGCCAATTTTAGTAGCAAAATCTTGAGTTTGTTACGTGAACGCACATGAAAATCTTGAAAACAATCATCAGAGCTTCCAATATTACGAGGATAATATCCAATATCAATGTCTAATGACTTTTGTTTATTATTTTGAAACCATAAGAGTATAGCCTTTGTGTATATCTCTGTTTTGTGTCATATCGACCAATTTTCAATTCTTTTTAATACATGATTCAAGTATCTTTAATTTGCGGAGGTAAATTCTAAGCCAATCAAACACATAAACCCAATCAAACCAATTAAGTCCTAATTGGCATGCTAGTGTGTTACTGCCATAGAAGTAGTTGGATGGTGGCAGAGAATATGTGTTGATCGTGGTGGGGCGCTTCTAGTTGCCAAACATAGGAGCTCAAAAGAAGCTTTCAAGTACGTGGAAATGAAAGAAAAGAGAAGAGAGGGAAAAACAAAAGGAGGGGGGGGGGGGGGGGGGGGGGGGGGGGGGCATAACAAAACAAAAGTAAAAATCAATTGCACAAAACTGCTATCAAACAACCCATCAGTTTTGTAAAAAAAGAAAACTCAAAGAGGTTTTGGTTTAAGCGTTTGAAACAGTTTTTGTTTTCAGTTTTGAAAATTGAAAAAATATTAGCGTTTGACAAGCAATTTTATTTATTTATTTATTTTCTTTAGTTTTATAAACCAAATTTCAAAATGAGACTATTTTTAAAAACTCCATTTTGGAGTTTTCAATTTTGAGAGTTTTTTTTTTTAGATCTAACTTTCACCTTTTGTTGGAAGCATTTTATCTATTTTCTTCCCTTTAATCATTATCACCAACACCTATCACCCAAGAACAACAAAACACCAACATTGTCAACCACCATACCCATTGACCGCCACCAGCACCAATGACCAACACCCCCGAACGCCAAACTACAAACACTATTAACCACCACAGCCATTGACTATCGATCTGCCACCACCACTAATCAACACACCCGAACACGAAACTTGCCAACACCGCCAACCACTATAGCCACTAACCGTCACCGCCACCACCGGTGACCAACTCCCACGAACACCGCCAACCACAATAGCCACTGATGACCACAATCACCACTGACCAATACTACTGAACACCAAAACCCTCTAACATCGGTCACCACCACGGCACCACCACTCCTCTAAATCGAAATCACCATCACACCGACCACCATTATTTCTGTAACAAACACCACCAAAAGGTTTCATCCATCAATTAGCCCTAGTATCTTTGATTTGCGTCGATAAATTCCAAATCAATCAAACCATTCACCCAATCAAACCATTCACCCAATCAAACCAATGAAGCCATAATTCGCAAGCTTGTGTGTTACTACCATAGAAGTAGTTGAACAACGGCAGAGAAGATGTGTTGGTCGTGGTCGCGGGGGGGGCGCTTCTTGTTGTTGAACATAAGAGCTCAGAAAGCTCTCAAGGATTGGAAAATGAAAGAAAATAGAAGAGAGAAAATAGAAAAAAAAAATCAAAGGTAAAAACCAATTATGCAAAAATGTATCAAACAACCCATCAGTTTTGTAAAAAAAGAAAATTCAAAAGGTTTTGGTTTTGGTTTTTCTGAAAACAAAAACTGAATTGTGTTTCAAACACACCAAATACTCAAAGTAAAAAGCACCCTCAATCTAACAAAACCTTGGATTAGAGAAAAGGTATTCTAAGGGGAAAAAAGTTTAACCATTTAACTTCATCCGGTACTTTTGCATACAATATAGAGAAAGGAGTGGATAGATTAGAGCATTTGCAAATAAGTATTCAGTTTAAAAGCATCCAACTCAAAACACATTTGCAATGAGGGGAGAGGCTCATAAGTCTTATATATTGTGTTGATGTGATTGTATCTCAGCATCTTCAGGTAGATGGAGAAAATCTGAGATGCGGTTCACTAGATAATCCATCATTTTTGATTAATTACTTCGTCTTTGTAGGGATAAATCATGTCGTTTTGAGTTGTATCACACGTTACATTCACTAAACGAAGTGGAGATTATTTTCTTCCATGCGGCACAAAAGATGGAGTTTCGAATCATATCATATGTACATAATTTCCCCCCCTATGTAAAGCAAGGCATTTTAGTCTAATCTTTGGAATAGCTCATCTTTTGGAGATATGATCTGCTTATCTGCGGGCACAACGTAATCTACGGAAAGTACTTGTAGGTGCTCTTTAGATGTCATATTTATTCATGCCATTGCATAGGTTTAACCAAAAGGTCATGGTCCATCAAACCCACCTTTAATTGCTTTTGCAGATGGATGTGCAATGCTTGATTATAGTTTTAATTAATAGCAGAAAGTAACTCATCGAAACTCTAATCGACAGTTGGACCGCTTACAAAATTCACGTAGTACGTGTATTCAAGGAAAGTGAAAATCTGGTTCGCAAGTCGTTTATGGCTAATTTTTGTAAAGCGTATTATTTCTGGTGACGATATTTTTGTAACTTAATAAAGGCTTACTCACTATGCGTAGCACGTTGATGCGCCATAGAGAGAGAGAGAGAGAGAGAGAGAGAGAGAGAGAGTTGTGCAAAGCTCGAACAATTTGCAGCAAATAGAAATGCTAGAAGTCCTCTAAAAGCACACACTGATATATTGAACCGAAAACACCAGGACTACATGGCTATATGTGATATCACGAAAGCTCACAAAATGAATGATTCTGCTCTGCTTGAACTCGAGCTTTCAGCCATAATTCAGCTAATTTAGAATTCTACCAGCTAAAAGCTAGCTAGAATATCAAAATAAAACGAACAAAATAAAAGTAATAATAAATTGGCAGGTGGCGTAGCGCAAAAAAGATCGACTCATCAGATGGTCTTTTCTTGATTCTCTCCCTTAGACTGCAAGTACCTGCAAAATCGAACCATGCCTCATTTTTGGTCACACAGGAGTGATACCATATAACCAAGTCATTCATTGGTAAAAGTATCGTTTAAAAGACTATTTTGGTTGGCTTAAAAAACCTCAAGATCAAGTTTAGATGGTTTCCGTTGATTGATTGTATGAAGGTTTCATATATTGTTTTCAATTGCCTAGAAAACGGGAACATTTCACTCTTTTGATATTTTCTCGTCGAAACGGAAGCTTTTATCGATCAAATTATTCATGTTGAGAGTCTCAAAAATACGAACTTACTGAAAATTTGGAGAATCTACGACGAATATGGAGACTTGCTACCAGAGTCCCTTGGTGCATTGCATCTGAAGCATTCCATACGGCTAGCAAAGTTGTGCTCGTTGCACCCTGACCTACTTAAAACAAAAAATCGAAGAGAATGAGGACTAGTATCAATCTTGTGGTGAAAATCGTTCAAAAACCGATACACAAGATAATTCTTTCTTCTTCTTTTCTACATGATATTCTCATGGCTGCATATTTACGTGCACGTGCCAACCTAAAAGCACGTGCACGTGTAAGTGTTGGAACATTTACTTGGTCTAAATCATATATGATGTTTTAGCAATTTTTGTACGGTTGAATTTACATTTCTTAGGAAGCAAGAAATAGAATTTTATCCAAAGCCTCCAATATATAAACTTATATTCTGTTATTCTTAAAAAAAAAATTAAGTACCTGCTGCAAATCCAGTCACCGGATTTCCAACCAGAACGACTGCTACCGCCGCCGCTGCCGCCACCCATGCTACCACCAAAGCCGAAACCTCGTCCTCGAGACAAGTCACTGTCAAAGCCACCGGACGAGTCATCCTTAAACGCGCCACACTTGAAGCAGCTAGAGCGGCTAGCAAAGTTGTGCGCTCCGCAGTTGCCAATGTTGCAGTACCAGTCGCCGGGCCTCACGTCGGGGCCCGTGAACCCGAAGGTGGTATCCCCCCTTCCACCACCGAAGCCTCCGAAATTGCCTCGGTCTCCGCTCCTCGGATCTCCGCATCGTTGGCACGAGTCTCTCCTCTGGAAGTTGAGGTGTTGGCATGACCTGCAGTTCCAATCTCCTGGCCTGCTCATTTTTCCTGTTTCAAAACCCATAGTTTTTTGTCTAGTTAAGGACATGCTAGGTTTAGTCTATAAATAGTTTTCATGTGCGATTGAATGTTGTACATCACGTATTATATGTGTATTTCTAAGTAAAGCAGTGTACAGCACATGATACAAAATGTACAACCTATTGGAATAACCTACTAAGGCCAATATGTGCCTGACACACAATTAATGTTTGCGTATAATAGACTATTGAGATATACACGGTAACAGAGGAGAAAAGAAAAAGTTCATGCCCCTCTTGCTAATGTTCTACAGAAGACATGGAGCTGTTCATGCCCATCTTGCTAATCTTCTACAGAATACATAGAGCTGGCACTCCTGAGAGCACTGCTGAAAATATATTTCTACGTACTTTTGACTTATAGTGGCAGACTTCACCTCTTTTAAACTCCCGGTCGTTTGCATCACCTAGCTATAACATGCCCTACATGTGAAATTACAAGACTAGTGCATGAAGCATATATGGACAGAGATAAATTCCATCATGACTGAAAAAAAGCCATTAGATATCTTACAAAGAAATAGCACGGAATAATTGTTTTACACGGATAAGTGCAACTTGTGGTGGTGAAGGAACTGCAAGAATAGGCAATGAAACAGGGGGAAGTCCTCACCTTGAGTTGAAACAGAAGACTAGAAGGAGGAGAAAATGTGTGAGGGATTTGTGATTTTTGGTTGTGGGTTGGTGTGGTTTATATACTCGCTAAAGTCTCGCAAATCGAGGGGATTTGGGGCAGCTGGGTGGAAGGCTAAGGATGTTCTTTTTTATATTCTTCACTTAGCCTCCTCCTAGAACAATGGAATCACAAAAAAAGAAAGACCGAAAATTATATTTAGGTATATATTTTTAAAACTGAGAAAGGATTCCAAAGATGGCAAATGTTGTGAAATTTGATAAAGCTCTACCTACAGCTTCTTTTAAGGCTTCTAGAGGTGGGAAGTGCATGATCATGAACACATACCAATAGATTCCACACCCACGTTCCCAAAAATGCCCTTCTTTTAACAATCTCTCCATCTAATTTATTTGATTCTATGTTTTTTTTTTTCCAAAATTCTCATCATTGAGGGAACTTCGTTTTGACCAGTCCTCCTAGTGTATATATCTGCATTTTCCCTGTAAACATTTCTCCTAGTAATCTGCATCAATTCTCCACATTGTCTACTCCCTTATATTTCCTTAAATCCGATGAATGTTGATGCATGTCCATTTTTCATGGAAGAATTTTCATTGTAATTGTTACAGGACACCACATGTCGTAGTCAGTTTGTTTTATTGGATCACACACAATGCTGAGACTGTAACTCAAATATGTTAGTTAGTGGCATAATGTTGGTTTTATCAATGTTTCTTAACATTGAAGTAAGGGTCGATCTGAAGTTATATTATGCACAATGCAGTTCAACTTTGGTAAATTGATCAAAACCAGACCACCATGCCCTACACTAAAGCAAAACAACAAATAATGTATTCTCTAAGTAGGGCACAACCAATCAACAAAAGCTACCAAGTGTTGATACATGAACTGTAGAAAAGCCCCTTTGACTATGGCATTAGGGGCCTAAGTTGCCAAGTTGGACAGAGAATAATAAGTGCTAGCTTTGCTGGTTGATTTTAGTATTGGATAAGGAAGAACCAAACTCACTAGTTCTTGCCAGACAAAATGAATATTCCATTCATTTAAATCCTTTTTAACGACCCTACTCCATATTCTTATCTTTCTATAACTGAGGATATCGGACGGGTCATGTCTCCCTTTCAACAATATACTGAGAGACCCACATTGCTGAGGGTCAGTAAACTGGAATAAATGGTGATTCCTTTTGCATTTTTTTGAATATTCTATTATGTACTTCTTACTCAAATTTTACAATGTGCAAAAGGGCCAGAAACTCCTAGTATTAAATTATCTCAACTATCTTTTATGCGTGAGAAATGTGAATAACGTCCCACTGTCAAACTACCTTATATTATTTGAAGAAATTTTGTTTACCAAAATATGTAGTTCATGTACGGATTCAATACAGTTCCGAATGGAGTTGGAATCCATATGGAGTTAGAGGACTTTGATCTACTTTTGCCTTACATTGTTTGATCCATCGTCTGGCCGGTACTTTTTTTTTTTTTAAATACACAAAAGTATATGAGAGCTGTAAGCCGACGGGTTGCAAGAAGCAGACCCTATTCGAGCTACAAGTTATTGGACCCCCAAGGGGACTCTGAGAAGTGAATCCTTAGATGTTGTTTAAAGCTGCTCAAAAAAAAAAAATCTTGTCCATGACTTTGCCAACACCCTTGTGGTAATTTCTTGAGCCTTGTACTCTGCGAGAGTGGAAGAGCTAAAGCCAATTGGCTATTTATTGTTTTAAATAACCCCTCCTTACACTTTCTCCTTGGGTATATGACCGAGTTCCGGGTACTTGCCATCACCTAGAACCCCTCTAGGTTGTGTTAACTTCTGCTATCCAATTACTCTAGTCCCAGTATGTTTCTAGCTCTACAGTCTTCTCCTAATTTTCACAGTAATAAGAATGGCAATATCATTGGGGACTAAACTGTCATTGTGGACAGAGAGATGAAGCAAACCCCAATTCTTAATGGGTAAAAGCAATCATGTTGTTCACTTAGCCCTTGAAGAGCATGTGAATACTAGTCCCTTTTCCCTTTTCGGGGTTGGGGTGGGGGGTGGGGGTAGGGGGCACTCGTGCATGTCAGTGAAACGGTTTATAGATGAAGCTGAAATGCATGGCTAGAAGAAAACTTCTAACCATTAACAAATGTTTTGTGAACTTGCATAAGATTTGATTGAGATGCTGGAAAAAGGATGGGTTACGTTAACTTTGATGCAGATGCACATAATAGTGAAAGAGATAATCAGGGGAGGAGATGGACCGGAGGTTTCAAAACCAAAGAAAGTGAAACAATCGATAAAGATAGTCGAAGCTGATGATGGGAGAGAAGTCTTCGAGGTCCAATTTGACCATCTTTTTTATCTTTTCTTTTTCTTCTAGCACTGCATTTGAATTGGCTTTTTTGCTGTCATATTTCTTTTGCATCTCTCAGTTTTTATTTTCATCTCTCTCTCTCTCTCTCTCTCTCTCTCTACATATATATGCATATATACACTACATACACGTGTAAAGAGAAGCATCAGTCCACCAGTCTCCAAGGAATGAATATGGAAGACAAACGAGTTTTAAGTTTAAAGAAATGGTGAGATATCACCCACCATTTTTCTTGGGGAAGGGTAAAGAGGGCTGTAGCAAACTGTGAAAAAGCATAAAGAAAGGGGACTGATTCGATTCTCTTTGGGAAATGCTTCCATGCATGACCATGACCAATTCCCCCTAACGTATACATTTTTTTTATTTTACTTTCACTTTCTCTTTTGATTTCTCCCCTTTTTCTTCTGCGTGCATAGCCAGTGCGGCTATCCAGCAGTGTGCTTACTTTCCTCTCTTTACTTGACATATTGCGTGTGCATGGTTTTTATAGGTCGGGAGACCTCCTAAACCCTAGATCTCATTATGGAAATGCAGTATTGGAATGGAAGAATGTGTGAATCATTAACTAATGATGCGTTTGAAACAATTTTTATTTTCAGTCTTTTGTTCAATTTTGAAAATTGAAAACAAATATTATTGTTTGATTGACAGTTGTTCCTAACCTATCTTGGCCTCATCCATGGACCTACTGTGGAACCCGTTTTGTGCGACACGTCGATATTGTCAATGGTAAATTTCTCAACACTTCAAACTGGTCAAAATGCACACGCTCAATTGCTTAGTCGGTCGCACATTTCCCCCCTCGAGGGTCAGCGTGCATCAACCTTCACAGCCTCTCAATTGCTCAGTCGGTCTCATATCTTCCCCCGGGGGTCGGCGTGCCTCAATCTTCGCAGCCCTTTTTTGCTCAGTCGATTGCACATTTTCCCCCTTGACGATCAACGTGCCTCAACCTTTGCAGCCCTCTTCTTGCTCAACCGGTCGCACATCATCCCCTTTGGGGGTCGCCTGCCTTTCCCTTTTTTTGGGGTTGGCTAGCCTTTCACCAATGCATGCTCACTTCCTTCTTTTTCCTTCGGCCAAGCGCTACGGGAGCGCCGCCCACACGCCAACTCTGCGACCCCCGTCGTTACGCCTACACGCCGACTCTGAGACGCCCATCGCCTAAGCCACGTACCCCCGACACGGTGTCCATTTTTTGCGACAAATGTTGCCGTGGCGGTGCACTATTCCCATGTCACATGCCCCCGACACTTCACACACTCTGTCGCGCCCATGTGCTGCACCGCTGATACAGTCGCACCCCCCCCCCCGGACTCTCTATCACACTACCGTTCCCCTAGCACCGCACACACTCCGTCGCCCGCACGCACGGCGCTACTTATATAGTCGCGCCTCCGGCTCTCTATCACACTACCACGCCCTTCCGTTGGTCCATCTTTTTACCTCACCATGCGCACCTTCCCCTGGTTGTGGAACATGCTTCGACCCATGCCACTCTCTGTAGTATGCAGCATCCTGAGGTGACTCCCCCAAGGAGCTCCAAGTGTTCTGGCATGAAGACTCTCATTCCGCTAGGTAGACGGCTCTTCCCAGATACTACCCCGGCCCATCGAGGTAGGCGACTCTTTCAGGACAATGCCTTGTCGCGCTCTGAGTGCTCTGGCACAAAGACTCACCCACGGGGATAGGCGACTCCTCCGGGACATTATCTCCGCCATGGAACTCTAAGTGCTCCGGTATGAAAACTCACATTCCGCCAGGCAGATAACTCTTTCAGGATACTACCTCAGCCCGTCATGTAGGAGATTCCTTCAGGACACTACCTCGCCGCGTTCTGAGTGCTCTGGCACAAGGACTCACCGGCGGAGATTTGGGAATCCTCTTCAACACTATCTCCACCAGAGAGCTATAAGTGCTCCGGCATGAAAACTCGATTTCTGCCAGTTTGACGGCTCCTCCGGGATGCTACCTCGGCCCATTGGCTAGGCGATTCCTCCATAACACTACCTTAACATGCTCCAAATGCTCCGGCACGAGGACTCACCCGTAGGGATAGGCGACTCTTCTGGGACACTATCTCCATCAGGGTGTCTGTGTGACTGGCCTACATGCTCCGGCACTATGGGCTTTCATTGGCACCCCTAGGGACTATGACCCTCGGCCACTCCGGGACGGGAGCAGTTCTTTGGAAGGCATCGCGCCTAGTTTGCTTGGTAGTTGAGTGTCGGGTATTCCCCACTGATGCCTGGTCCTCGTCATCTCTCAACGCCCTGTGGGACTGTGCTAGGGCCTTGGACTGGTGGTAGATCAAGGGGGCTCTCTAGCCACACTGATGCTGTATAGGCCAGTCTTTTCAGACAAACAGAATGACGCTATACGAGGCAAGTCGGGGTGAATCTACGATCCCATAGTCTGTGGAGCACCAACACCTGTGGACCCCTCGGTGACGTGTCATTCCGGGAATGCCACGTGTTGGTTGATGACATCATCATCCCAACCTCTATAAATAGGGATCTTAAGAATTCATTTGGGGACTCTTGAAATTTTTTCAGAATTCACATTCACTTTCTCACTCTAGTATTCTAGAGAGAGAATAATATAGGACCTTGACTTGGGACCTAAGCATTGGACTGTGACTGTCGTCGTGTATTCATCCGCCATCGACCTAGCGGCACTGCCATCCTCAGGCTCTATCTGGGAACCCCTTGGTCTTTGCCTTTACTCAATCCTTGATGTGTCTCATATCAGCATACTTGGCATCTGACTCGAACTGCATTCCTTGTGGCACCTCCACGTCGATTGCGAACTCACTTTCCTTGGCATAAACAGTTTTAGTATTTTTTTCCTTCAGTTTCGTAAAACAGTTTTCAAAAGGGGGCTTTTTTGAAAACTTTATTTTGGAGTTTTTGATTTTTTTTTTCTCTTTGAGATCCACCTTTCAATTTTTGTTGGAAGCATTTTATGTTTTTTCTTCCCTTCAATCTTCATCACCAATACTTGTCACACAAGAACACCAAACCATCACCATATCCATTGACCACCACCACCACCATCAATGACCGATGCTCTTTAACACCAAAATACAAACACTGACAACCCAACCACAGCCACTAACCGCCAATCTGCCACCACCACTGATCAACATAACCAAACTTGCATATACCATCAACCACCATAGATGCTGATCGTCGCCACCACCACCAGTGACCAAAACCCATGAACACTGCCAACCACTATAGCCACTGATAACCACAACCACCACCACCACCACGCCATCACCACCACTGATCACAAAATCCGCCGAATACCAAACTCTCTAAAATTGGTCACCACCACTCCTCTAAATCCAAATTACCATGCATCATACCGACCACCACTCATCCATTGATTGGCCCTAGTATCTTCAATTTGCATAGATAAACTCCAAGCCATTCACCTAATCAAACCTCAATTAAACCATTGAAGCCCTAATTCGCAAGCTAGTGTGTTACTGCCATAGCAGTAGATGGACGGTGGCACATGATATGTGTTGGTCGTGGTGGGGGCCCTTCTGGTTGTTGAATATAGAAGCTCAGAAGAAGCTCTCAAGTATTGAAAAATGAAAGAAAAGAGAAGAAATGAAAAATAGAAAAAAAAACAATAAAACAAAACCAAAACCAAAACCAATTAGGCAAAACTGTATCAAACAATCCATCAGTTTTGTAAAAATAGAAAACTCAAAGAGACTTTAGTTTTTATTTTTTTTTAAACAAAAACTGAAAATTGAAATAAGTTTCAAACATATCCTAAATTTGGGACAAGGGTGAGTTAAAGTCTTAAAAGTGATAGATGTCTTCAATATAGACCCCATTTTCTTGACATGCAATGTTTTTCAATGATTTGGTCTAGTGTACTGCAAGCACTTGGTGTTTTGGACAGATTTATTGCTTGGAATCTGCATCAAAATTTGCGATAACAGTTTTCATGCGAGAATGAGTAAGGTGATCATGGTTGTAAAGTGAATTGCATATGGCAGGAAAGGAAAGGTAGGATCTTCCAAAGTGTGCAAAGATCTAGTGAAGGCATTATGAAGATCATTGAGCAACTGGTTCTTTTTCGTGCTCTAAGCTAGAGAAAGTGGATCTCAAACTCCTAAAATTGCAGCTTGTGTAGAGCATGCAACATTCCATAAAGAATTTGACGTAACCGGTTTCAATTCCTTTTTATTAGTTAACATTTTACCTTAGGAAATGGGAAAACGCTCCTACGTATATCAGTCATGGCAGCAACATTCTTTTTGTCGCTCAAATTATTTTAGACGGCACTAAATATACTTCCTAAAAGTGCAACCGGAGATATTTAATGAAGATTCAACACTTTGTGGCAAGGTTGAAACGATTCCACAATTGGTATCATCTTCTTAGGGTTTTGTTCGTCCCTTTTTGCAGTATGGTTTGACAAAAAGAGAAAAGAAAAGAAAGAGATACAATTTGTACTATATATTAACCAAAAGGTTGAGCAAGTATAACCCGTGACATTGGGCTCAAGTTTTGGAAACCTAAAGTGGGCATGGACTCGAGACTTGGAGCCCATCAGAACGTGCTTCATAGTCCTGGTAAGCTTTTGACCGGCCCAAGCTTCATGTTTTATCTGAATAATGTAATTAATTTTCATTTTGTGCTTTTGAAATACTGCCCTCTACAATTGTTACTTCTTATCCCTACTAACTTACTTAACAAGAGCGGTGCAAACACGCTGCTACCCTATGGTTATGGACATAATTAATTTCAAGTTACATGATACAGTTGACTCTCTTATGATTAATAATCTTGACTCATTAAATAATTATTATTAACTCTTGAAAGTACTTACTTATATAAAGTTTACTCTTAAACTTTTATTCGTCGAAGAACTCCATTTACAAGCAAGAGTAGTGTTAGAAAGTACAATTTAAATTCTATCTAAGAATTAGAAAAGCTCATTGTATCTTTCTAAATTAGTTTTGGACGACGTACTTATATCCTAGGGAGTGCTCTTTTTGTATACTGCATAATGTGAGGACCTTAACACGAAAACGAGGGCTTCTAGAGTTTGTACTTCTCTTTTTTAAAGTCACGTGTTTTACTTCTTTTCTTTTTCTTATTAGGTAACCACTTGACATACGAGAAACAAGACTTTATTATTACAATTTTTACAATAGTTCTATATGTGAAAGAATATGGATACATGTACATATTTCTCTCTTATAATCAAGGACAAATCTCAAAACTATACCCTAAAGTTTACATTTTGTACAGCTTTAGAACTCAAGTTTGAAAGTACGCAAAAAAAGTACCAAATTTTGAAAAAACGTACCAAATCAGTATCTCGGCTGATGGACGACAACTGCTGTTAAAAAGTCCGAAGGGTAGGACCATCAATAACAGAAAAATATACCTCAAAAACACGCTAATTTTCAAAGAAGTACCTAACTTTGAAAAACTATACCAAATTAGTACTTTGATTTTTTGACTTTCTTAATTTAATTAAAACAAAACTCTATATATATATATATATATATATATATATATATATATATATATATATATCTTTCTTTCTCTCTCTCTCTCTCTCTCTCTGTCAATATATATATATTGACAAACTCTCTCTCTCCCCCCACCCCCACCCCCCCCCCCTCTCTCTTTCTCTCTCTCCCCCTCCCTCTCTCTCTCTTTCTCTCTGTCTTATTCCCCTCTATATAAGCCATTGTCTCCCTGTTATCTTGGAGCCATCGCCGTAATCACTAGTCATTCTCATCGTCCACACTAGCAACCCACAGCCATCACCGCCGGTCTTGTCACTGCCACCACGTATATCAGTGACCCATCACCACCGATCTGGCCACTGCCACCCCCTACACCAGTGAACTCACCACCGTCACCATCGATCTAGCGACCGCCATTACTTACCAACATGTTTACCATCATCATCCATGACCGCCGGCGTCCAGATCAATCTCTAATCACCGTCAACGCTCGCATCCACGACCCAAGATCATCGATCGCTGGCGCATCCAACACCGTCATAACCTGACATCACCACCACCGTAACTCCTATGTAGTGGCATCATCATCGTCAGTTAAATGAGCACCAATTTTTGAAAACTAGGGTACTTGTGATAACACGACATTTCTGCATAATCTTCTCTTTTTGGGTAACACAGTTCTGTAGAATCCGTGGCTTAGTTGCAGAGAAAGTTTGAATGGTACTGATTTGGGGATTTGAGATAACCTTAATAATGGAGTGAATGTGGGGGAGACCAGGCACCTACCAATTGCAATCCAAGGTTTATGTATTTTGCTTCAAGCCTCTTACTGTGTGCGGTGGTGTTAGCAGTGTGCGGTGGTTGATGGTGTTGGGTATATGATGGCAGTGGCCACATGGGTGTTGGGTTTGTGACGGCAGTGTGGGTTTTGTGATGGCAGTGTTGACACGTAGTGGTCAACTGCGGTGTTAGGCGACGACAGTGGTGGTGGTGGTGGTCATGTGGTTTTGGTGGGTGATGGTAGTAATGGGGGTGACTGGTAATAGGTATAAATTGGTCAGAGAGAGAGAGAGAGAGATCATTTTTGTTTTGATTAAATAAAGGAAGACAAAAAATTGAGGTACTGATTTGGTACGTTTTTTCAAAGTTAGGTATTTCTTTGAAAATCGGCGTGTTTTTTAGATATATTTTTATGTTATTGACGGTCCTACCCCTCAAACTTTTTAACGGCATCCATCGTCCGTCAGTCGAGGTATTGATTTGGTACGCTTTTTCAAAATTGAGTACTTCTTTGGCGCACCTTCAAACTTGAGTACTAAAGTTATACAAAATGTAAAGTTTAGGGTACAATTTTGGGATTTATCATATAATCAATAACAATACATGACAATTTTTAAAAATATTAATTCTAAAGTATTAGAGTATATTTTGTGTACCTTATGAAAGGAAGTTACTTCCATAAAAAATTAAATTATTAGATAAAATTTGACTTATTGAATTTAATTAGTAGAGGGTCGTTATGGTATATGTTTTCCAAGGGTTAACCGACTAAAATCAACTCAAAATATGGCAGGCTTGTAGATTAAAACCCCAACAAACCAAAATAATTTTTTTTTTGTCACATCATTATATGGGAAAAGGTTGGGGAGTAACAGCATTGAGTTTTTTTGCTAAATGGAAGAGCACTCTGGTCAAGTCACCAAATTCCAATGTATAAAAATGCAACCAAAACATTAGGAGATAATTTTGCAAAATACACATATACTTGAAAAATGGGCGAAAATGAATCATTTTCAACCTAATTCAACATAAACACATAGACTCACAATTTAAACACCATGGTTGCACCTTAAGATTATCTTTGAATCACATGCATACAAAGAAGGAAAATCACGCATACACTGGAACAAGGGAATCGTAATAGGAGCCTTAAACTTGTTGTGAAGTACGGATTTGTATTATTATTAGGCGAAAAAATTGGGGTTTTACTCTTGAAGATTTAGGAGACATAAATTTTCATAGAGTAATAATTTTCTCGTGGTGGCGTCTTCAGGTGATGATGGCGGTCTTCTGATGATGGTGGTGGCCTTAACCGGTCGGTGGTGTATCAACAAAAACAAATCATAGGCTTATGGCATTGGGGTAAAAAGTTGTTATCATTTGTTAGGATCTTAATCTGCAAACTTGTCAGATATTGAGGTAAGTTGAGTCAATTAACCTTAAGTCGGGCGAGCTTTTCGCAAACTCTAATTTTTTTCAATAAGTCTAACGGAAGGAGTCGACACCTCATTTTTTAAAGCTTTTTATTTAATTATCTAATTCTTATAGGCCTTATTTAGTTATTGTATTCCGGCCTAGTGTGATCCCAGTCTAGTTGCTACGGTCCGGTCTATCACTCCAGTCAATTCGGGCTTAAGCCAGGTCGGAGTCTGGTAATTGGATTTACTTCGCTACGGATTTCTTTCCAAATTTTATCTTAATCACAAAAACTTAATCAAAAGGTATTCTTTTCCTTTTAGAAAAATGCTTCTCCTTTGAACGGAAGATTCAACTTATTAGCGTAAATGTAACGACTGATAAGTGTATCTTGGCTTCTTTATCGTATCTCTTTTGTGGCGATAATATTTCCGGTTAGTCTCCTTGTGTAACTCTTCAGCTCCCCAGACCTTTATATAAACAGGCCAAACAACCCCAAAATGAGAGGCAGTTAGAGAGAGAAATTCTCTCTGAGGCTGTTAGCTTTCTGCGAGAGAAAATTTAGCAAGAGGGAGATATACACTAGAAGTCCTTTCTCCCCTATACTTTGTGTTTGCATTGTTCTTGCATCGTGTCGCGGATAATCCGGAGTCAGTAGTCAAACATTGTAAGTCAAGAGGTATAATTCTCTACCTTTTTCTTTTACTTTTTTTTTGGTAGATTATAATAGATTAGATCCCATCCCCGCTATCAAATTTTTCTCTGTGAAGAATAAAGAAACAAGTTTTCTTCAATTCAACTAGAAGAAGTTGATTAGGATCAATCTTCAAACCAAGATTAGTCGCCTCCCCAGGGGGTCAGAACTACGGTGTTTTAATCCCGATTGGTATACAGGCCATTCAACCCTTGTTGTTAAAATTCAAACCAAATAATACTTAACTTAGCATTTATTCTTATTTTATTTGTGTTAGGATAAAAATCATTGAAAATTATATATGGATAGAGAAAGTTTTGGGGTATAATGAGGTGTCTAATACCTTCTTATCAGATAAAATAGTCCCTGAAATTTGATTTTCAAAGTTTCGCAGATTGGATAGCTTTATTGGAAAATCAAAGTCAATTTAGGATTTTTCTTGTTTATGTGGTGGTTGTGCGGCTGGCCTAAAGCAAAACATGGCAGATGAGGTTGGTAGTGTAAGCGGAGAGAGAGGAGGAAAATGAGAGGTGGGAGTCCTAGATCGGAGGAAGAAAGACATTGTAGAGAGATGTAAGGATATGGCTTTGCGAGTTTTGCTTGAGGAGGAGTGGCAGTGTATATTGCCATGAATGAACATGGCTTTTGGTTAATTATGGTGAGGAGATTGTCCTGGAGGATGTGACTTAATTGATCATTTAAGGTGTTAAAAGAACCACCACCACAGATGGGGCCAAAGTGGTCGGAAGAAAAAACGACATAGTTGACCACCCAATTTAAGGTATCCATATTTTTTTGCAGCAGCAAGAGTTGGAATACCCATACATGTTACGGACTGCATCAATATTGAGGGCAAGGGGCAACACCATTGAGGACGATGCTCGATAATCACCAAGGCACATATTCTCTGCTAAGAATACATTGAAAAAAAAATCAAAGGAAAAAAAGCCATTGAAACCAAAAGAGTCTTCATATACTAAAATTTTTGAAATTTCCTAAATATAGTGGCAAATTGGAAATGGCCATTCAATTTCTCTCTAGTTGGATTAGTGGTTGCCTCAGAAACCTCCAGTTAAAATTTTTTTGTAGTGAATTAAATGAGCATTGGAATGTCTTAGACCTATTCATCCAGCATCCAACCTCTGGAATGTACATCTCTTGCTTAATACCTTCCTTCAGTAGCCTCTCTCATCTTACAACTAGTGATTCAGCCATTAGAGGTGGATGATGTTTGGCTCTGGCCATATGCTAAGGAAAGAGTCTTTTCCACTGGGAAGGTTTATAAACAGCTTGCTAAGGAGTCTGTTTTTAGTGCAATTTTAGTTGATCTCTTGCCATCTAGTGTCTGGCGAAAACTTTGGAAATTGCCAACTCTGGAGAAACTTAAAATGTCTATATGGCAGTTCCTTCATCAGAGGCTTTCAGTCTCCTCGGCATTGGTTAAAAGGAAATGCCAAATTTCTAACAACTATCCACTTTGCTTACTACTTTCGAAAACTCAAAACCATCTCTTTCTTGAATGCAGTTGCATTCAGCCAATTTGGCTCCAATATTTTGAACCTGACCCCCCCCTCCCCCTTCCGTGCTAGGAACCGGATTGTTCATTATTTTAATAAGCCAATCTTCCATCGTAGTTCAGAGATGTTTCATCTTGTTTGTATTATTGTTCTGTTATGGACCATTTGGTGTGGTAAAATGATCTTATCTTCAGGGGGGTCAAATTTTCTAAAGTAAGCACCATGGCCCGAAGTTGAGGATGCTTAGCAATATCAGAGCTATGCCCCCTTTCGTATAGTGCCTCCCAAAATTAAATCATAAGACTCCTTTGAATAATAGAAGATGTTTGGTGCAACTTGCGCATTTTTACTTCCCACTAATCCCTGTGATGTTTTTAAACTTATGCAGTTGCCCCTTTCCACTAAACACTGTGGCATGTGCCATCTCAGTTGCAAACACTAATGATGGTGCGCCAAATATCAGTTCTTTGGCCAACCAATTGCGCATTGGTATTGGTATGGTTGTATTTGGTCCCGACTAGGTTCCATCTGGTGCATATACTCATGTTATTTCTCAGCTAATGAATTAGTGTAACAGTCGAGGCTGTGATACTAGCTATTGCATAATTATTGCAACATCTCTGTTTGCACATCATTATCCTTGTTTCTCACTCTGCCTTGCTTGTGCATATACAAGGCATGAAGAGAGAGATAAATATTTTCATCATCTTTTGTGTTACATAACTAATTGTAGTCAGGACATACATTCTGTACATCTTGCTAAGGCACTGAAGTGTTTTGTAGCTATCCTCTGCAATGGCCTTCTTTTGCTTCCAGTTCAAGTCAGGATCTGAAGCAGAACCAATAATGGTGGTATTCAGCCTATTCTGCCTCCCTGAATCGCACCATTGTCGCTGTAGTGGCTAAGGCTTCTTATAGCGTTTCATGTTCCATTTTGTAAATTGTCTTTCTTGTTCCGTTGATTTTGTAATTCAGAATGTAAGATGGTTTTTCTTTGGTATATATATTTCTTTATTCTCTCACAAAAAAACAAAAAAAAAGTTGGTAGTCTTATGCTTTAGTGAATTGTTGCATTGAACTATGACCAAATTAAAAAAAAAATCAAACCCGAGTTTTATTGATAAAAGAATTGAAAAATGATAATTAGATACTCCCTTTGTCCAAAAGTAAACCTTTGCAATGCATTTGTCTTCCATCCCGTAATAATTGTCGAGAAAATTTAATTAGAGAATATTAATCACCTTTTTTCCAAAAACATACTAACCGTGTTACTTTCAACATAAGTGACTTTCAATCATTCTATCTACGGGCAAAAGATGGAATATAAGCATTGACTTCTACTTTCAAAATGATCACACTATACTCTTTCTTACTTGCTAAAGAGTTAGTATTTCAATAAGAGACTTAAATTTGTGAAATAAGACCTAGTTTGTTTCACATAAAATGTTTTTTGAAAAATACTTTTCAAAAAATAGCAGCCTCCTGAAAACATTTTCAAGAACTTCATTTTTCAGTTGTTTGGGCGACGCATGAAGCAATAATAAACTACCTATACTAAAAAAAAGAAAAAAGAATATAGTATAATCTGTATAATAAACTACCTATGCTTGCTTTTCATTTTCCACTCATTCAATATACAAATGTCGCACCATAAAAGTAAATAAATAGAAAACATTTAATGGCAGGGAAAGTGGGTTTGTAGTTACGTGGAGGTGCCACAAAAGATACAATTCGAGTCAGCTGGCAGATGTACAAGAGTGGAACACAATGAATGTGGAGTAAGGGCAAAGAGTAAGGCTTGCTGTAAGGAATAACAATGCTGTGGAGACGAGGCTGAGACGAACAAGGCTGACAGTCGACAGTCCAAACTAGGGCCCAAGTCACGGTCCAATGTTATGCTCAATTGTGTTTCTCTCTCTAGAATTCAGTAGCTTTGAATTCTAGAGTGAGAAAGTGATTTTTCTCAAATTGAGAATTGTTGTTCAAAATGAAGTCCAAAGTCCATTATTATTTATAAACAAAAGTATGCATGTGTCAACAGGAGACACATGTCGTCCCCTGGGTGTAACATCTTGGAATTTCGGAGCTTTAACACCCGGACTTTTTCGGAGCGTTATCACTCCGAACTCCCGGAGTGTTTAAAACAATCAATACTTAATGACATAAAAACCCCGATTTCAAATAACCAACTATGAGTACTGATTCTAGAGCTTCTACTCAATGCACTCCCTCAAATCAATAATATATATGGTAGTAAACAGAGATATTTAAGTTATCTAAAAAGCAATCTAAATAGAATCTTACCCACGCAGGGGTTCTAATGTTCAATACTAACTTAAATCAATATTCCTTGCTCAGCTCTAATCCTTACTCAAGCACCTAACGCTGGTTACTACCTGCAAAAAGAAAGTCAAAGGAGAGTGAGCTTTCGAGAGTTCAGTAAGGTTGAACAAAGATTTAAACAACAAAAACGATTCGGACGCTTTTATATTTAAACCAAATAACACTTTTTAAAACGGAGAAACAGAACGATTTCAAATGATTTTCTTTATACAATCAAATGATAATTTTAAAAGGGTTTTTCAAAGAAAACCACAACATTTCAATATAAACATAGGGAAGAGTGTCAACTCAATCCCTTGAATCAATAATTATTTCAAAACACTTCAGTTGCAATAAAAGAAAAGCAGAAATCATTGAACATGAGCAGTACAATATAGCAAAGCCACCCCGGCAGTGCTCGATACGATTTACATATGCATATGTACACTGACTAGTCCATCTAGGTACTAGTTTAACCCAACCAACAGACCATCCTCATAATTCCAACAATACAGACCATCCTTATAACTCTCAGGTTACTAACTCATGTCAACATTGAGAAGAAATAAATAGAATTGAAAATATTTTACGATGATTGAGTCAATCAACAGATAAGTGTGGATCAGAATTTCAAATGATCGCTAACTGGCTCAAATTTGAGTTTCATGGGCAGTTTAAAGAAAACATTTTTTATACAATCATAGAAATCAACAATCAATGTATTCTGTAAAACTGTTATTTTAAACATTTGAAAACAGCATAATGAAATAGGGTTCGGATAAAATTCCTTACCTCGGTCCAAGCTAAGTGATGCTACCAAACTTCGATCAATAATCTTTGAATGAACCTAGATTGATATTTTATTTGTTAGAACACAATCTATATTTAATATACTATAAACCCTAATATCAACTACTCACCACGTGCTCACTTCTAACCCTGAAATCGCTCAACTCAAACGCGCCTCGCACGCGGCCAATTGGTCCTACCCGAAAATTCCGTAGACTCCTTAATGCGCAACAATATTCTAAATTTATTATAAATTACAATAAAACACTTTTATAACTTAAAACATTATAAAAAGCCAAAATATGAATTTTCTGAATTTTTGAATATTTTTGAATTAAAATAATTTCTTTAAATGCAATAAAAACCCATAAATTGCCAAAATTGCTTCTAGATGAAAATAAAGTCCCATAATTTATGTAACAGCTTTAAAATATGTATAAAATTTATAGAAATTTAAATCAGAAATTAAAAGGCATTAAAACTATTTTTAAATTATTCATTTTGTTAAAACCAATGCGATACGGAAAGCATAGAAAATCAATTCCAAAAATCATCAAGTTCAAACTGAGTCTTATTTATACCATAAAGACATTACTGTAATTTTTCCCAGGATATTTTCAGGGTTTAAAGGCTCCAAAAGAATTTTATGAATATGAAATTATAGAAAATACTAAAAATTCATACAATCTCATAAAATTATAAACTTTTACCAGAAATTCTAATATAGACTCAGGTACTATATTTTAAATTTTCACGACGCTACCCGTTTTTCTTCTTCTCTTCTTCTATAACTGTTACTAATATTATGGCTCCATAATGACACACTTCATGCTTCATCACAAATACACTTGCATTACCTTATTCACCAACTGCCACACAATGACAACACCCCTGTACACACACACACACACCAGTGCACATCTTCAAACCCATTATACATGCACACACACAGACAAAGAATTTAACACACAGCTGCCATCTTTGCAGACAGCTTTCACCCACTCACAACAGCACACTCTCTTCACGTGGCAGTGAGTCTAGAGGTGTCAAAAGGGCCGGGCGGCCCGCGGGCCGGCCCATTTTTGGCCCGGCCCTAAACGTGAATAGTGCTGGCCCTAACCTGTAGGGCCTTGGGCCTGGGCTAGGGCCAGGCCTAATATTTTCTAAAATTGGCCCAGCCCGGCCCTTGGCCCTTTTCTGGCCCTTTTTTCGACCCTATTTTGGCCCAGCCCTTTGGCCCTAAACCATTTTGAGTCATTTTTTTTTTCTTTTCCCCTTCTTTCTTGCAAATTACTCTTTGTTGCTAATCAATAATCTCAAATAGAGTAAACGTAAAGCTCTAAGGCACTTCATTAGTCATGAGAGATATATTGAATGGTTTAGGGCATATCAATTGTATTTATTTTGTGAATTAGTATTTTTGCAACACAAAAAAGAAAAAAAAAAGAACCTGGGCCCGGCCCTAAAGTTAGGGCCTAGGGCTTGGGCCTGGACAGGACCTCCATTTCTAAGATTTGGGCCCGGCCCGGTTTACAAGGCCCGAAGCCCGAAATGGCCCGGCCCTTTTTCTGGCCCGCTGGGCCCGGGCTGGGCCGGCCCAAGCCCGGCCCTTTGACACCTCTGCGAGGCACTCTCACAATTTACAAAACCTCACGTTACTTCTTTCTCCATTACAGCCACTCTACACACATACAATTACCATCACTCTCATACTCACATTAACACACCCAGCACTCCTTAACATCACAACAGCTACTTCTCCCTTCCCCTTCTCCCTTTTCTTGCACACAGCTCACCCAAAACACACCCATAGTTGAGCACTACCCCTTCCACTCTCATTATAAACAATATACAACATACAATATACACATAAAATACCCATTAACACACACAACACAAGCAAACACTCATGCACCTTTCTTGTGGCAAACCTGCCTGTGCAAACCCGTTCACTTACACAGCATATCGTGGGCCTTCTTCTCTCTTTATTTCTTTCCTACTCACCCACTCACTCAGTCACACAGCTCTCCATGCACCACACTACCTTGCACCCACATTCTTACACACCCAAGCTCATGTATACACGCTACATCCAAAACACTCAGCAACACACCCATATATATGTTTGTATCACCCCACGCCACTTCTCTCTCTCTTTCCCTCTCTTCTTTCTTTTCTTTTTAACACACATATACACACACACCATATAACACATCAACAACCCATCACCCTGCTGCTGTTTTTGCCCCCTTCCTTTTCACCTCAACAAATACAAAATACATATATAATTAGAACAAACTTTGGCTTCTATCCGGGTTGTAGGAATCTTCCTTCAACCCCATGTATAGTGACAATTAATAGTGGCTAAATGTTTCAAACGACAACAATTATTAGCAACACTTTTTTAGCGTCACTAAATTAAAGCCACTAGAAATATTTAAAAACAATTGATTGTCGCTATATAAGGGGTAGGAGGAAGATTCCTCAAACCGGGATAGCAGCCAAATTTTTTCCATATAATTAACACAGCAGCAATCCCCCTCTTGTTGCTGTTTTTCTCCCCACGTCCTTACATATAAACATATCATCTACCTACCCAAAAGCACCACAGCACCTCACACATACGCTGCCATTACGGCAGCCTATTCTCACGCACAACACATTCATCAACACCCCGCAACATGCTGTCATATTGCAGCTTCTCTTTCACCCAACCACACCCCGCAACACACACATTTAATCACACGAATACTCATCCATATGCTGCCCTGTGGCAGCCCTTTCCCTGGCAACCATCCTACCTCTAAATCTAAATTCATAGCCATTTTCTCTCTCTAAAAGCAGCCCCTTCACGGCTGATCTTTGGTGGCGCCGCAACATCGGTTGACGGCAGCCATGATCCCTCTCCATCTCTCTCTAAACAGCCGTACTCAACACCATATATGTCACATCCACCCATATATATATAACCCGTATACACAGATTTATACCCATATGTGTATATATTTATATCACAGCCATAAACCCATCACAGTTTGCTCTCCCCCTCGATCTCCTACTATAGTCGTTCCAAAGCTACCCACCGTTCAATCCCCTCACAGCCCCTGCACATCAACCCCCAACCAAGGCTGCTCTACACTCACGGCACGTTACACTATCTCTTCCATTACATGTGATAAACATACCTGTTCCCACAAACACAGCCGTAACCCGCATACCCCATCCCAAAGATAATGTGATTCGGATGAAAAGTAGAGATCTTACCTGAGGCTTCGCCGGAAACATATCTCTTCGATCCTCCCTCCTTTTTCTCTCTCTCGGTAACTCTCTCTCGGTAAAGCTTCATAAAAATGGAAGGAGACTTGTGATGGCTGCCCACATAATGTGTATATATATATATATATATATATATATATATATATATATATATATATATTATGAAAACCCTAGTTAGAAAATGAAAAGAATACCCTAGACGTCCATTTGTCGTTAAAACTTTTAACCCAAACTTATTATTGCGAAAATGGTCCAAAAATAAAATATTTACGACAAACTATATGTTAGAAAAATTATTAACGGCTGTTACGCTAACCCGCTTCACTATTTGTCGTTAAAAGTATACGTCAATGCTAAGTATTAAAAAAAAATCGTCGCTACTTAAATTGTTAATATAAATTCAACGCTAACGATAAAGTACGAGATTGTCGCTAAAGGCTTCTAAAATACCATTAATGCTAATTGTTACTAAGTAAGTCGATAAATATCACTCATCGTTAAACTATATCTTATAATTTCTAAAATTTATCTTTTAAGATAGCCGTTAAAAATTTGATCACGCTAATCGACGCTAAATGTTGCCGACAAAATTTCATTAATGGAAATCAGCATTAAATCTCGCGTATAAAAGTCGTCACCTATATAATAAACTAATCGGCTAGATATATCATGGTTCAAGGTGTTACAATGGGAGTGACACGTCACTAGGGGTTCACAAAACGCCCATGCTCCTTTGGATTGTCGGTTCTCATATTCGCACTGCCTGCCCCACACAGCGTCACTCTGTCAGTCTAAAAAGAATAACCACACAGCGTAAGCATGATCAGAGTACACCATTACCCCAGCCACTGGTCCAAAGCCCTAACTGAATCCCATAGGGGTGCATCGAGACACACGAAGAGAACTTGAAAGCAGTGGGGGAGCGTCCTTGTGCCAGACTGTCAGGCAGACTAGACGCGATGCCCTTTGAAGACTTGTTCTCTTTTCAGAGTGACCGAGGGGGTCATTGTTTTGGGGGCGCCATGCCGACGATCACCGGTAACGTGAGTGCTATGTGATAACAACTCATGTGTGCCTAGTGTCATACAAGTTTCCCCAGGGGGAGATAGTGTCTTTGAGAGCGAGCTTATCCGGCTGTGAAGGGTCCTCATGCTAGAGCACTGCGAGCGGAACCCCTTGGAATGTTGCACACTCTGGAGAGTGGATCGAATCACGTTTCACGTCCAAGGCGGGGACGTTTTGGTGTGGTGAATGAGTGTGGTGCCTAGAGGCATGTAACATGAAAAGTGACACATGGGCGCGACGACGAGTCTTGTGGAATAGAACATGGTGCCAGGGGCACGACATAAAAGCGGGGCATGGGTGCGGTGACGAGTGTTGCAAAATAAAACATGGTGCCATGGGCACTTTATATGGAACGGTGCACGGGCATGGCGAAATCTATCACCAAATAATACATGGTGCCAGGGGCACGTGACACGAAGTGATGCACGGGCGCAGCGATGTGTGTCGTAAGATAGAACATGGTGCCAAGGGCACGTAACATGAAAGCGGCGCACAATTGCGACGACATCTGTTGTGGGATAATACATGGTGCTAGGGGCACATGACATGAAAGTGACACACGGGCACGATGACAAGTGTCACGAAATGGAACATGGTGCCAGGGGCACGTGACATGAAATAGGTGCATGGGGGCGGCGATGTCTATCGCGAAATAGGATGACGGGGGCACTTGACATGAGAGCGACGCATGTGTGCGGCGACGTTTATTGCGAAAATGGGCGTCGTACCGGGGGCACGTGACACATAAACGGTGCACGGGAGGGGTGACGGCTATCGCAGAAGTGGGCGTCATGCAGAGGCACGTGATGCATGAACGATTACGCGACGACGTCTCTCACGGAAATGGGCGTCGTGCAGGGGGCACATGACACATGAAAGGCGCATGAGCACAGCGGTAGTCGTCACAGAGGCATTGTGAGGGCGACAACAGACACACAGGCACGGGTGATGAGTGTCGTGAAGAGGCACGCGGGTGACAGTGACGGTCATCGCGAAAATCAACGCGTGGGCGAGGGCGATGATCGTCGCCTGAAGATAGTGATGGGGGTTCAAGAGGGAGAAGGCCAAGGCCGAACCTTAAGGGGAAGGGGGAAGGCCGGGGCTGACACTCCTTGGCGAAGGCCAAGGCATGCCGATGTCGCTCATTTAGCAAAAAAAGAGGGTTCACGGACGAAGCACGATGAGCGTATTCCCAAAAGTTGCACATAAATAAATTTCTTATCATAGAAAGAACCAAAAAAAAAAGGAAAATAAGAACAAAAAGCACATGCCTTGAGCATGCGTTGCTTTGACTGTTTTAGAGCATTGATAATTAGCCGTTAACTACGGTTACATGTCGTGCAAAACGGGACCCACCGTGAGCCCATGGTGTGGGGGCCAAGATAGATTCGGAACAACATTTTCCCACTTCCAAGATAATTGTTCCATATTTCCCCTGCAACACGATCCCTTTTCATTTTTCATTTTCTATGTTTATCCTCTCCTCCTATTGAGTTTGCTCTAGTCGTGTTTGTTCTCGTCAACTTTGCCATTGGGATTCAATTTCTCGAATAACATCTCGAGTAATTTAATCATTAGGATCCACACCCATAATGTAGTTGTAAATGACACAAAATGCGAGCACTCCATCTATCTGTCTTTTGAATGACCAATATGGAATAACATCTAACACGCGAAAAATGCCCTTTCAGTACTCCAAAACCACCTTCAATAGTTGTTTAAGGTTGTAAAGCTCTCTCCCATTTTGAGGTGGACGCTCACTAAACTCTTCTATATAAAAATGAACACCATGATAGAGAGAGAGAGTCCCATTTTAGATACCACAACCCGCATCTCCCATATAGTATTTTTCTGCAAATATAGGTAACGATATTATATTTAAGGTACACTACTTGTTAGAACCACTGGAATGTTTCAATTTTTATCAATACCTTAAGGGAATGCTTAAACCTTTCGGCTTCAAAAGTGCACTAGTTTCAATAAGAGAGTCATGTGCACTTCCTTCCATCCTCAAAGTGCATAAGTGAACTTCAAATTAAAGTTGATGGCACATAAGACGTTTTTTGTTGTTCATTCCTTTCGACCATGAAACCTCCCTTAAATATCTTAAAAAACCTTACCACGAACTATTACAAATAGTTCAACAAGAGCATGTATCTCTAATGTTATTTCATGCCTACTATATGTGACAAATAACCTCAAAGTACCGAAAAAAAACTATGGTTATTCCTATTTTGGGGGAGTAGAATCCTCAGGTTATACAATAAGCTCTTTATACAACTTTAATATTGCTTTAAGGACAATCTTGAAATATTAATGTATTCTCTCAGTGGACCTATGAAATTGTCCACCTATCACTCGAAATGTTACGGTTATATGTGAACGAGATCATTATCGATCCCAAGGTTTTACACTAAAAATGGAATAAAAGCTTACTGAATTGAGGAGGAGACAATAGATCGGAGGGTCAGATTGGATCTGTAAAAAAATGAAGCGTTGATTGAAGAAGAAATAAAAAGAAATAGCGAAGAAAAAGGTCAAAGAGAGTAACCGAATGAGAGAGGACGAACCTAAAGTAGCGGAGGCAAAGGCAGTGATGGAGGAGGCAGCGATGGTGGTGGCAGTGATGGAGTTGGGCAGAACTAAGAAAAGTGATGAGAACCATGTTTTGGAAAATGACGTATCGTTTTCATTTTGATAAATAGTTTTTCAAGAAATTTGCTTTCTTTTTGTGTGGACCGTAAATATTTTCGTAAATAATTTTTTGATGAACACGCCAAACACTAAAAAGTAAAAAAAATATATTTTTAAATAAATATTTTCCGTCAAACAGACAGGACGTAGAAAACAAGTAGACGGATCATAGACGAGTTTATCTAACATGAACCACGTCCAAACTTTTTAGGAGTTAAACATAGAATTTGTATTGAAGTGTATGGGCTGGGAATATTGAAAGACGCCGGCTTTGGGCCTTTTGTCTTTTTGGTGGTTAGGGCGAGCGCGACGAGATAACCCTATCTCAAAATGTTATTTTGGTTTTTCCCTTTTCCCGCTAAGTCTATTGTTTAAACACGCGCTTTTTTCTCACACTTCCCCTTATTTCCATATCCACCAAAAATCCTTTTTCCCTTTTTATTTTCCTCTGTCAAAATTAGTCTTCACACCTACCTACTGCAGATCAGAAGAGAGAGAGAGAGAGAGAAAGAGTGTGTGTGTGTGTGAGAGAGAGAGAGGATGTGCATTAAATATAGGATTAGGGTTTTACAAGATGGACTCCCCTCAAACTACTGACAAACCCACCACCAACGCCACCGCCACCGCCACCGCCGCGTCATCAAACTGCGTTGCCGTCTATGTACACTAACTTCCACCATTACAGTTTTGTGTTGATCTCTTCAGCTTTTTCCCAGTTGGTGTGTGTATGTGTGGTTGGGACTTGGGGTGGGGGGGGGGGGGGTTGTGTTTGTGGGAGGTTGTGCGGGTGATAACGCTGATTATATGATCTCACTGTGCATTTTCAACATTTGTGCTGACGTGGGTGCTAGTTGATTGCTTGTTACAGTGAGATTAATTTGGGGATATGGTCGGAAACTTGGAGTTAATTATATCAGTAGCCTAGGGCTGGGGTTTTGTGACAATTTGATGATTCTTTTGTTGGTATGATAATGGTAGGTCGTGATTTGAAGTGGGTTTGGCGGGTAAGTGACTGATTCTAGAGTTGTACTATGAAACATCCCTAATTGGGTAACAATTTATTGCAGTTAAAGTTGGTCTAAGTTGGGGTTATGGTTGAAATTTCTTACGAAGTATGGTTAGGGTTTCGTGTGATTGAAGTGGTGGGTTTGATTTTTTGTTTTGTTGCTACATAGTTGTTGGAGTGTGATTTAAAGTGGGTTTGGCAGGGAATTTGCTGATTTTTAAAGTAGTCTGAAGGGTTATCCATTAACTGGTTTATTGAGTATATTGATATTTGAGGTCTATGAAGATTGAATTGGACTTTATCTGGAGCTATTTAGTTGAGAGGTTGGTTGCTAGGAAGAGCGAGGAAAGCATGAGACAATTGAATATGACTTCGCGAAATCCTACATGTTTAGTTGCAGAGGAGTTAGAACTACGGACCTTCGTTTATTGTCTAACTATTTGTTGCTTGGAAGAGAATTAAAATTTTGCTGCTCGTTTTTCCGGCAAAAACAATGTGGGTGCCAGTTCATTGCTCTGGTAATTGGTTTAGTTTGGGGCTATAGTGGAAATGTTTTAGAAAGTATGGTGGGGTTTCGTGTCATTGAAGTGTTGTATTCAATGATTCAATTTGTCGCCTTTATCTTGTGGACTGTGATTTAAAGTGGGTTTGGCGGGTTGTTTGCTGTTTATAGTTGTATTTAGGGCTATCTATAATTCATCAGCCATTCATTTTTCAAAAATGATGATTGAGATCTATAAACACCTAATTGCAGAATTAAACTTTGTATGCAGTGAAGAATGAAGAAAATCAAAATAAGAAAGGATTTTGACTTTGCGTGATTGTCTATGTTTTGTCGTAAGGGAAATGGAACTACATTCTTAACTTACTGTATAAGTTTCTATTGCTTGAGAAAGATTTGAACTTTATAGGCCACTTGTATTTGGTTTAGAAAAATCCACTGGTCCTTAATTATACTTCTTGAGACCCTTTTTTTTTTTACTGGGCGTTAGCAAGAGACATATGGAACGTACTGTATTCAGTCTTCTGCTTTATGCTACTCTTTCAGCTATGGAATGGGACTGTCTAATTCCTATCTCCTGTAATTACCCGTCACTTTGTTGGTTTTTCATTTGTTACGACAGTGATGCATCAATGGTCTCCCAAGGGTAATATATAGTGTTTGAAGTTCTTTAGTGTTTGCCTTTTTAGTGGAATTCACTCCATGTGTAAGGGAAGAATGTTCTTGAGTGCTTGGTGTGATCTACTTTTATTATATACTGTTGATCTCAAATTTTTCTTACTCATCCATTTGCTTTAATACAGGACTCTCCTATCTTTAGTTACATCAGCAACCTTTCTCCTATAAAGCCCGTTAAGGCTGCACCAGTTGCACAAGGCTTCCCTGGACTTAATTCTCCTCCCCTTGTATTTACTTCACCTCGAATCAATCCACAACAAAAGCCATGTTTCTTGAAAAGGTTATTAAGCTTCGTAATTGATTTAGGAGTTTTGCTTTTTAATTGTAGAAGGCAGGTGGAGTTGCTGTTACTTCAGAACTAATTATTTCAAGGTGGTAATTCTTTTCAGGCTCCAATGTCCTCAATCATCCAGTGTAGATTTATCTCGACAAGATCAAAGAGGTAAGACTATTGCTGCAGGAGCCGCTGAATCTAGGAACCCTGACAGAGATTTGAGCTCTCGGTTGGACCCTTACACTGAGAAGGAAGATTTAAATTACAGCTCTGCGCATGACCAAGCTGACAGTTCCCCAGGATGTGTCAATGGGTACTTAGCTGAACTTTTGGAGGACTGTGCAGATTCTTCACATTCAGCCAATCTGAGTTTGAAACACTCTGGCGATGTTTCCCAGTCATTGGATAGTTTAATGGATTCAAAGGAATCTCTAATGAAGCTTGACAATGAGGATAAAGCGGGAAAAGAGGTGATGACGGCTGGTGAAACCCCTACCACCTTAGAGCAAGCTGAAGAGGACTGTAAAGGAAAGTTGTCATTTGATGTGAAGGCTATTGAGACAGATGGTGAACAAGGAGGGGGTGATATGCCATCTAGATTCTGTCCAAAACTTGAGAATGAGTTGCCTGTAGACCACGCTTTTGATGAAAAGCAGCGTGACCATTCAGTGAGCGAGGTAACTGTTTATCTTACCTTAGTTTAGAGGAATTGTGTCCCTAGAACGGGATAAGGATATTTTCTGCTTGGTGCGCAAGTTTTTCTCGTGATAACCGTAAGGTTGAACTGATTTGTAACTCTCAGTTATAGCTGGACTCTGTGCAGATTGGTCAGGATTATCAAGATTGTCTTGAAATAACTGAAGCAGTCTGGAGTGAACCAGTTCAAATGAAACTGCTTGATCCAAAGGTACATTTCTGGACCTAGGAGACCAAAATTTCCGAATGATTGGAATATATGGCTTGGTTGCCTTAATATTAGGTTTATTCATCACACACTTAATTGTAACAACAGTCTGGTCAATTATAATATCAGCATCTAACTTAAATGACTTCAAAAGGGCATCACATTGGCATGACAGTCTTCCAAGTCTGATTTCTGAAACTGGTTAACTAGCCTAGTATTATCTCCATTTCTGTGCTTTGCTTAGTGGCACAACAGGCTGTCTAGCCCTTTAAACTCCACACCGATATCCATGTATAGCAAATTTGCAGTTAACCACGATGTGGATCTTTAACTTTACTTGTCAGAAGGAAATAGTGGTGCAAAAGAACTTTTTTGACCTGTCACAAAAATTATCAACTGTTGGACTTAACTGAAACTAAATATGTACTTAGCATTAAATGGAGCACTTACTGGCTTTCAGTAGATCTCATTCCTGCTGCTTAAATCAATTTGTATAATAAAGTCATTACCTTTTGTTCATCTGGACATGCTTGTGGGTATGCAGACAAATCTTGTATGTTTCATGGAGGGAGAAGTGATAAATTGATTCTCAGACTTTTCCCTGCTTATTTGGGTTCCCTAAAATCTGTGTATGCAACTTGTTAGAGTTATGAGACTGGTTCAAAGATCATGAAGCTCCATTACTAACAGCCTGTTTATGATTGATTATGAGATGGTCAAACGACTCAAACCTGATTTAATCCAGATTAAATCAGGCTGCTAGGTGTTTGGCAAACATACAGAGCTGATTAAATCAGCTTCAGAAGCTAAAAGCTGATTAAATCACAATCCAAAAAAAGGAGTATTGTGGATTAATCACTTTTCCATAATGAGGTTTGACCAAGTAAAGTATCAGAATATCCCTATTAATTACAAAGACCTTTAGCACCTTTCTTATTCAAACACCCCATTTTTGGTCATTTTGCCACATTGAAACTGCTTTTAGTACTTCCTTATCCAAGCATTATCTATAGCTTAGAGTTCATTTTAGAAAAAATAGCTTGAAGCAAATTTTAGGAAAATAGCTTAAAGCTAATTTTGAAAATTGATTAAGATTTAATCTGAAACTAGTTTGTTAAGCCGTGCGTTGCATACGGAAATGAATTTTAAGAAGTGTCACAAAAAATTAATATTAAAAATTGTATGCAAAAGAACTACGAGTTTTTGTCCTAAATAACCCTTTTTTTAATACTTAATTACTCATCTACCCCATTTTCAATCTTATTTACCTATCTAACCCATTTTTTGGAAATCTCACTTTCAAAGAGAGATTTCAAGCTAAGAAAACATGGTTCCAAACCACGTTTTCAATATATTCGTTTAAAACGTGGTTTGGAACCACGTTTTCTTAGCTTGAAATCTCTCTTTGAAATTGAGATTTCCAAAAAGAGGTTAGATAGGTAAATAAGATTGAAAATGGGGTAGAAGAGTAATTAAGTAATAAAAAAGGATTATTTAGGGAAAAAACTCAAAGAACTACTCTAGGAGCAAAGATTAGAGAGATAATTCGAGACTTGAATTTTGATTTTCAGTTAGGATATGAAATTACCCTGATTAAGAGGTCAATTTTAATTAGAGTAAACAGTAATGGCTTAGGTTGGAAGTTCTAACCGTACACAGTATTATATATTGAAAAGGAAAGAAAATATTTGTGTCAAATAATTAGCATTTCTTATATGACACGTGGCAAGCGAAGAGAACTTAATTTTGGGCAAAGATTTTGGGAATATATTAATTAGATTAATGAGATAATAATAATTCTAGAAACTTGCTTAAGGTGCAATAATTACAAATTACTTTTGAAATTTAAATTTAAATTGATAAGAAAAATTTTAACTGATTGGAGAGAGATAATTGAATTCAAAAATAGAAAGTAATAATGGTAAGTAATTAAAGTTAATTTATATAATAATAAATTAAATCCACATGGCGAAAAGAGAGAATGTCCACGTTGACGGTGACGTGGCAACGTTCTCTCAGTTTCGGCTTTCATATATATATAATTAGATTTGCTTTCGAGAATCAATCCTAAACGGGCATTAAGTGCTGTTGACAAAGTTTCTTAACACCCCATTTAACTGCAAATTATTTTGCCATAGAATTCCATAGTAGGTAACCATTTGGTGAGCTTTGCACCTCAAGCTTGACAAGTTTGACCCCTCATGCACACCCCTCTGAAGAAATGGTAATCCTGTTATCTTTTTTGCATTGACACATTGTTAAAGTATTGCAACATCTGAAAATCCACTCAACGTTTACTATTTTGCCCCTTACTTTCGTCACAATCTTTTCTTAGCAGCAATTTCATTTAGGTTGGTAAAATAAATGCAATTACCTCATTTCGCAATATTTTAAGTTCATAGACCATCGTGTAAAATTTGTGCTCCCTAATCTTTTGTTTTTGTTGTGTTTATTCTAAAATTTAGTGTTGTGAGTTAGAAAGATATCTAAGAGTAACAATTCTAACATCATGTTTGACTCGTTTTCTTATCCAATTTCTGGTCCTAAGCTCCATATACGACCTGGTTTCTATGGCACCTCGATGATTGATAATGTTAGTTGGCATGTCCTCCATATTCCACCCAGGGACTCACTTTTTAGACTTTGAAAGCGACAATTATGACGAATTACTGGTTCTTACAAATGTAGACATGCTATGCATCTGTTAATGAAATGAGTGAGTTTAACTGTTCGTAGGATCATACCACTATCTATCTAGTGAGGATAATAGAGCTGGTAAATGACAAGGATCACTTTTTGCTTTATGTTTACCAAAACGAAATACAGTGTCTGCTAGATTTTGTTTTCATTTTTCTTTGAATACGAAAGACTGTTCGTTTGCAGTAGAGTAATTGCAAAATATAATGTAGGCCACCCAGCAGCGTCAATATGGCACGCGTAGACGTTGTCTTCAATTTGAAGATGCTCAACAGAAGTCTACAAGAAACGGCCCAGGTTCTTGGAATCGATCAAACAGTGCAAGTAGCTCGCAGTCACCTGCTAGTCCAGCAGACTCAGACGTTCTAGAATCATCTTGTGTGGACATACGTGCACCTTCAAGTGACAGACAATTGACTAACATGGGCCAACCCATAGTTTCCTTTTGTTCTCCACGAATTAATGGAAAATCGATTTCAACAATTTCCAAGCCATCAGGCATTGGCTTGCACTTAAATAGCATAATCAATGCGATGCCAGTGGGTTGTGGTGCGACTGCAAGCATGAAATCAGCTGGAAGAGGTTCTTTGAGTGTAACAGGGAACAACACGATATCTGTTTCAGCAAGGTCTGAAGATGTTAAAATAGCAGCAAATTCTGTCACTTCATCTTCTCCTCTGGTTAGGAAATCTTTGTACACTCCCGTGCTCTTGAAGTCAAGTGACAAGTCAAACTTTGAACACGCGGATGATTTTGACGAGTCCATCCAGTCAAGCCCCAAAAAGAAAAGGCAAGGCTGGATGTTCAACATAGTTTATCTTATGCTTGTCGTTTTTTTAGTGGAGTCATAAGTTTGTTTTCCTCTTCAGGAAGAAATCATCAGGCCTCAGTGACGGTGATGGTTGCAGACGATGCAATTGTAAGAAGACAAAATGCTTGAAACTGTGAGTAAATTGAAGATATTGGCTTGGTGGACTTTGCATTTTCTTGTCAGATAATTAAGCTGCTTCCCTGCAGTTACTGTGATTGTTTTGCTGCTGGAATCTATTGCGCCGAACCTTGTGCATGCCAAGGCTGCTTTAACAGGCCTGAATACGAAGATACGGTGCTTGAGACGCGGCAACAAATTGAATCCCGCAATCCCCTTGCCTTTGTCCCAAAGATTGTAAAGCGTGTCAGTGAGACTCCTGCAGTCGTTAATGTGGTATTGAACCCTTTAAACTTGACTTTCGTGTACACTTTATGTGTGCTACAACTCATAATGGTTCTCTGCAGGATCATCAAAATCAGTTTACACCATCCTCAGCAAGGCACAAAAGGGGGTGCAATTGCAAGAAGTCCATGTGTCTTAAAAAGTATTGCGAGTGCTACCAGGTTTGGTCTTGCATTATTGCTGTCTATGTCAGTTATGCTTGTTACGTTCTGAATATTATTCAACTAGTTTTTTTGTTGGATTCATTTATCACCTTTTTCATGAAAGGCTAATGTTGGATGCTCTGATGGATGCCGGTGTGAGGGTTGTAAAAATGTGTATGGCAGGAAGGGAGGTAATATTACATGTAACAATCTATTACGTTTTGACTTACATTTTGATGATACTCATTGCAAAATTCGTTTTGTTTATGATCTGGATAGAGTTAGGAATGTAGAAACAAACCCTCTGCATGTTAAACCTCTTGAACTGATAGTTTCTATGAGCTTAGGATTATGCCTTATAAGCACTGATTTGTTATTGTCTAAATGGAACAACATTACTAATTTGAAAGTAAAAGTTGTGATACACCACTGGATACACTTGCTAAGGAACTTGAAAAGCCGTAAGCAGTCTTTTGAAAGATCAGAACAAATTTTGTGTTGCAATAAACATAATTCTCTTTGATAAAAAAAAACTGTAAATGTTTGACCTATTACAATGCATCAGTAGTACCAAAGAGACTGATACCAAAGCAGTGAGAAGAACAACTATAACTCTCTGCGCTTATAAGACAAAACTGTATAAGCAAATCCAAAGAACCCTAAAATGGTAGTCACTCAAAGAAGACAGGTAAAGCAACTTTCTGCCTCCTACAATTTACTTAGGGGAGAGCCATCTATTCTGTCCACACAGAGAAAAGGTAGAACCATCAGTCCTTTCGCTGTATAAAAGCTTAAAACATAGTAAGTCAATGCACTCTTGGTCCTTGCATTGCACATACGTTAGTAATTTACAGTTAGGATGCTGTATCCTAGCGGCGCCAACCAGCGAAAGCTATCTTTTGGTGGCACACGTGTCTTCCATAGAAATGCCTAACCTTGAAAATGCCTGTGGAGGAAGCCTTCACGAATCAGATGTATATGTTTGTTGCTGAACTTCGAAAGTTGGATCAATTAAATAGTTCAATTGGATCTATTTAAAATCTTGTGAAATTGAGGATTCAGAGAACCACATTTTCAAATCACTTCTGCCAAAAGATCCTGCTTGAACTGCCTCGAATTATGTATCCCAAGCCTATTTTTCATGGGAAAATAAAAGGGTATTTCAAAGATTCGTCAACAATGTCACCTTTTAGAAAATCCCTCTAGAACTTGTCCAATCTCCTTTCTGCAAAAAACATAAATCAGGAAGAGACTTATAATAGGAAGGCACCAATAAGGTTGAGTTCTGTGGTTTTGCAGCCTTATGCTGCATATAGGCCTCAAAATCAGTCACCAGCAGCGAAAGAGACTAAAAGTAAAACACTAGGCTTCTCAAATTAGCTCATGCATTCCTCTCCCATTACAACAAGTTATTGTCATAAAACATCAAGTGAGACACCAGAAGGGACTTCTCCATATTTCCGAGATAGTGGCTTTCTGTCAAAGAGATTGACGACTTTCATGGATTGATGAGTTGCCCTGATAAGTTGCTATGGTGGGTCTCCGTGCCTTGGCTTCCCTGAGCTCCTAAAGAACCTCGCCATAGATACTCTTAAGGAGATCCATTTCCACCATCTAGCAGTGAAACTAGCCTTGAGTTGCTTGAACAAAGTTCAAAGGGTTATGAAAAATAAGAAGCGTACAAATGGATCAGGTTGCTTATAAATCAGATTGCTTTTTGAACCAAAAAATGACTGGGTAAGGGTCAGTGATACAAGAGGGGACTATGATAACTAAAAGCATGGTGTCATGTATTTAGTGACATAAAGATATTAAAAGGACCCAGTAATATGGTACCACTTTATTAGTTCCTATGTGACTAAAGCAAACTGTCCCTTTCTTATTCATAGAAGGTTCAAACAACCTAACTAGAACCAGGCTAGCTAGCTGGCCAGCAGTCAGATTGGCCTGTTCGATCAAGAATTGCAGATAGGAAGCAAAGCTGGCAGTCATGGGTGACGTAAATATTTGTTTACTCGTGCTTGATGTAAAGTTTGTCATGCTTTTTTTATTATAAACTACAAAATGCTCAATTTGAAATTCATAATTCACAAAATCTTTGTTCAGTGTGCTTAGCGTAACGTTTTGTCTCAACTTTTTAGTCTAAACTACATGCACATCCAATATATCAAAAGAATGGCAAGGGTGTGTTATTGATGAGCTCAAAGGGGATGCATATGTTTTGGCCAGACGTTTGGAACCTCACTAGTGTTGTGGTAAAGTAATGGGGGTACTTTCATTTGGTAGACCCATGAATTGATTTTTAGATGCGTCACTGACATGGCTAGCTCAACCTTTGGATGAATTTGCTATATAGCTTCCTTCAAGCTAACTTGTTTTGCTTCCATACAAAATGAAAGAAGAATCACTAATCTGTTTACTAATTGAAATCGAGCAGCTTCAGTTGTTCTCTCTTGAACACTTGAACAACCATGTACATTAATGCTCGTAACACGACAACTTCCAAACTCGTGCATTTTCAAGTTTAAGGGAAGTGTAGTTGTCACTGCGTTCACTTGCTGACCAAGTTGGCATTTATCGAGCATGGGTTTTGAAAGGAGCGCAGAAGTTGAGCTTGAACTTGGCTCAGTATAGTTCATTAGCTAGTTGCTACCCATTTAATTTCAGCTACTCAAGTTGAGAATGTTTGAGGACAACAACCCCCCCCCCCCCCTCCTCCTCCTCCTCGTCTTCCCACCCTGTCGGAACTCTTTGCTTTTCCTCGCCTCTTTTCTGTTGTTGCTCTATTTTTTCACTTTGAAATTTGACCCTATCATGAATCATGAAGGCTTTCTTTTCTCTTGTTGCTCTATTTCTTTTCATCTCACATGTTATGGATATAAACCTAGCCGATTTACATTAGTATTGTAAATATTCTGAGAACTCATACTGGTACTAAACCAAATCTGTAAATACGTTGTTTTTACATCTTACGCGAAGTTGGTTTTGGTAACATGTTGGTATCTGATTGACTTGGAAGAAGAGGAATAATTTTTGAGGTTTCGACTGTTCATATTTGCAAGTTAGTGAAAGTAATCACAATTGATTGAAGCTGTTAGTGTGTGCGGTCATAAACGGAATAAAATTATTAACAAGGGATGCATATTGCTCAACTTGGAGGTTCTTTTGTTTGCTGATCAATACTGCTTCATCAGAACATGGCATGAACGAAGAGAATGTCATGAAAGAAGTCATTGGTGAAATATCGGAAGGATCCTTTAATGAGAAGCTGGATATGATGGCAACAGCAAACAGTTTCTTGGAAGCTGAGCTCTGTAATCCTCACAACATGACTCCTCCAACTCCCTCATTTCAATGTTCAGAGTATAACTTCTTTAAATACGATGTTCTAATGTCTACACTTTGGATAGGCTGGAATAATTATCTGACTCTTTGAGCTGCTGGTTGCTCCTGTTTTTAATGTCTAGCAGTGAGAAGGGTGTGTCAAGATCTTGGCTTCCTTCTGGGAGATATCTTCCATCACCGGAGTCTGATCTCACCTTCTTGGCATCCTATGGGAAGTCCACAGGATCTTCAATAAATTCTAATCGTGACATGATCCTGGAAACTGGTAAACAAATTCTGAGTGGAGTATCTTTTGATAACGAGTTGGATTACGGAAGTGCAGAAAGGATGGACGAGTTCTCACCAAGATTCACTGCTCTGCCAATTCCTCAATCATTGGCCAAGCCTGCTTTGACGTCACCAAGGGCAAGAAACTGGATGAACGATTCAACAACCCAGCTGTGTCCTGAAAGCAGCCGTTATTCGTCAGCGAGTTCCCTTCGTTGGCGCAGTTCACCAATCACCCCTGTGACTCTGTTTGAAGGGCCTAAGCTTCACCAGGTGATCGACTCCAACGACAGCCTTTACAACATCATGGAAGATGACACACCTGAGATTTTGAAGGACACTTCTAGGCCACTCAATGCTGTGAAAGTAAGCTCCCCAAATAAGAAGCGAGTTTCTCCACCTCAAAGTCGCTTGCATGAGCTTGGTTCCAGCTCTTCAGCAGGCTTAAGAAGTGGCCGCAAGTTCATACTAAAGGCTGTTCCTTCTTTCCCCCCCCTAACCCCCTGCATTGATATCAGAAGCAATACTGGTCAGAAAACAGAAGAGTCGAAATTGTCGTAGAAGTAATCGACTTACCTAAATGTGAGCCATTACAACTTGGTTTTTCATCCTCTATTCAAAGACTATTTTCTATATCATTTGTCCTGTAAAGACTGTTATTTTGCTTTGGCTACTAACTTGGCATAGTCACAGGTGAGAACATATGTTGAGATGGCTTTTCAACGTTGGGTGAAGTAGGCACTCTTGTAAAGCTCTCAATCACAAGCTATGCCAGGTTTGGATTGCAAAACCTTTTATCTTTACTTCCCATCTTCTTATATGTTCAACTGTTATAGCTGTTGCTCATGGTTTTTAACTAGGAAACCAAGCTGCAATTTGAAGGAAAGACTACCACACAAAGACGTACAAAATGAACCACCATATGGGCAGACCTTATTTCTCTCTCTCGACATTTGGAAAAAGATAATAAAGCTGCAACATTTGTGACGGCGAAAATAAGTTTTTTTTTTCCTTTTTTTGTTTTGTTCCCAAAGGTTGAGGTTCAAGGAAATAGCACTACTGTGTGTGGCTCTTATTTGAGACTGTTTTGGATGCTGTGTTTGCTTTTTTGTAGCGACTGCAAGGATGCATGCAATTTTGTTAGTTACATGGAGAAATTTACCGACTTGATGAAACTTTGTCGCCTTGAATATAGCATATTTTTGAGCTACCAGAAAAAAATTGTGGGGCTCGTGTTAACAAGGAAATATAATTGTTTTGACAATACGAGTAATCAGTGTTGTAAATACTGGTGTTTGGGATACAGACAATGTCTGTGCAAATGTATATTATAGTTTTTGCTAGGTGAATCTATACATAAAGGTAGAAATTCACAAAAGATAATATTGCAAATAAAAGGGTGGACTCTAGACAGAGGAGAAAACAGTGGTGAATAGGTAGTTTGAATTAGAAAGTAAGAGAGGATCAGGAAGTAGGTCCAACTGTTAAATTAATTTGATGTCCATTGTTAATTTTTAGGGGTGATACAAGGGTTTAAAAAGTGGGCTAAAGGGTACAACTGAAAATGTAAAATGTTGTATCATAAGGCTACGCTTCTTAGAGGGGGAGGAAAGAGTCTGGAAAAAGGAGAGAAAATTGAATGCTTGGAGTGAGTAAATTAGGAGAGAGGGTGAAAGACAAACAAATAAAGTGTGACATTAAAAAAATAACAACAAAATTTTCCCTAATTTAGAAATTAAGCAAAAAAAATTTGTAGACAGTTCAAAGTAAAAAAAACTAATCGATTGTTGTGGGAGAGAGGGGGTAGGATTACTAATATAGATGCCCCTACACCTTCTTTAATAATAGTTTAAATACCCCACCTCTAGCCAAAAAAAAAAAAATGATGTTGTCATTCAGATGATTCTTAGGATGGAGCTTAACGTGCTTTAGAATGTGTGGGGGGGGGGGGGGGGGGAGGCGGGCACCAGTGGCAGAACCAAGATTTCATCCTAGGGGGGGTAAAAATATATCGAAGGAGATAAATATTTTTATAAGTAAAATAGCACACAAAAATAAAGTGCACTCTTCGATAATACACAAAACATACTAAAAAGCATCTAAAAGTGCACACGTCCTATTTTGTCCACATATCTCAAGACAACTCCCATTTGTTCTTTGACTGAAATATCACGACACTCGTCAACTAAAATGGAAAATAATTCAGTTTTCATGTCCCCAACAATTGCATCTCTTATTTCTCCGGCAATGGCACTAACAATTTCTTTCTGAACTTTTGGTGATGTCAATTTGAGATTCTGAGGAGCATTCGACAACACGACTTTTTCACATTTTCATTGTAATCAGCAATAAACTCTAACAGTTCTAGAAAATTTTCCTGATTTTCAGATTCATCAGATTCATCGTGCCCACGGAAAGACAAGCCTTGACGTAAGAGAAACCGAATAACATCAATTGATGCAGTCAAGCGAGTATGGTATTGAACCCTACTTTCATCTGTTTGCTTGGACAAAACTACTTCAATACTCTGCTGAGGGTTATCAAAGGCTTGACACTTAGTTAAAGCAAGGTTGTGTACACTACCAACTTCTCCAACATGTTTTTGGAATTTCTCCTTCTTTCTCCAATCGTTAAAACCATGCCTAACAAAAGTACCACCACCCCCTTGCTCCCCATGAGCACTTCCAAACAAGTAGCAACACAAACAATATGCTTCATCTTTTGCTACACTATATTCCAACCAACTCGAATAAATGTCAAACCAAGAAGAAACAAATCGACGAGACTGAGTTCTGAATTGTGTAAATGGAAAATTGTGGTGACGAGGTTGGCAAGGACCTTTCGACTAATACGCTCGTCGAACTTTATCTCGAACATTAGGACCATAATCCAAAATTTTCGAACGCAACCCAACATCCGCAATAAGCTCGTCAGAATTGAACTCATCGCTAACTCTGCTTGAATGTCCGGAATGAATATCACGATACACAATGGGAGCCTTGTCCGTTACTGTTGGAATCATAGACTGTTGAATAGTATCTTGATTTCTACACTCATTCTTATTAGACTGTAATAACTTTTCCACCTTTGGTTTCTTTTGATAGAACCTTTCCATTCTGAAAAAAAAATTATTTTAAGTATCAATCCATCAATTATCAATCAAATAACCTAGTTAATTACAAATATTTTATTCTTTTACTTTTCCAGTCATGTTTTATTATCGCGCTAACCTAATTAACTTAATTTCAATCCACCATTCAACTAAATCACATATCCGACATCTCAATCCAATTGGGTCTCATCCTCCATCAACCATCTCAATTCTCAAATGCTCAATGCACAATTAACAACATATAATCAGCAATTAATAATCTCAATTTTTAAATGCACAATTAACACAACCTAAAATTATCAATCAAATAATCAATGCTCAAATGGGATAAAAATCCAATTGGGTCCCATCCTCCATCAACAATCTCAAATCTCAAGTGCTCAATGCACGATTAACATCCATAAAGCATCAATTAATAATCTAAATTATCAAATACACAACTAACAACCTAAAATTATTAATCAAATAATCAATTCTCAATAACAAAAGAAATTGTTCAAAATGCACACTGACCTCAGTCCTCATAAATCAGAACGGCGTCGTTGTCGCAATGTCGCTGGCGGTGGGTTCTTCGCCGTGACCATCGGTGACTGAAACTCAAAGTCAGATATGCAATTTCACTATTTCAGGCGCCGTGACCGCCGATCGGCAGTGGCGGAACTTCCTCGGTTCGTCCGCCGGCTCGTAGACGGTAGATCTAAGCTAGATCTGCCAGATCTGATCTGGCCGGAGTCGCCGGAGTTGGGTGGGGACTGGCCGGAGTTGGGGTGGGGACTGCCGGACTGGGGACTGGGGAGAGCCTTTGCCGGCTTCGCGCTTCGAAATTGGGGGACGGGGCTTCGAGACTTCGACAGGCGTGACGCGTGAGACCTTGACTTGACGCCACGGCGACCGGCGTTACCTTACTGATGAGGCGATGAGCTGATGACCGATGGCCGTGGGTGGTGCCGGACTGCCGGCGTGTCACGGTGACCGAGAGAGCCGAGATAGGATGAGAGGTGCCGGCGTGCCGCGGTGACTGAGAGTTGACTGTGAGAGCCGATAGAGGAGGATAGAGAGAGAGAGAGAGAGAGAGAGAGAGAAAGGGAAAGTTGCAAATGAAAAAAAAAACACACTATATATATATATATATATATATATATATATTTCAAAATCTGATGGGGTGCATTAGCCCCCCCTCGTACATATGTAGTTCCGCCCCTGGCGGGCACCATGACATTTTAGATTCATGTGAATAATCTTTCAAATTATTCATGCCTTATTGACCACATAATTCCTTTTAGAAACAAGCATTGCTATAAATAATTTGGCAAAATTTCAGGGAGGCTAAAAAGGTGTTGATTTTTTTTTCCTTAATGGCGTCTCGAAAGATTGCACTAACCATATTCAGTTTGGGTTGTAGCCTCTTTCTATGTTCTATTCAGCTTGATCTAACATATTATACTTTTGTTTAGAGAATGTGTTTCTCCATATTTTATCATACTTTTTTTACACTCTCATTTGTCACTAAAAAAGGTGTTTGCAACAACATATCAACCTTTTGTCATAAGATATGGTGCAAAGAAACATCATATAGTGTAAAATTATACAGTTTCATTTGTATAATGAAATGCGTTAGTTGAATTGACTTGCAATCGATAGAACACATAAGAATTATGTTGGACTTGGAGTACCTTGGCCCAACTCAACTTTGGGCATAGTGGAAATCTCTTTAACAATTTAATTTTGTGACATTCAGTCTGAGAGATGCTTTTTTCGAACCCCTTTTCCCCTTCCTTCTCCTTCTGCTCCCTTCCTTTTGTGTCTACTAGTTATGAATCCTTCTGACCTTTAGTGGTGTGACCCTCCTTTAAGCTCACTTCTGCAGCGTGGTAGTTTAATCTTGCAACCTGATCCTCAAGACCTGTAGAAAGATCATAAATTGCTTTCTTGTTTTCTAGTGGGCCGCATTATGGATCATCGGTTATGTGAGGAGGCTGATGTCCAAGCTTTTGCTTCTAACCACTCTTGGTCCTTTAACATTGCATCATGAGCCTATTTCGTCTTTTTGATTACTTCAATCAGGTTTCCTACGTTGATGAAAAAGTCATTGTATACTCCATCAAAATAAACCGCCATCATGACCATGAAGCGTACTACAAGGTGGCTTTGTCTTTGCTATGCATCATTAACACCCTCTCTTCTGCCACCAACACAACAAAAACCGTGACATCTCGTCCCCGGCTCCACTTCGCCGCTGCCTCAACTGCCAGCGTGCTGTTACCTGCCACCATCAGTAGTTGACTGTAGCTAGGCTGCGGCCAACCTTCAACCTCTAGCCGCCACCACCTTACCATCAACTAGCGATTGATTGTAGCCAGCCCCTCACCTCCGGCAGTCGATCTCAGGTTGACGGTAGGGTGGTGGTGGCTGGAGGTCGGGGGATGGGGCCTGGCGACAGCCGTCAGCGGTAGTTGTGATCAATGGTCGGTAGTTATAACTGCCAAAAGTGGTAACTAATGACTGACTGCCTATAGCGTAGAGCTGGGGGCTACTTGCAACCGGCAATAGTGGTGGTGGTTGGGTGGTGACGGTGGCAGGTAGTGACCACTATGAATGGGTTATGATGCCAAACCCAACATAACCTACTAAATAATTAAGTCAATTCATCCTAACCCATTTAATTAAGTGGATTAGACTGGGTAAAAGTCAACATTTTCTTGAATTGAATTGGTTAAACCCATATAAACTCAGTCCAACTTACACCCCTAGACAGAGGTTATTGGTAGTGTATAGCAAGAAAAGAGCCACTTTGTAAAGAGATTTGTGGTTACTGTACTAAAAGACCATGGTTACGGTACTAAATAAGACTTATTGACTTCTTTTCATTGACGTACGAAACAGTTATTGAAGTGATCAAAATGACGAAAGTGGTTAATGACATAATGTTAAAGGACCAAGAGTGCAAGAATTAGTTAAGGGACTAATTTAGCTACACATTAATTGTTCATGGACTATAAGGGAGCTTCTGGTTCTTGAGGATTGTGAACTAACTCCAATGCCCCTTGTGTGGGGTTCACAAATGGGCTTTTTTTTGGACGAAAATGGAGAAAAGGACCACGATGGCAAATGGCATAGTGTTTAAGAACTAATATGGCAAAAATTTTTGTTTCAGAACTAATATAGGAAAACACTTATAATTGAGGGACCACCCTGGTAGTTTTCTCAAAAGGATAATTAAAATCTGAACCCTTCTTAATGCTGATCCATGTATTCAGTAAATTCTCTGTAATACCTGATATTTCTCGTCACTTTGCCCCTAACCAGATGCTCTGAATCTGAATATTTTTGAATAATGGTCTATGTACATGTAAATATTATATAATCCCTGGGATTTCTTATCGCCTTGCCTTTGACAAATGCCCTGGGTTTGTTTTCACTACGAGAAGGTTTTTAGGGTTTTCTTTTGCTGTGGTAGTACTGGACATACCCAGAACCACTATAAATCCAACCAACAAGTAATGATGAAATTGCTTTACATGGTGACTCAGATTTTCCTCAGAAAAAACAAATATCAAGGCCTTCCTACGGTTGATAAAGAGCTAAGAGGACTCCCAAATTCACACAGCTATAGTTGCCCTTCCTTTGAGATCTATAACATATATCTTGGTCCCAAGTTCCGCCAAGACAAGTCGACCTCGCCGTATCAATCCCTCAGTTCATTCCAATGGACAACTTCGTAAAAAAGATTTTCTCAATAGTGCAATGACGAGGACTCTATTATCAAACCATGTGCATCGAATTACAATGATGGTGCAACATTGGTGTGCAAGCCAGGTCAAAACGTAAGAGTGACTTTAATGATTTTCCTGGATATATTCCAGGAGTTACAGTTTTTACTTGGCTGGTTCTTGCACTGGCATGCATGACGGGTATAAAATATTCCTTTTGCTTACAGGACGTTATAGCTAACTTTGCCCTACTAAATCTACTTCATTAAGAAGCTGCACCCTTTTATTTCCTTTAGTTTATTTTCATGACTTCCTGTTTTTCGTGCTAAGAGGTCTCCTCTTACCCCTCTAGCTAATCATCACATTGACTATTGTGTAGAGTTTTTTCTCCCATAATCTACCCCTAAAGTCCACCTGAGGTAAAACTCTTCCCGAAATTAAATGTTGAGACTCCACAGAATAAAAATTCTCTCCTCAAACACCCCACCTGCCTTAAATTCTATCAGCCTCACCCCTTTAATTACACCTGTTGCTTAAAACACTCTTATGATGTGCCTCATCTCGTCTCTTGTCGGGTAGGTCCATTGTTGCTTTATTCATAGACTTGGCCCAATCGCTTCAACCAAATCTTTTAACATGAACTTGTGCAAGCATTATTTGGCCCATTATATTAGGGCCTTCAAGGCTTCACCAAAGCTTGTTGAAGCCTGCCGAATTTTCAAAAGAAAATTACTGGCATCTTATCTTCAAGATCAGCCCTTGTGTGTATAGTCAGTGATCTCCCTATCAACGGTGAAGAGTCCACCAGTTACTATTTCTCTCCAATTCAAGCTTGGCAACACTCCTATTCTTCTTGAACAACTGGGACCTTGGAAACATCTGTTGCAACTACACCCCCGCTTCTTTTACCACACGCCATCTATAATTGTTGCTTTCACTTTCGGTAGTTCCTATCCCGAATGTTGTTTTGTCGCTCGAGGTCACCCTGGACTCCTCCACCCCTTATTTCCTTAATCCCATGTTGTCTAGCAAAGCACCAAATTTTAAAGACTGCCTCATCTTCATAAGCTACTTGTATCATCATCTGCCCCAAATTACCTGTATTCTTTAAGTTGAAATTCAATGCTTATCTGGAATTTGATCAGCATGCCTCGGTAACCTAAACAAATGTCTCATCTACCTCATCCAAGGATGAACGAATGAAAATGTACTTTGGATCCATCTTCTGGCGAGCACCTACTGAGGGTTTGTCCATAAAAAACGCAAGGTCTTTTCTCTCGACAAGCCTAAGATGCCGCCACTTTCCACTGCTGCAGGTTCCTTTTCTTGCAACTTCTGGTCTCTCTTATACTACTTTTGTTGTATGCTATGATGATTATTTTCACTGTAAATCTAAGAGAGAGAAATATAAAGTGAGTTCCCTACTGTTTGTTTCTCTTAAGCATCCTAATCTTAGTTCGACTGCTATCCTTCCCTCTCGTAATTTTTCCTTGCCAATCCCCTTCTTCGTTGCAATCTTAACCTCATCTTCTCTTGATGGGGCTTTGGTGTGCTGTCCCTAAAAAACCCATCAGCCAAAAGACTATCCTCAAATGAAACCCTAGGGGATTAGTGTTGAACAGCTAAAAGTTTGATAAAAAAAAAAACCTAAGATTACATTTTTCCAAGAAAGTCACATTATTAGTTCGGCAGTAGAGAATTTGCCTTGATTTTACCTCTTCCATAAGTTTTGATTCTTCATTCTCTTTGGAAAGAACAAGTGGTGGTCTCTGGGTAGGTTGGCAACAACACATTTCTGCCTAAGTAGTACATTTAGACCACAATTTTGTCATTCTTAATTTTTCTCCTTTAAAAGGGCGATTTCAATTAAGTTCGCTGCCCTTTTGAAAAAATGGGTCTTCGTTTGCCTTCTTTCAATCATTTGTTCATACTTTAGGCTTAATTACTTTTTACTTGGATAAGTAATCAACCTTGTTGTGCTTACACCTTTGAAAAAAATTAGATAAAACAATGGCCATTTTCGATCGGTTCAGAATTTTTCGTCAGCATACAGTTCCAATCTTGGGATTCAAAATTTTGATCATGCACCCATTTAAATTGAATGCTCTACTGCCTGGTCATTCCTAATGAATTCCAGGCTTCTTGGTTCATGGACCCTGAGTGCTTACCTTTATTAAGTATGCTTGGTGTGTAGCAATCCACGGTTCTCTTCTACTCAATGTTATGCAAAAAAGAAAAACAACGATTTCCACTATTCGGAGCTAGAATAAGACTGCTTTTGGAGACATTCTGGCTATAGTTAAACACACATGTCTAAACTTTTGGCTACACACTCTGCTTTGCCTGACTTTTTAGCCGAAACAAGCTTTTGAGCTTTGTCTGATCAATTAAACTGGCTTTTGTAGAATCAAAAGATGCAACCTAAGTCGGTGTAAAATAGCGATCGAAACACTTTCATCCCTTCCTTTGCGTTTACTAAGATTTGTGTAGCACGAGAATAAAATCTGCACTGAATTTTTTTAAAAAGGGTTGATTACAACCATGTCCTTAAGGTTAGGGCAAATTTGTAGTCCCACTAAGTTTTGAAATGTAACACATTGTGACAAAAAACGTTAAAAAGGTAACACCCTGTGTTCATAGATTATGAATCTATTAACAGAGTGTAATTCTCTACTCATGTCATCATACATATTTTTAGAATTCTAAGACTACCCTTATACCCCAAGCTATAAAATATTATACCTCTAGTTCCTATTGGTTCAAAATTTTTAGCCCTATGGTTGGATAACCTAGGCTTACATCTTATTTTGTTGGTAACTACACATTGATTATGTTCTAATATGTGCTTTGAGTGGATTCTTAGTAGAGATATACATACACACTCATGAAGACACATTAAAGAAGTTGAATAGATGGATTAAAGCCAAAGAAGCTTTAAGCTTACTGGACATGCTATGAGAGCTTCATCAAATCTAAAGTTAAAGAGCAACAAAGAATGCATAGGCTAATGTACTATCAATTATAATTGATCTTCACTATTATGTGACTAGTGTTGGTTTGATGCTTGAATTGATGACTATGGCCTAAAATGACCCTAGGACACGTTGCGCATTGCATGTGAGTTCATAACCTTTAAAACAAGTGTGTTTCTTAAAAATGGGTGAATTAAGACCTTACTCAGATTTTCTTAAAAATGTTTTTGGAGCTAATCTTTTGATAAAACTTTTTATTAGCTTTCCAACGCAAAAAAATAGTGCCTCAATCTGATTTTTCTAGAAAAAGTTATGCCCAAAATAAGAAAGAGAGTTTTGTGAGGAATTCGAGAAATAAGCAATAAGGGGATGCAGTTGACTCCATTGTGAATGCAGTCGACTATATAGACCGTTGGGTGAGAAATAACAGCTAGTTTTGCTCAAAATCATGCTAAATCTTCCCATGACAGCTATATTTGATATTCACTCTATAAAAATGATTTGGGGCTTCATCACACACCATGAAAACCACATTCTAAGCGTCCATTAATTGAGAAACATCAAGGCTTTTATCTTCATCTTCGTGATTTTACATCATTAAAGAGAGCATCTTTGTGAGATTCTTTGATTGAGAGTGAGCATTCTTCAAGTCATCAATTCTCTCATCTCTCTATTGTACTAGAGTTTCATTTGAACCCATTTCCTTTCAAAAGAGTTTCTTTGTACACAATTGATCTTTATAAAAGGATTGTGATCAAGCCTTGGATTTGTCAAGTCTTGGGTGAGCTTTGTGGATTCAAGGCTTGCGATTGGTGTTGAGATATCACCAAGTATTGTAAGGGTTTTGATCTTGACCCGGAAGAAAATTGTTATTAGTGAATTTTAGTGCTCTTGCAAGGGACTTCTTTGAAGAGGTGGATGTAGGGTTGAGGGCAGTTCAAGCCAAACAATTTAAATCTCTTTGTCAAGTATCTCTAACTCAATCCTTGTCAAGTATTGCTTGGTTTGATTGAGATTCATTATTGTGCTTAGTTTAAATTCCCTATTAATTTTTAAAAATCCTATTCACCCCATTTAGGATTGTTTTATTGCTTTCAAGTGGTATCAGAGCCTCAACTCTTGGTTTTTTGGTTAACACCTAGAGAGTTAAAATATCATGGGGTTTCCTAATTTTGAGGGGAGTTCTATTACTAGACATTTACTTTTTGATGTGTCTTCATATAGTATATGGGAAATTAAGATGAGAATATTTCTAGAATCTTCACATTTTGAAATGTGGGGAATCATTGAAGATGACCCTTATGTTCTGAATAAGTTGATTAGGAATAAGCTTGTGCCAAAAGAGAAATCTGAATTTAATGACTATGATAGAAATATGCTTTTCATGAATTCTAGAACTAAGAATTGTCTTGTTTGTGCTCTAGACACAAATGAACTCAATCGAGTTATTATGTGTGATTCGGCTAAGAGTATGTAGGATACACTTCAAGTCTCTCATGAAGAGACTTCTCTTCTAAGAGATTCAAAGATGAATTTATGGCACAGAGAATATGAATTGTTTTAAATATTTTCTGATGAATCTATTACGAAAATGAATTTTTGTTTCATTAAACTTGTTAATACTTTGAAACAACTAGGAAAAGATGTCTCTAACGGTGATCTTGCGAGAAAATTAATTAGGTCATTACCTAGAGAATGGGATGTAAAAATCACCGTACTTCAAGAATCAAATGATCTTAATATTTTTCCATTGGATGAATTGATTTGCTCCTTGATGACCTATGAAATGCAACTCGAATCATTCGGGTAAAAATGTCTAAAGAAGTAGGAAAAGTGCATTGCTTTTAAAGCTTCAACAACAATGGATCATTCTTCAAGTGAAGAGGAGGAAGAATTGAATAACAAAGAGATAGACATACTTGTCAAGGAATTCAATGACTTTCTCAAAATGAAGAAAGATGGAAACTCACAGAAGAGAAAAAATGATTCAAGTATGGAAAATGATTCAAGGGAGAATAAGAAGAAGGAGTCAAGAAATAAGCACTCCATAAACACATCAATTAAAGTCATTAATGGAGTGATAATGACTCAAGTGGAGATGAAGGTAGTGATTTTCATGATAGAGATGCAAATCAATGCTTCATTGTTCAAAAAGAAGATGAAGTAAATTCTTCACTTAGTGATAGTGATATCAATTGGCTCTAATGATGATATTTATGATGCTTATGCTCTTTTATTTGAAAAATCCATAAAATCAGACAAGAAAAATTGTGCTTTGAAAAAATAAGTGCTTGTGATTTCAAAAGAGCTAGATGACTTATAAAGTGAAAATAATGAGTTGCATGCTAAGAATGAATGCATATTTAACCATCTCTATGTGAAACATGTGAATAGTGATTTGGTTGATTTGATTGTGAACATTCATAACAAAAAACAAATCTCTTGTGATACTTTGATTTTAGAAAAACAAAACGAAGATTTAAAACTTGAGATTTGTGATTTGAAAAAGTGTTTTGAAAAATTAGTTGATGATCAAAACAACTTGGATGTCATGCTTGGATGCCAAAAAATTGGCCTAAACAGAGGTAGTGTTGGATTAGATCCTTTCACCTTACCTCCTAAAGTTTTTAAACAACAAACTAGGTTAACTATTCTTCTAAGACAACCAAAGACCTATTGCACACCTTTTACACATTGTGGTTGGTGCAACAAGAAAGGGCATATAACTTGTTATTGTCCTTGTAGAATTATTTATGTCGGAGATATAAAGAAAATATGGGTTATTAAAAAACTTCTTAATGTTGCTAGGACTAATACTTATGGATCCAAGAAAGTATGGGTACAAAAAACTAGACCTAAATTGTGATTGTAGGTTGTCCAAAGCAAAGGTGAATAACAACAAGGAGAAGGCTCCAAGAAAATCTTGAAAAGGAGGAGCAACAAGTTAAATTTTAAGGGGGAGTAAGCATCTCAAGATTGGAGATACTACTTCATATAAGGAGAGTCAAAAGGCTTGTAAAAGAAAATAGACTTCAAGGATGATCTCTCATGAGCTCAATTTGGTAATTCACTATAAGGATAAAACTTAAAGATCTTCTTAACATTGTGCTATGTGATAAACTTATATTTCATGAAGCATCCTTAAATTGTCATATTTATTTCTCATGATATATATATATATATATATATATATATATATATATATATATGAAATTGATCCATTGTTTGCGCTGACAACTTAGGTTAAGTTGCCTGCGCGATCTGGCCGTCCACGCACGATCTGTGTACGATCCAGATATTTTTTTTGCATTTTTTTAGTCCGTCCGCTACATAATGTAGCGGACAATTTTTTGACAAAAATACCCCTTGCCCGTTCAATTGATTATGCACTTTAGTTTGTCCGCTACATCATGTAGTGAACATAAAATAAAAAACGGCCCGCAAAGTAAGCAGAGACTTTCATTTCACTTTCAGATCTGTTTGGGTAAAACTTCATCTCTCTCTCCCTCTCTCTCTCTCTCATGATTGGTACAAAAACACCACAGTTGTTGAGATTTCATCAACAAATTGTCAAAGAACTAACAAACCTCAACATCAACCCACCACCGGCCAAACGCCACAAATTGACCCAGCAGCATAGTTTGTGACAAAACCTTGTTGAATCAGTGTGCGGCGGGACTCGATCCAATGCCACATGATCTTGTCACCGGAAGAAAATAACTTAGAGTATGGTGGGTGGCCCAGATGGTTTGAGTCACGTGGAGGAGGCAACGATGACTGTATTTTGTGGTTTAGATGATTCATCTTTGAGCCCAAAAATCACTGATTGGTGGTGATTATTGTGTTTCATGGGTGGTTGTTTACATTAGATGGCTGACTAGCGGTAGTCTTTGAACTGGGAGGAATTAGGACTTTTACCTGGAAAGAAAGGCTGTAGAGGGGCACTGCTCAAGAATGAGGGAAAGGAGAGAAAGAGAAGATTGGTCCGCTACATTATGTAGCGGGCACTGTTCAAGCTGAGGGTATTTTTATCAAAAATCCGTCCGCTATATTATGTGGTGGACGGACTTAAAAAGCACAAAAAAATAATAATATCTGGACCGTCCACAGATCGGGCGTGGACGGCCAGATAGCGCTGTCAACTTAACCCAAGTTACCAGCGCGAGCAATGGATCAGCTCCCATATATATATATATATATATATATATATACACACTTGCTTATTACGCACCTATGCGAACTATGACCCAAATTATAAGTCCTTGATCGTTTTCTTCTCTATATTATGATCTTGGATACTTGTAGGATTTAGATGACGATGAATGGTACTCTCGCACTTATATTGGAAAGATTTGTTGATGGCCATTATTGGCTTTGTGAAAATTCCATGTTGAAATTATGTTGTCTTAATGCTTCGCATTGTCACTACACATAGTCACCTTTTGGAAATGCCAAAAAAGAGAGCATGACTCATTTAGATATTTAGTTGTGTTCGTTAGATATTGTTGGCATTGATTGAGGGGAGCATACATTAGAATAGAATATGAACAAGGTAACTTGATATGGGGAGCTTACATGCTTAAATAACACACTATCTTGTTACTCTTGAAAAATGTATGACGCAGATGAGATTATTGAGCTACATTCCATATTTTTCTTTGGATCATAAAGGAACTCTTGATGTCAACCTATGAATTCATGAGTTATATGCACCTCACATTATATCTTTCTTATAACTATCTTTTCGCACACGCATACCCTTTTCTTCTTGTTGACGAAAAATGGGGAGAAATAATCTTGATTCTATATGTTATATGATTATGTGATTTTGAGATCACATTAGAGGAAGAGCATATCTTGTTTTAGCTAGGGAAAGCTAGATATGAGCTTAATTGGTATATGAGATAAATTGACATGTCTTGAGTATACTAGAGATGATTGAATGTCATAAGTAAAATTGTGTCCTTTGAGTGGATTCTTAGTAGGTAGATATATATACACTCATGAAAATACATTTAAGAAGATGAATACATGGATTAAAGCCAAAGAAGCTTTAAGCTTAGTTGACATGCTATGGAAGCTTTACCAAGTTTAATGTTAAAGAGCAATAAAGAATGCATAGGCTAAGTTATTATCAATTATGATTAATCTTTATTACTATGTGACTAGTCTCTGTTTGATGCTTGAATTGATGACAATGAAATAAAATGACCCTAGGACACCTTGCGCATTGCATGTGAGTTAATAACTTTTTAAACAAGTTTGTTTCTTGAAAATTGATGAACTTTGGAGCTTACTTAAATTTTCTCAAAAATGTTTTTGGAGCTAGTCTTTTGATATTTTGATAAAAAAATTTATTAGCTTTCCAACACAAAAAAACCATAATTCAATCAAATTTTTCTAAAGAAAGTTATACCCAAAATAAGAAAAGGGATTTCGTGAGACAGTCAAGAAATGGGCAGTAAAAGAATGCGGCTATATTTGATATTCACCCTATAAAAATGAAATGGGACTTCATCATACACCATAAACCACATTTTAAGCCTCCATTCATAGAGTAACATCAAGGCTTATAGATTAATTTTTTTTCTCTTCATCTTCATAATTTTACATCATTAAAGAGAGCATCTATGTGAGCAATTCTTTGATTGAGAGAGTGCATTCTTCAAGTCATCAATGCTCTCATCTCTCTATTGTAATAGGATTCATTTGTAACCATTTCCTTTCAAGAACGTTTCTTTGTACACAATTGATTTTTGTAAAAGGATTGTGATCAAGGCTTGGGTTTGTCAAGTCTTTGGTGAGTTTTGTGGATTCAAGGCTTGTGATTGATGTGAAGATATCACCAAGTGTTGTAAGGATTTTTATTTTAACCCGGAAGAAAATTGTTGCAAGTGAATTCTAGTGCTCTTGCAAGGGACTTCCTTGAAGAGGTGGATGTAAGGTTGAGAGTAGTTCATGTCAAACAATTTAAATTTTCTTGTCAAGTATCTCGAACTCAATCTTTTTGTTTATTGCTCTATAGTTACTTGAGATTGTATAGATAGCATATTCATTAAAATATTACTTGATTTGATTGAGATTCATTATTGTGGTCAGTTTAAATTCCCCATTAATTTTCAAAACCCTATTTACCCCTCTAGAATTATTTTATTGATTTTAAAAACCTAATTCCAGAACAGAGCCCCCAAATTTTTACTCTAACAGCTGCCAACCCCATCCCTCCCTAACCCCACGCCCGGCATCATTCCTGGCCCAATGTCAAACCCCTCTCTTTGTTCTTTTTACCCATCTTTCTCTCTGGCAGTTGCCTCCTAGAAAGCCCACCACCACAACCTCCAAAAACCACTACCACGATTGATCCACTCACAACCGTAGCCCACCACCACAGACGCAGCCACCACCATTTCCTAAGCTCATATCCCAAGACTTGCCACCAGCATTATCAATCGACATATGGTTTGTTGATGACCAGAGGTGGTTCATTAGGGTAGGCAGGTGGCGTGTTATGGGTGCATCATTAGGCAGGCGACATATGGTTCGGTGGTTATTGGGGTACGCTCGCTAGTAGCGGCGATGGTGGTTATTTTGGGAGGTGTTGGTGAAGGCAACATCTTTGATTGATAGGCCATAACGACGGTAAGGTAACATTGAGAGGTGGCGGCAGCAAGCTTGCAATTAGAGTTGCTTGGTTTAAGGTTTGACCAGATCTAATGGTGGTTGAGAGGGGCAACTGATGATAGGTGGGGGTGGATTTTTACTAATCAATTCCTTTCCAAAAACATGGGGAATATGCATAATAGAAAGATGGTGGGTTGGGCTTCACAGCGTGGAGGTGATGGATGTTATGTTGTTGGGGCATGTTAGTGGAAGATGAAGGCTGATAGTGGTGGTGGCAGACGCAACAGCGATGGGTGGTCAGGTGTAGTTGGGGCGGAGGTATTGGGGGATGAGGCAGTAAATAGAGACGGTGGGTTTGCCTAGGTGGTTGGGGGGTATGGAAGCAGGGGCAGAGTAGGGGTTTTGCAATGGTAGGCTTGATGATGGCGGCACCGAGCACGGTGGCAGTGGTGCTGTGACAGTCTTTCATGAAGAGAAAGTAGAGAGAAAAGGATGGCATGTCAAAAATTTACCTTTGAAGTCATGGGCAGTATAGTTGTTTCGCTAAAACAGTTAGGTGTTCAACGATTTTGTTTGGTCAACGGACTAATTTCAGAAACTCAGATACAAATGGAGCAATGCACTCAGATACAAATGGAGCAAAACAGTCCCATTCTCATCCCCTCCCTTTCGGTCTTCAACCATCCTTTTCATCTTTGCCAATTGCTTCCTTACTTCCACCATCCTTATTATCTTTGCCGACTGCTCCCTTAGTTCCACCATTGCCAACATAAGGACTCTTTGCAGGGCAGCCTCAATATCACTTTTACTCTATCCCTCATCACCACTCACTTTGGTATTTCACTACCATAATTACAGTCCCACTTCCACCTAAATGGGCACATGCTGACTGAAGTGAGCTATTCCTATACTACACTGATTCTGAAATTGGATTCAACTAATCATCCACTAGATTTCAGGCCAATTAGTCTTTGTAATACCGTAACAAAATTATTTGCCAAGGTCCTTGGTACCAGACTCGAGTGAACTCTATCTTCACCTTTTTCGCGCTTATAAGAGTGCCTACCTAGAAAATAAGGCCATTTCCAATAATATTGTTATCGCTATGGAACTTACTAACATTATTTGTACAAGAATATCTGGAATTCGGGTTTAACTCTTCTTAAAATAGATATGTCCGAGGCTTTTGACCGTTTAAGGTGGGATCTCGTTAAACAGGTGCTTAGCAGATTCGATTTTCCTGCTTTTCGAATCTAGCTTATCATGCAATGCATAACAATGGTCTCTTATTCTATTCTGGTTAATGGCTCCCCTTCTCGCATTCCCCCAACTTGGGGGGATTACGCAAGGTGCTCCTTTGTCTGCCTGTCTCTCCATCCTATGCTAAGAGGTTCTTTTAGGAGCTCTAATGAAGGCTGAATCTCTCAATGGTATTCGCAGAATTAAGTCTGGAATTTTGGCTTCGCCTATCAACAAATTAGTTCGCTGCTGATGATATTCTATTCTTTCATCTAAGTTGTTAAATTGAAACGTTGAAGATAATTCTGCAGATATGTTGTAACTCTTCAGGCCAGTCCATAGATGTGAATAAATCATTGTTGGTGTGCAGTTCCAACTTTAGCTTCCAGTTAGAACAATACACAGAATCTTGTTTTATTATTTAGATTTGGATTGTTTTGGAAAATACCTGGGAAGATCTCTAGATATAATCACAAAGTTGAATGAAAATGTGCTGGATGGAAAGGACTGCTCCTCAACAAAGGCTGCCGTCTTACTCTTATTTCTTCTGTCCTTTCTAGTTTACTTGTTTATCAAATCCAGTCTTTTCTCTTTCCTCTAAGAGTTTGTACTAAAAATGAATATTATCTTTAGTCGGTTTTTGGTGGTTTGGGGACTCCTCTAAAAAGGGTCTCTACCTCGTTAACTAGTTCTTTCTTTGTGGTCCTAAGTTTAAGGGGGTCTTCGCATCCAAGAGGTTTTCTTGTTCAATGTGGCCTTCTTAGCCAAAGCTAGTTGGGATTGGAAAGGGATTAAAGTGGGAATCACAATGCTTGGCAGGTGGGAGATGGGAAGTCCATCAAAATTTAGGAAGACAATTGGATACCCTCCATTGCTTTCTTTCAAGTCAGTGATTACCTCATATAGTAAGGTTTCTAACTTAACTCTAAATGGACAATAGAATCAGAATGCATTGCCCAATCTCTTTCCAACATCAATTGTGAAAGGTATAACGTGGATTCATATCTCTAACAACAGTTACCATGATCTTTTAACATGGGCTAGGGATAATAAAGAAAATTTCTCGGTTTCCTTGGCTTATAAGCTTCTCTACTAAAAAAAGTCTATCCTTCTTCCTCGGCCATTCTCCTTGGGGATTTGTAGTTCTCGAATTCATTTTGAGTCCTTATGGCGCCTTAACCTCCCTCACAACGTAATTATCTTTCTCTGGCATACCCTCTGATTTCCCGCTTTGTAATCAAAATGCCGAAACTAAATAGAGATTTTCCGATAGCCAGCAGGTCAAAGGCCACCCCGCATATGTACATATGCAAGTTGCTAACTTGCATATGTATTAATTAGATTTGTATGCATTTTTTTAATAGGAAACGCATTGCGTTTCCCAACAAGCCTGGTGTATCTTTAAAGCTCAGGCTCAGGCGAGCGTCATTAGTACTTAGTAACATTTGAGTCTAGCCGCGCTAATCTTGTATAAAGAAAATTTCCACAAGGCGAGCTCCGAGCTTGCATATTGTACAAAGCTTGGGCAGAGTTTCATGAGCCGTGCTTGAGCAGCATACCGGTTGGCTTAGCTCTGCTCAGTTTCACCTTTTACCAAGGTCATAGCATTTCAGAGCTACTACCTTGAGTAAGCACTTCAGAAACTCCACTTTATATCTATTTTTAATTTCTGGTTGAACGGTAAAGAGCATGCTCGGGTCACCTCGCGCGTCAACCAAGACTAGGTCTTGTCCCTTATAGCCTTTAGGTAGACCAGTGTTATCAAAGGAGCGAGGCGCACGGTGCACCTCTCCTACGCAGCCCCTTTGAAGGCGCGCGCCTAGGCGCCTAGGCGCAAGGCGATAGTGGAGGCGCAAAATAAAGCCCATAATTCCTAGTCTTTGATTTTTGCATTGTGACATTATCTCAACCATTCATTATCTTTGATTCTTTATTTCATAATATAATAAAACAATATCCAAACCATAAAATAACCTTAAACTCCAAATCCCCAATTGATCAATTCTCTTGTTGTTGTTTATTGTGCTAGCGTCCCGTCCCCAATTGTTACTCTTTTTAAAGTTAATCTACTCCTTCACTTCACCTTGTAGATAAAGAAGATGAAATTAAAAAAGAATATCTACCAAACTTCAAACTTATGATTCTCTTTTGAAAAAAGCATTATTGCCTTGGGCCTTAGCCCTCGGTAATGACGAGGGTGACGTTGTCATGTTCATTTAGAATTAACTTCTTGTTGAAATTGAAACTTTTTCTAGTGTTCAAAATTTGTTAAATTGTCAGGTTCTAAATTTTTTACGCGATTTTATTGGTTTAATGCACTAATATATAATTTTTTTTATTTTGCGCCTCACTTCGAAAAGACGCAGAATTCTGCTCGAGGAATAAAAGGTTAACAAAAATGGTCGAGCAGTAGCGCTTCAAACGCAGAATGGAGCAATCACTGAGAGCCTTAACACCAGTCCAGTACAAAGATGGATCCATTTGTCATGAACATAGCCATCATGACACAACTTGCAGCAGTTTGAGATAAAAAGAACCCAATTGTGCCAAACCACCAAGCAATTCAAAAGTGCACTTCAGAATAGACCCAATGTAAATAATAAATTGCATAGCTTATGTAAATAATACACGGCCGAATTCCCCCCCAACCCATGAGAAGATCAACCCCAAGAAACCAGATTACACACATAAAATCCTCATTGACCAATGCTCCATTATTTCAAAACCTACCCGATAATCATTTGGTGGAGAGGGTTATTTAAAAAGCCAAGACGAATACAAACCGCAGGCTGAACAAACCATAGACCCCAACATCTAATTTAAGCCGCTCCTCGATTTCCTACAGATATCATTATGCCGTTATTCTCATGTATACCCCATGCTTCCTCACCAATTTTGTCCTTCAAAACTCAAGACCTTGACCCGTCAAGGGCCAGCCGTGCACTGAGCCAGTTGCAAACTTCATCAGTCTCTTCAGGAACTGTATAATGACCAAGCCTGTACAAAAATTGAACTTCAACATATTTCAATGGAAAACAACCAAACATGGTGGTCCAAAGCCAAAATAACTTACCCATTGTAGGTTCTAAATGTTAGATTGCGGAACCCGGCAGAAGTTAAAGTTTGTGCTGATTTCTCTCCGTGTTTGTATGCTACTACGTCATCACCTGAAACAAAAAAAAGACATGACCACTAAATATAACATTCTATATTGTTTAATGATTCTTTTGCGGGATTTTTTTTTTCCCCTTCTGCCGGGGTGTAAAATAGCAATGATGTGTTACATACAAGGTAGGCCTCTCCAGAGGCCTTCAACTCATGCCAGCCTCTGGTACAGACACCACAAGACTGGCAAAACAAGTGAAAAGAACTTCCCGTTTCATGTATACAAAACATTGCTACACTGGCATGTTTCAAACACAGAATATGCGTTTGTAGGTGCACGCATGGGCATATGGAAGGCAGAAAAAAAAGACAGGCTAAAACTAATTTGCAGTGCTTAAGAAAGTTTCAGTACTTCAAAACAAATATTTCTTTTGAGATGAGTAGTAAGAGACCCTGGTCTCTTGAATTGCTACTTACTCAAGAATCGCCAGTAAATCTTATCTGAACAAGGAAAGCCTAGCTTGTCTGACTTATTAACTCCTCCATTTCAAAACATGACAAAAAATGAAAAAGTTGTGATCAGAAAAGCACTCAATCACTAATTTGATTTAAGAGCTTCTTGGTCCTCCAGAAACTCGACATTTGTAAGTAAACTTCTAGTATCTAGTAGCCTAATCTAACAGGAAAAACATACCAATTTGAAGCATGGGGATGGAAGGAAGGCTTAACACACTATGCTGCTGCTTGCAAGTTAGGAACCCAACACATTCTGGGATGCCTTCCTAAACTCGTTTTCCTAGAGTTGTACACCTCTCATCTATCTAATATATAGTAAGTAAAGCGATAGCTTCTTTGCGTGACACGTCATCACAGAAATAACTTCTTCACTCAATACGTCGTCACTTTATGTGTCTAATGTGAAATATAATTGTAAACATTATAAGTATCTCTAAAGATCTCAAGTTAATTTCCATCTCAGTAAGCCTTATAGAATTGGAAAAACTAATTCTAAACATTCGGAAACTCTAACTAATTAATGAACTAACTTATTAGGACAAAAATTTTTACCATTGTATCCTTAAAACAACTTTCTGGTATAAATATAAAAAATCTTATATATATATATATATAAAACAAAAATAACATGTTAGATTTAGAAGAGGAAAAAATTATGTTACATTACAATAATCAATGTAAAGATTTATCAATATAATATTTAACTTTTATAATCCTTTTGGTAAAATAAAAAATTGACGTTAATTTTTAGGTGAGAGCACGTGACCAATAAATGACTGTAACATTATTCTTAATCAAAATTGCAATGTTGATAAAGCTTTTTCGTAGATCTAATAGTTGAAAAAGATTTAAAACAATATTTTAAACATGCCAGTATATCTAAAGGTATGCAAATATTATTTTGGATATGATTCCTATTTTTAGTTTATTTAATTTTGCAGGAACTATATGACTGCTATATTAAGAAGCCTTATATAATCTAAACACTAATTCTAAAACTTTAAATATACTAATTTTTTAGGATTTGATTTTAACTATCATGTTCTTAAAACTAACTCTCCTATATGAAGATAAAAAAAATCATGTATCTAGAAAATAAAAATAACATATGAGATTTAAAAGAAAAAAATTATGTTTAAGTTAATTTAAGTTTATTATAGTTCAATATGTATATGTTTTTACACATATTATAATCAATGCAAAAATATTATCTATATACTACTTAAAATCAATAATCAAATTATTGGACATTTTGTTGCTTTGATAAAACGGCACGATCAACAAAGTAGCTATATAAGCATTTATGAGATTTTGAAAAGAAACCAATACGTACTAGGAAAAAAAGGTGCAACTGAATCAAATAATTCTCAATTACCATATTTGAGAACATGCAAAAAGATGTTTCCTATGTGAAATAAAATAATAAATATTATACGTGCCTCTAAAGGTCTCAAATAATATCTTGGATGTGGCTCTTATTTTGCAATAATATTTTTTTAAAAAGTGATAAGGTGTACACATAAGTTCTGTTAAATTTGAAATGCAACTTTATTCCTTTTAAATATATACTTAATTATTATAATAACCTCAAGAACATAAGTAACACCTTAAAATCCCTCTGAAGTTAAAGAATAAAATTCATATATAACATTTACAATTCAAAAGAGATACGCGATGACGTCACCATGCATTTTTAATTATAACTACAATCGTATTTGCTATTTATCTCTATATGGCGCCGGCATGACTATTCTACTACTCTAGGTACTAAGCCAATATTCATATGAAATACTGTTTGACAACTTAAAAGAAAAACTTAAAGAAGGCAAGTATTTAGCGGCTTCATTGTTGCTATCTATTCTGTCTTTTAGTTAATAATATAAAGAAATTACAGGTAAATACACATGTATATGCAAATATCTCATAATAATGCATGCATCCTAATCAAACAAACAATACAATTTAAAAATCGAAAGTTAGGCGTAATGCATGTGAATTCATTTTTTGATATTTTACTTAAGTTAGTCGTGATTAATTTAAGTATTAAGGTTATTCATTATAACCAAATAAGAGATTTTTTATACTGTTAATGTCTTTTTTGTCGCACGATGTGTGGTACGCATTAATATACTTTTTGAAACTTTATGGTATACTCGGTAATTTCATAAACCGGCCCGAGCCTGGCTCTTACTAGGCTAGTTAGTTGTCACAACTACACTGATTGGAGTCCTGTGTGACATTTACAAACTAAAGAAATTGTCTGTAGACTAAAACAGTAAAAGTTGGTGAAGACTCTATAATGTCTACTTCGAGTTGGAGATCCAATTTAACTGAACATAATAGGATATTCGTGTCTCAGTTCACCAGAATTGCAAACACTACCTATGCTAGGCATACCTGATTGCATTACATGCTTTAGAGTGCATGCCAATGAATATACATCAAAGCCTTCTTTCACAACAAATGATCAAGGCTAAAGTGAGTTTCAACTTAAGCGGGCCTTCTCCCCATCAATTTGATGCCCCTAAGATCAATTTCTACAATCTGCTTCCAAGGTGGGATGGACAGACTAGTACTAGGTTCACCAAAGAAAAGGTGTTCATCTTTTATAGGGTGGACCCGTGAGAAAAATTGGATATCAATCACAAGCTGAATTTCAATCAGAAAAAATGGCCAACTAATGCTAAAGAAACTACAAGAATGACAATGTGACATTGGAACTACTCGATTTCAAAAAAATGATATTGCTTCAAGATAATGTCAAGAGGGGTCACTGTCACTTGTATAAACAGATTTTCACCTACACGATGATAAATATAACGAGAAAATGTGCTGAATTTTGTGCGCGTGCTTGTATGTGTTGAGCACCAACAATTACCTAGGCCATGGCAGAGCAAAATAGGCAAGTATGCTGCACGCCTCACAGCCTCTTGTGATCCTTCTACGCGGTTTCGCAAAGTCCTACAAAACACTAGCTGTTGAGTGGTGTAAAATGCCTAACCACTATGAGAATAGGTTGTTTGTGTAGGTTCTTATCTGCACGCAAGTGCACAAAAGAACTGAAATCGAACCTTGAACATGGAAGCCAGCCACTGAGACCAACAATTGCGCTAAGGTTAATCGGGTATGGGTTTCCATTCCCATATTTCCCTAAAACACAGCACGTGGCAGAGTAAAGAGCAGTTGAAGCACCCATACTAAAGCCCCCAACACCAATCTTAACTGAAATAAGAACACATTTACCATTATGGAGCAGTTGTGTAGTATCCTGTACAATTACTGGCATCTTCATAATAAACCTGTTTCGACAGTGCTAGAGCGTGCTTCATATGCATATCAAAGAGGAAAAGGTTCAAAAATTAAAAGAAAGGAAAACTATATATATCTCAGAGATCACACGCTTTGAAAATATTATAGATTGCTGACTTTAGTTTGGGAAGACATTCAATGATAACGGATCTCCCAAAGTAAGAACACAGATATGGAATGGAAGTAATTATTCAAACCCTGTAGCCATTACAACCCTGCAGTAATTTTAAGAACCTAAGATATGTTTTAATGAATTGCAATTACATATTGTGGGTAGGAACACTTTCCAACCATTATTAAATCAAATTGTGAAACAGCAGTGCAGTCAGATATTCCAAGTGATCCACAATGTAGGATTTCGTTAGTCAAGGGTGTTGCCCACTTTCCCTACATAACTATAGCTAACTTAAAAGAGCACTATAAAACTCTCAGTGGGCTATTGCACTCCACGGGACCACTGGTGACAGCTTTTATGTCACAAAGGTCATAAGAATTTGAGTAGAAGTCCTTGTTGAGATTACTATTAGTAAAGGGGTATGCAAATATTATTTCAATGTCCTAACATGAAGTGTAGAATGCCCTAGTATAATCTGGAGATCCACCGGAATTTTAGAAATGAAGGACATAGATTGAAAGAGCTTGTAATTTGAAAATTAAACCCTTTCTATAAAGAATTTGTTTAGAATGTAGAATGAGCAGAATGAAATTAAGGTATTCACATGGATTAGGCCCACTCGTCCATTCTGCTTTCCCTTTTTGATCACTCCATTTGTAATGCATTCATGAAGTTCCATGGGTATTTAGACAACATTTAATCTATCGATTCAACTTGGGAAACACAACATGATACAGACCCGCTGTTAATGGCTTACTGCACAACAAGAGTAAAGTTAGTTTTGGTTAGTTATTCTAGATGCTGAACATATTAAACAGTACTAACTTTGCCGCACAAATCTTTCTTTCTTTTTACCTTTTTGGTTGAGATAGAAGGTTCTTTAAGTTTCTCATTTTGATATATAATAGCAAGAGGAAGTTGGCAAAGCATTCCAAAATCTTAAAAGTCTGTGAGCTTATATATCTTGTAAAGGTTATCGAGATGGAAACGCACTATCAGCAGGCTCGGTTGACAAAAGATTTGCAACATGGGCTGCTGCGGCATCTAATCCCTCCAAATCATCAGGAGCGTCTTCCGAAATATCTCCTACATCAAACCCTGTAATTATGTTAGTGACCATTGGATTTCCATCTACACTAATGTTGCGGAATGAGATATGGAATATTTAAATATCTAAAATGCCTAAGAATTTTAAAAGCACGCTGAACAGGTTGCTTTTCGATAAGCAGGAAGAGAACGGCCATGAATTAAAAGGAAAACAAGCAGGGTTACAAAGTTATGCATCTTACAAGCAGTACAAGGAAAACCGCCAAATAGAGCTACTGGACGAGTAGGAGCAGTTGGGCAAATCCACTTGATCTGCAATATAATAAACATACGAAACGGGAACTTATCATGTAGTAAACTGTATACTTCTAGTCACTCCAACGGCGGAACTAATATTACATTGCATGGACATGTGCGGAAGCCACCAAATAGATTGAAATATATGCTATCCTTACATTTGGAAGGGGAAGAGCTTCCAAGATCTGGGACCAACTGTAAAGCAAAACATATAACGGAAAAATGAACATCCGCTTATTTGGATACCTATAGACTGCACAACCAGGTCTAGACAAATACTAGATTAACATAATAGGAAAACCAAATGTCAGATAAACTTTTGATGCACTTTTGAAAAACTTTTTGAAATGATATTCTATTATCAAGGCAAAACCAACTTAGCTCATATCAATCAATCAAGTTTTGGGACCACACTGTTAGTTCAGAGCAGGCCCAGCATCAATGGATACAAACCCAAGAATATACCAACAAGAAACTTCTACATATGCAAGATGAAGTTCTAAGCTCTACACACTTGAAATTTTTTTAGGTTGTATCGCATAAATAAGGTCACAGCTACTTATATCATATATCAATCTACTTGCAGGACAACAATCGTAGCTGAGAGCATAGGCCACACGCATTTGATGGAAACCCAAATTAGATAATAAAAAGATCTGACTAGTACATTAGCATGACAAAATCATGCACATGCTAGTTGAATCTGGCATCATAATAATATCCGGAGGAAGATGATTAACTAAATATAGAAGTCCTATACTTTAATGCAGTAACAGAAGTATACATCTCTTTTCCAAGTTGAAAGGACCACCACAACATTGAACAAGTGGTCCCTTGCTTCTGTCCTCTGCTTATGCAGATTTCAGGCTCACATACCATAGATCAGGTAAGGAAATGGATAAAATGACAACTAAGCATGTCTGATTCAGTTTTCATGGTGCTGCTCTACTTCCCACTTTATCAAATCGAGAATCTTCTAGAAAGGACTAGATTTCATAAAAATAATCTAGCATCCAACTTGTCATGAGAAAAGGACAACATATCTTCTTCAACTTCATTTTGCATGTGTTACAAACAAACAAGCTGCTCCCATATAAGGCGGAAGCTTAATATAGAGGTAAAGGAACAGAACTCCACCTTGCATTGTTTTTAAGACCAAGAATGAAGAAGAGTTATGATAATTAACAACCCCCAGCAGGCCACATTCCCATCTTACAAATTGTAGATCCAATGTGGAGGCATAAAAAAAGAACGGAAAAAGTTGAACCATATCAATGACAAACCAAAAGTGGTAAACTACTTGAGAAAGAAAAACCTTACTGTCTAGCTCCGATTCTGGTCCCACCCCCATTGGTCACAAACTCGTCTTGAGAAGTTTTTCTGATTTGAAACTATAGAATCTGAACAGAGGAAAGGAAAAACTAGACAAATTTTACCTTGAGCCCTTATCACCAAGGCCATGTAGCCAAACAATAGTTGCTTGGTGTTTCGCTTTGGGTCTGACCACATAAGTTCTTCCGAACTCAAATGTTCTTCTAGCAGTTCTACTACCTGAGACAGCGCAGGAAAAGAAGTCGAAACACATGCTCTAAAGATGAAGAGATGAATCAACTATAGCCAGAACCAAAAAGCTTACTGTTGGGTTCATTTTCTAAGAATGGACCCAACAGTGCATATCATGCTTAATGCTTATTGCTGCTACATATGCATCCACATTATATACAGGATAGTCACCGAAACGTGTGTGAAGATACTAACCAGAACCTGTAGAAGAGCTGCTGAAGCTCATCTTTCACTAAAATGATAGCGTCAAGCAATCCCCTTGTTGCAATGATTAAGAAGATTGCCTGCAGTTGAACAAAATCAAATTTGACCTTCTCTATTTATAAGCATTTTGGAGGGTGAAACTGGTATAAACCCAATAATCTGCATAAGCTACACTCGAGCTGACACCAATTAGACACTGCCTGGAACTATCCAAAAGCTAATCAGAACGAGAAAGGCACTAATAAAGGAAGGTGTCAAAAGAGATGCCCCTTTTGAGCAAAGAATCCAAACAAATCAAACCACATGAACGTATAATAATGACCCATCAACCAACCAACCAAACCCAGATAGTCAAAGAATAAAGCAAAGCACTTCAACTACAACAACCCAGAGAATATATCCAAAAAAAGACAAAGATTAACACATCTTATTTTTTCTTCGAGACCCAAATACATACTCAATAATGCAAATCCAAGGAAAACGTACAAACCTTTGTAAGACCCTTTTGCTTAACAATACGTAAGACCCTTTTGCTTAACAATGCTTATTCATTGAATGATTGAGGAAATGCCCATGAAGCACAAATCTTGAAATTATAAAGGTCACTTACTGCTTCGTCAGTGTGAACTTGCAGGTACAGTAAAGATCTGATTAAAGAGGTGAGAAAACGAAGTGGGGTTTAAGCTTTTGTGCACCAACCTGAACTTGGAGGGTTCTAGCACTAGAGTTCAAGAAAATCTAAAAGCATGTGGGCTTTTCACTTTCCACTCTTTCGTTCACACCTCCCTCTCTTCAACTTCAGAACTCATGTTGAGTTTTTCCCCCAATTAATACATATTTAATACTTAATTACCAATATACACCATTTTGAAACTTATTTACCCGCATACCACACTTTTAGAAATCGCTGTTTGAAACCACATTTTCAAGGTAGAAATCGCTGTTTGAAACAGAGATTTCTACTTGATTTTTACCTTAAAGTAGAAATCGCCGTTTCAAACAGCGATTTCTACCTTGAAAACGTGGTTTCAAACAGCAATTTCTAAAAGTGTGGTATGCGGATAAATAAGTTTCAAAATGGTGTCTATTGGTAATTAAGTATTAAATGTGTATTAATTGGGGAAAAAACTCATGTTTTCTTGCTCGGACTATGAATCTCAGAAAATACCCAAGCACGCGGACAATAAATTTTAGTATTCATTGCGTTTACATTATTAGGAAATTGGTAAGTACATTTCAAAATTCAACTAATCCACTGGTATCTATTCAGTAAGTCGGTTCATTTAAAAGTAAGACAATCGTTTTTTTCACATTCTTTTATGTTGTAATTGTATCACACCAGTATCTATCGTTTCTAAAAACAGCATGCAATTTTGCCAAAAAAAAATATTTGTACATCAAAAGCTGGACCGTAAGGCTCTAATCCAACCGGCAGAGATATGATTTTGACCATTTGGTCTCAGGAATATGATTTTGATACTCAAATATCTTGATGCTATCTCGAAAGATTATGGAAAGATTTTAAAATCTCAATATTAGGAATAGCTTATGATTAGACATCACATTATGAGATTCCCGTCTCACGTCGTGTTGCAAAATTTTCATCTGTCGGTCGGTAGGAAGGTTGAAAACTTGGTTGGTCGGGGCGGTTACTTGCCCGAGGCATCCGACAATATTGGTTTGATGGTACTTGCTACTCTATATAATCCCTGGACCATTAATTGTTACTAATTATTGTGATTGACATTTTTACGAATGTATTCAACAACAATTGTTAAAAACATTTTTTTACTGTCATTATCTTTAAGCTATTAAATATACTTAGTGACCTTAATTTGTCTCTACATGAGAGATCGTAAGTTCTTTCTATGACCTTATAGCCGAAAATTTCTCAAAGAAATTTTCTCATGAATGTGAACATCATTTAGGAATATTAAGAATATATGATGTTATCTTGCCATATGCCACAAAATGCCATAGGCAATTTGTCACTAATATGGAAAAAGTGTCCGTACTATGGTCATGTTGTCAAGTTTACGATAACATAAAAAAAATTAATGTTATCGGTACACCATCCATGTGATGAAGAATATTTCGGCATGACAAAACATCCAAGAAGGGAATCAACCCTTTAGTCAATTCACATTACAAACAAAGTCGAGAAGGATTGCTAGGCTTAAGGCCAAGAGAAGGATGGCTTCCTGCATTTGGTGTTTAAATTTCAGTTCTTGGTTAGGCCAGGTTGATTTTGTGCAAATGTAGAGTTGCAGCTAAACGTCTTATCATTTTGTTGCTACAACATTTTTTAATGACAAAGAAAGTATAAACAACTATCGTATAATATCAATTGTTACATACAGATATCCTCCCTTCTTTCTTGTTTTGCTTTTAATTTTCATTTTGATTTCATCAAATAGTCTCGACAAAGCTCAACTCACGTTTGCCGCAAATCTTTCATTTTTCACTAAGATAAGCCAACAAAGGAGCTAGTCTTCCCCTTCTTAGATCCTTGTTTGTACAGAACTATGAGTTTTTTTTCCCTACTTTCCGATAGGAAAGAGCTAAGGAAAGTTTCCTAATAAGAAATGAGGGACGAAGATACAGGGAAGTCGCTGAACTTAACATGTATTTTGAAATTTTTTGATTGAAACACGTAGCAACAGTACAATTATAAATGATCTACAACTATTGTCGGTCTTTCTGAATAAAGTTATTTGAAACCAATTTTGGAAGTTTTAGTCTCAAATACCGTAATTTAATAACTTATTTTGGAAAATATGGTTTGAAAGCAGGATTTCGGACCGTAGAAGTATGGTAATAATGAAGATATATTCCATACATGAATAAATCGTAATTTGGAGCCACATTTTTACAATCCAAAATCAGTGAATAAATCGTAATTTGGAGCCACATTTTTACAATCCAAAATCGAGATAGTGAAAACACGTTGTTCGAAACTACTACACATGTGTAAACAAACTTTAAAATGCTACCCATAAGTACATACATTATTAAGCTACAATATTTAGATCAAAAAAGCTTCTCCACTTCCTTTTAATTATCCATTTCCAAACTTCAAATCACGGACTTCATGCTTTCAATTTTATGCAGTTGCTTTAAAAATAGTCAAATCTTTCTGCAAAGTAAAGTGGAGAATCATAAATATAAGAATAAGACAAAGGTCTACCTCTGAAACAGTCATGAGATGGGACTCAAGAAATCTCTCCACCGTCTAAATTTAGCAAAAAAAAACAATATTCTGATGCATTAACATACTTTATTGTACGTGTGTGTGAATTAAGTATGGTTCAAGTTACAGATTAGACAAAAAGTTGTGATTAATTTGTACCATTTGTCGGGCATTTCCTTGGTTTGTTATTAATTCTCATGTCCCTTTTATGCTCTCTACTCAGAATTATTACACCTTTCTTCCTGGGGCTTTCTTTTCTTATTTTTTGGCCTTTGCGTCTCCAACGTTCAAATAATATAATATCAGAACCAAGTGTGTTGGCAATGTGCTGGGAGCCAGCTGTATGCGTGTCAAAATAAAATATAAATAATTTGCCCTGAAAAGTAGCTCCATTAAAAAAAAAGAGTGTTTGCTATTACACAAAATTAAAGTAAGTGCCGACGAATTTTCTCTTGTGTTTTGGCAAATACGAATGGAATTATTTGAGATTGCGCTTATGGAAAACGTCGTTTGTCATTAACTTAGTTGCACAGTATGTAAACTTTCAACAACAATAAAGGTAAAGAAAAATATATGACATTTTGAATTTAGACAGCTTTATAGGATGTCATTGTCTCGCTCTCGTCTTTTTTCTCATTATGTCCCCATACAAGCAATCACCCATGAAATGGCTCCTTCACGAAAAGGAAATGCAATCAAGCATGAAGTCTTATGTTCAAATGTGAAGCCGTGGTCACTCTCTGCTGCACAACATCTTTGCTGTAATGGCTGTACTGTCAAAAGATTGAGACTAAAAATATTTTGTTATTGTTGCTGAAAGTCATAAAAATCATTTATTGTTAAAATGCATGCATAAAATGATATTTCTCTATTACAGCAGAAGTGTTGTACAGTAGATGACCCTAATCATAAAATTATTACCACAAAAAGAAAAAGATAGACCTATCACATGTTCCTGTTTAAAGTATCCAACGAATTATTACAGCCAACCGAGTGAATAATGTAATTTCTCAATCCAGCAAATACGAAACCAGTCTACCATTTGAATAACAAAGGACTCCCATTGCTATACGTATCAAACTCAGCCTCGGTCATCTTCTTCATGAGCAAACAAGACTTCTCTCGAGCTCTTCCTGATCCTCTCACCGAAAGATCAGCCAAGACAGATGGGAATTCCGGCAGCCTCAGGGCATCTCTCACGCACCCCTCACTTTCTTCAAACAGGCGAAGCAGAATCTCCACCGCACCCTCCTTACTCAACATGCACCTTCCTTTCAAAACTTCAAGCATTGAACTGACAATGTGGTCTGTTTTTATGAGGGCCTTCAACCCTTCATCAAACCTAGCAAGAAGACCAAGGATGCCAAGGGAAGTTCCTGCTAAGTCCTCACCATCGGTACTCTGCACAACTCCGATCAGGACCTGGATGGCTCCTGACCGGACGGCGACTGTGCAGTTTCCGTGGAACTGCACGAGCTCAGCCAGAGAACTGAGGAAGTGATGGGCGGCAGGACCACAAGGTCCTGAAACCGCCTTCACCAGAGACTGAATAGTTCCGGCTACCCCAAACTTGGCCTTGTTCTTGTCTAACATTGCCAAGCTGCAGATCAAAGAAGCAGCTAACATGCTGGATTCCGGGGAGGTCGAGGTGAGAATCATGGCATTGAGATGATAGATGGTTTCCATATCGGCGAGAGTCTGCTTTAGATTAGGGTTCAGGGACAGGTTAAAGAGGATGGAGAGTGAGAGAGTCTGGAGGATGGGCGAGTAGGACAGAAAAAGTGTGAGGAGGGTAGAGATTGCGCCATCTGTTTGTGCAAGCAAGTTCCTGTTTTGAGGGTTGACCTTGGTAATGGAAGCCAAGGTTTGGAGGGCTTGCTCTTTCAATTCATCAGAGTCGGATTGAGCTTCTTGAAGACACTGGGTAATGGTTTCACGGAGCCTAACCACAGCCATAATTTGCTGTGTTAGGTGGTACTAAGCGACTCAAGACAATAGGGCTATTCTCCATTAGACAAGCCTAAGACCAAGATATAGATGGCTCCAATGTTCTGCTGCATTGGAATCCCCTCCACATCTTTGGATATTAGTTCAGCCGTACCTTGACAGTTTTTGGAGTATCGTCCATATAATTGCAGCTCAAGTCAACTAATCATCAGCACCCTTGCATATTTCTATTAAGAAAGATAAGCACAAAAGGTGGTTACCAAGGAGCAATACGATCACAGTGCAGCTTTCGAAGGAGCAGACACTATAGGACACATATACCTAAGCCTATTTATGTCATCATCTGTTCAATGCCAATTATACCTGGAAGTTTCGTAGATAACAATTCGACCCATTTAATATGTGTAAAATACAATGGACAATCAAAGGCATTGGTGATACTTGATTCTGAACTGAAGGACCAAAATTATGATATTTTGTATCGATTCATCAGTGAAGAGGATAGTAGTAACAGCCTAGGATGAATAATTAGGATTAGGCGCACTTCATACCTACCCCTTCAACTTCTACTTCCTAGTTCAAATGGTAAACACACAGGTACGGAAAGGTTGGAGGAGACAATTATGCAACCGTAAGGGATATATGGGAAGAACAGATTTGCACAAGAATGCTGCAGTCATTTATGGATAACCATCACTGGAGACAGCAAATAACCATCTTGGACACCGACAAACAACCCGCAATCAGGTTGAAGCTATGTTGTAAACAAATTCTCTCCTCCTCGCTTAAACAGATCTTATTTTAACTTCGAATCCTGCAGATCAAGTTAGTGATGATGAGCATCATCTCCGTGGCAGTCAGGCGGTCCTCCGACAACTTCAAGCTGTATATGATCAAGTCCAAAGAGCGTCATTCAACTAAATCTCCTTAGGGAGAGAAAGAGGAGGGGGGGGGGGGAGAGAGAGAGAGAGAGAGTCCGGAATGGAGAAAAATTGCCCATAGTACTAATCTGTATGGAAACTCCCACTTACCTTGAAATATGGAGAATAGACAGGGCACTCGTGAGGTTTGCCTTTTTCTAGCCAAAACCAAACAACATCATGCTCATCTCCTGGAATTAAAATGTAGCAGAATACTATTAGCATCAGGTTTAACTGACTAAAAAGAAGTGATTAGATGCACAAGACTTGTAATTCTCACCTCCCTTAACACCTGGGCACCCAACAATTCTTTTGTCAAGAACAGATTTAACAATGGCAGGTGCTTTGTACAGGCAGATAGAAGAATAGAAATTACATTGATCATAATACTGAACAACCAAGTGCTTTATCAAGCACAAGTCAAACATTATTGCAAAAATACAACTGCTAGATTTTTGAACAAGATAAAGCTGAACAAGCTTAGAGATTATAGTTGAGGTATGGTGCATTAATGACTCAACCATGGCAAGACACAAAACAACGATTCAATTTGTTTCCCGTTCCTACGTCTTCTTCCCGCTGCCTATAAAGCTCTCCCAGCATAAGCCACTAAACTTAGCCCCACACAACTAGTCAAAAAGCAATCTAAATAGGCAAGACATGTCAGAAAATTCAAGGGTACCAACATCCCCAAAGCATAATGAACTTTGAAACAGATGCTGATGAGAACGAAACAATTCCTAGTTGACATGCCATGGAGGTCCAGCGTTTAGAAGCTTAATGCACTAGCGTATTTTTTTAACCTTCCACATACTATAACCAAATAGAGACTGCCAGGTAGAGACTGCCCTAGAGCATATACAACCATGCAACGCAATAAATTTGTTTTCAATCATTATTCACACACAAAAAAAATAATAATACACGTCTCAAGGCATCTCATTATTCCTGCAGCAACAGATATAATTAGCTCACATCAAAGATATCTGCATATGGCCACGGATTTAACATAAAGCAGTATTCTGTAGCTGCTCAGTTCAAAATTTGTTTTTCATTTAAATAACCATAATAGAGAAATCAGAATGGTTCTAACATGGTCATGCCTTAAATAGTCCACAGCATGTGATTATTAGTGATGACACTTAGCCAGCTATCTTGTCTAATACACTTCTAGTTTCCAAAATGGCCCAAAAAAAAGATCGAGAGGTGTAATACACAGTACCCTCAAGTAACGTAATGCACTAGCAAATTCTTTCAGCCACACCACATAATATTACCAAATACAAACATGAATCCACCCTCAAGCATACACAGCCGTGCAATGAAAGTTATACGGCAGCTTTGTTTAAAATTGTATGTTTCAGAAGGAAAAGAAAATACTCCGCACATGTTTTTCAAAGAATATAATTATCCCTGCGACATACAACATTAGATGCCATCAAAAATATTCCCACGTGGTTAAGGAAGGAACATGAAACAGTATTCATAGCTGCTTTAGACCAACCTAAAGATGGAAATCAGAATGCTTCAACCACTGTCGGAATCTAAACAGTTGACGGCATGTTACCGTTAGTGATGCTACTCAAACAGGCAAACAGAAACAACTATCCTGGGAGAAGCAAAAACCAGTTTTTTGACGAATAGAAGTATATGACTAGGCAATGTTAGGCCATTACCTATTGTCAGTCCCCTTAACCAGGGTGCTGGGAGAAGGATCATAGGAGGCAGGGACAGTTCTAAAAGGCAGCATTTGCCAGGCAAGTTTCTATAAGAAACTTCACAAACTCGAGCTTATCTGCGTCCCGAGTTCAAATGTAAAATCTCGAATTTCGAGATTAAGCCGATTCTTATCTGATACTTTCAATTTGCGACATTCATACCTTGTACCTTGAGATTTTTTTGCAACTTACTTCTAGCACACACAAGAATTAAGCCTGTCTTAAGGGTTAATATATATCAGTGCAAAGTTACGCAAACATTCGTTACAAGTATTAACTGATGAGTTGATATCCACATTACACCAAATCAGAGAACAGGATTCGTGTCAGCATAGAGTCTTCGATTAAACTTAACTCAACTCACTGAACAAAGCATTTTCCCCAAACTAGTTGGGGTTGGCTATTCTGTTCCAATCTCCTCTGTCCATACATATGGCCTCTGAGAGTTTCCTCAACTCAACTCACTGAACAAAGCATTTTCCCAGACTAGTTGGGGTTGGCTATTCTCTTCCACTCTTCTCTGTCCATACATATGCGCTCTAATAGTTTTCTTAACTTCAGTCCTCTCTCATAACCATGGCATTCGCCATCTCTTAACTCATCAACTCGGCAGAAGTCTGCTATTCGCATCTTAAGAACCTTGAGGCTGAATATGTCAAAACTATTTCCGGTGACGTTCCCTCATCTCCTCAATTGGTCATCCCTACAACAACTTGCGATTGTCCCTACTTCTAATTTTATACTTCCATGTTCGGTCACTCGTCAACCTAAGCATTTGCAATTTAGCTATATGCTCATCTTATGCTTGTGTTTTTTCTTTGATTTCCCAAATTATAAAAGGAGTTTGAAAAGAAATTTGAAAGGCAATGGGTGTGCGCTACGCGCATTGACATCAGGTTGTGAGAGAGCATAAATCATCTTCTACGCTAGAGTCGACCTGCATCTATACACCCTGCAATATAAAGAACGAAGCGGATACATATTAAAGCATAAACCATCCTAAAGGCTTAGAGTAGTGATCCTAACCTTGATTCCAAAAGGCCCAGTCGGATAATTAATTTCCAAAATGTTCCTCCCCTAAAATCAATGGTTAGAGAAACTCATTACCATCATCACCACTCACCCAATTACATGCAAGTACATAAATGCATATAATTCGGAATACGAAAACTGGATATAAACCGCGAGGTCGGCAGCGCCCGGTAGCTATCGGCATTACATCTTCGATTCTCTTCTTGCCTACTCTTATTCAACAACATCCAACACGAGATAAAACCAGCAAACAAAGCAATATAAAAGCTACCAGAATTCGTAGAAAAGAAGAAAGAAATATAATAACGACATTCGTACTAAATGAATGGTTTACCGGAGACGGGACGCAGTCGCCGGAGAGAAGGGCGGAAGACTGCGGTGAGACGGCAGCGTATGGGAGGTGGTGGTGGTGAAGTGGTTTGATACGGCGGAGGATCGGGGAAGAGGCGGGCGAGTAGGAGGGTACATGGTGCTAGGGTTGGGAGCTCAGCTGAAACCGCTCTTCTCCACATTGCAGCATCTTGTATACACTCTTCCTTTCTGTCCAATATTGAGAGAGGAAATGGTGAAACGGAGGGTAATCGTAGCGAAACTTCTCCATGTTCGTGAAGTATCTTCTCTGCAGTCTGTTCCGGTGAAATCAAGGATCTGTTTCAGGCTTGAGCTCTCATTTTTGTCATTGAAGCTTAAAATCGCTGATCAATTATACTCTGCCGTGACGTTCAATTAAACCATTCTCATTAGTTCTTTTGCCCATTGAACCGGGACCTTTTTTTTAATGCCGTCGTCCACTAGCATTTTAACTTCACGGATTGGGGGATTTTTGCAAATACAGAAAGTGCTATTTTCGTTATAAAAAAAGATTAGTATGACTTTTAGTCCCTCGAACAACCTTGCGTTCTTAAAATGGTTTATGAACTTTTATTTTTTTATTCTCTCTGTCCCACAAAAATTGATGATTTTTCAAATTAAAAAAGATTCTGTATGTATTTTCTTATGTTTACCCTTTTTATATTTTTTTGATTCTATTTAACTCACTACCAACTCATTTTCTTTCTCCTGGCCCACTTTCTTCCCCCTCTGAATAAAACAGAAAATACGCAATATATGACTGTTGGCAGCAAAATTTTGACCAAAAAATTATATATTTGTTGGGAGCTTTTGACAAAAGAAGCCCAAATATTCAGGCTTTTAAGTGGGCTCGTGTATTTAGAAGCCCAGTAATATTGTAATTGTGTTAGAATATTTGGGCTCCAATGAAAGACTTTGAAGATATGCCAAAAAAAAGGAAGAGGTGGGGATAAATACTCTTATAAAGTTTAAGAATTATCACATGTGATGTGTTAACATGTGATAATTATCCACGGGGTAATGCACAACAAGCCTTAGAATTCTAGGACTTCATTGTAAAAGGAAGAGTCATTTGGAAGAATGGGGGGCTCTCTCTCGACAGAGGGGAGCAAAGGAGGAAAGAGTGAAACAAAGAGAGATGACAAGGGGAGAGAAGTCAGCACAAGACTTAGCAAAGGAGAAGAAACATGAGAAAGTGAGGTTGCTGGCTTGCGGCACAAAGGAAAAGGAAGGGAAAAGAAAAAAGAGGGAAGTATGGGATCAAGGCGAATCCCATTTCTTTTTTCTTTTTTCTAACCCTTTTTTTTTTTACTTCATGTAAAATGTCAAAGTACTTTTCATGATGTATTAAGATTCATGAAGAAATGAAAGTTTCGTATATATTTTTGTTTATTATTTATGTTGAATTTGTTATTTGTGTTTCTTTAATCGGAGGTTGTCATGGACGTAATTAACGGTTGACTTTTCAATCATCCGGGAATATGAATCCACTATATAAAATAATAAACATCGTTACATGTACACGACGGAATTTCGTGGTACAAGATTCGACACTAATCAATAGCGGCGAAAAATGGGTCATCAAATTTTGGCACGCCCAGTGGGACATGTTCCTCCTCCCATCTTTAGAAATGCAATTTTCTATATACACATATCTTTCAAAAAAAAAAAAAAAACAGTCAAATTATTTTTCTGCTTCTTTATTTGTTGTTTTTCTTTTCTCTGTCAACCAAACTAGCGGTTACTGTTGCAATACTGGAAAAGAAATAGTGTTGCTACAGCAGAAAGAAAAAGAAGAAAAAAACAAAAGGAAAGCCAAAAGAGGCGCTTCATTTTGGCCGTCGAGGTCAAGGCCACAACTCCCCAAAGGATTAGCCCCTATGGAACAAAGGTCAAGGCCACAGGTTCCCAAGGGCCTGCCATATACGGAACAAGGGTCAAGGCCACGAGTTCTTGGGGGCATCCCATCTATGGAACAAAGGTCAAGGCCACAAGTTCCTAGGGGCCTGCCATATACGGAACAAGGGTCAAGGCCACGAGTTCCTGGGGGCATCCCATCTATGGAACAAAGGTCAAGGCGTGGCATCCCATCTATGGAACAAAGGTCAAGGCCACAGGTTCCTAAGGGCCTGCCATCCATGGAACAAAGGTCAAGGCCACAAGTCCCCGAGGAGTCAGCCCTTATGGAACAAAGTTTAAGGCCATAGGTTCCTAAGGGTATGTCATCTACGAAACAAAGGTCAAGGCCACAAGTTTCTAGGGGCATGCCATATACAACACAAAAGTTGAGGCCACATGTTCTTAGAGGCCACCTGCCTTTAGATATAGGCCACCCACAAATTTATACTCTTTGGGACACAGGCTACAACCACAAATCCCCATTGGATCAGTTCTTAAGGAACAGAGGCCAAGGCCACAAGTTCCTAGGGGCTCCTCGCCTGCGGAACATGGGCTACGACCACAGTTTCCCTAGGGGTCACCCCTTTTGGAACATAGGCTACGGCCTCGAGTTTTTAGGGGCCCACTGCTTTTGGAAAATAGGTCATGGCCTCAATTTCCGAACGGGCATTTTCCTGTGAAGCATAGGCTTCAGGGTCCGCATTCGATAGCCTATGAGGAAAAGGCGCCCGACGCAGTAAAGCCACTAGGGCATAAGCTAAGGCCACATCTAGTCAGAACCCCTGGACCTCGCCATGATAACCCACGAGGATGTTTCTTGTCCGCTCAGGTACACCTATAGTTATTAAGGGCGCAGACGCACCTAAGGCGGAAAGGGTCCCTGGAGCCTAGGCGCAAGACGCAAGGCACAAGGCGCACGCCTTTTCGAAGTGAGGCAAAAAAACAAAAATAAATGAATATTAATGAATTAAACCAATAAAATCACGTAAAAAAATCAAAACATGCTGATTTAACCAATTTTCAATACTAGAAAAAGTTTCAAATCCAATAAGAAGTAGTTAATCCTAAGTGAATATGACAGCGTCATCCTCATCATCAGTGAGGGCTAGGCCAACACTGTTTTCCTCAAAACGGAACCGTAGACTCCAATCTAGTAGAGATTCCTCATCAATTTCTTCATCTTTGTCTACAAGGTGAAGTGAAGGAGTAAATTTGCTTAAAAGAGAGTACCAATTGGGGATGGGGCGCTAGCACAATGAACAATAATAAAAGAATCGATTGATTTGGAATTTGGGATTTTAGGTCTTTTTTGTTTATATGTTGATTTATTATGTTATGAAACAAAGAATAAAAAATAATGAACTGTTGAGATGATTCCACAATGCAAAAATAAAAAATTAGGATTTTTGGGCTTTTTTTTTTGCGCCTTCACCATCACCTTGCGCCTAGGCGCGCGCCTTTTCAAAGGGGCTGCGCCTAGCCCTAAGCGAGGCGCAGGGAGTGCCCCTTTGATAACACTGGGTATGCCGTCGAGCGATGACTGGACTACCAAGGGGTGTCCTATCCAGAAAGCATATTGGGTCCCAAAAGAGTCCATTGGGAAATAATCAACATGGATGAGAACTAGTAGAAATACAAGTAAATCAACCAAGAAATGTTGGTGAAATTAAAGTCCTCTACAGGGTTAAGACTTTGGAAGCCAGTGTTGAACCAAATAGGCATGTGCCGTCAGAAAACTCTAGGGGATATATCCTACTTGTCTGGCCACGCGAACATGTTGAGTTTGTTTCTACGATGGTAGTAGGATCAAAACCAATAGGGAATAAGGACGGGTCTTCCTCTCAAAACCAGTCATCTTAGGTTGATGCAGCCGCTATAGCTGCTAGTCTAAATAAGACGTTGAACCTTGAAACAGGCAAGATAAGGACCACGGAGTCACCGGTCTTTGGGAATGAAGTAATGAAAGGACAAAACCGCCAGCCAAAACCTAAAAGGAACGTAAGAGAAGAAATACGTGTGGTTAATAGTAAAAGTTCCACTGCATCCAGCGCAGACCTAAGAAAGAAGAACTCGAGGAAAGATAAGAAAATAGTACCTCAAGAGGACTGCTCAGTTCGTGTAACCTGCTCTATGACAGCCAAATGGGCACCTGTCGAGGGGGCTATTAATCCATTGTTCAAGGAAGTGCCTGATAAGTTGGCATCTCCTGAAAGTGCCTCAACTACTCAGACTTCTTCCCCTTATTCCAGTGAGAATACTAAACAAGGTCGGCATTCAATACCAAATGATAAAAGTGAAGATAACTTCTCTTCTGATGACAAGCTTACTCGCTTGGAAGCTCAGATGGCTGCAATGATGGTACAAATAGAAGGCCTAACATCTCAATTGTCAAAAGCTACGGCCAAGAAAAAGTCATCATCCCGCCATGAAAAATAAAGGCGTTATGATCAAGCAAAAGGCTTTACAGCCATGTGACCAGACCGTATGAGAGGTAATGGTTATGTCAACCATAGCGTCGAACCTTTCAACATACCATATGCAAAGGCCAAGACAAGTCAAACCCGTAACCTTTATATTGGAGGGGGCCCTAAACAACATCACCTACCCAGTGGAAGTTTGGACCCAAACCTCTTATCTTATATCGACAGTATAGTCAAAAAGGAAACAAGGAAAGTCGAATATGGGACCATTCCCACTACTAGCTTGGTAACAAAACCATACCCGTCCCGTTTACCCAAGTCCCTTTTACACTCACTTTCACTCAACCAGAATTTCGAAGGTTTAACGAGAAAGGAAATCCAAAAGAACATGTAGCTCATTTCATTGCTCGTTTAGCCTATTTAGGCGAAAATAAGCTATTATGGCTGCAATTGTTTGTGCAATCCTTAGAAGGACCTGCTTTCATATGGTACTCCAATCTGCCAGAGGGATCGATTCATGACTGAAATGTGCTGATCAGAAAATTTTATAAGCAGCTCACTAATACGGAACAACTAGTGAGTATAGCAGAGCTGATCAATACAAGGCAGCGTGAAAATGAGTCAGCATCTGACTTCATTGCAAGGTGGCAAACTCTCACCTTTAGTTGTTCTCATAATTTCAACCATGGTGAATTGCTACAAATGTGCCTCTGTAATTTTAGGCATGAGCTCTCTGTACACCTTTTGAAACCAAAAAGATAACCCTAGAGGGGGGGGGGGTGAATAGGGTTTTAAGACTACTTTAAAAAATTAACAAGTAAATACTACAAACTTAGAGAAGATATGAATAACACTTGAAAAGTTACAAACAACAAACCTCAAACACAATATCTCAAATAAGCAAACTAACCAATCTCAACACAACTATAAAACGATAATGTAAAGAGAGAATGGTTTAGAGATACTTGACAAGGAGATTTAAATGGTTCGGCTTGAAATACCCTCAAGCCTACGTCATTCCCTTCAAGGAAGTCCCTTGAAAGGCCCTAGAATCCACTAGTATGATCTTTCTTACGAATCAAGATCGAATCTCTTACAATCCCTTGATGCTATACCCACATCAAGAACAAGCTTTGACAATCCCAAAGCTCCAAATCTTGACAACCTCAAGTTTTGATACAAGAAACTTTAGATGAAGAAATGTGTACAAGATTTCACTCTCAAGAAGTATATGAGTACAAGTTTAAGCTCTAGAACAAGAGAGATGAGTGTATGATGACTTATGAAAGTGTATATCTCTCAAATGTAAGCTCACAATAAATGCTCTCTTGAAATGGATGAGAAAACAATGAAAATCAAGAGAGATTGAACAATTGCTTTGATCTTTGAGTATATGCAAGATAAGAAGGCTTTGAATGCAATTGATGAATCAAAACTATGCCCAAGATGAGTATTTATAGGTGTGGGAATTAATATGACCGTTTGGAGTTAGGTGGAGCATTAATTGCTCCAAACGGTAAATGCAGTCGACTGCAATGTGCCAATGCAGTCGACTGTATTTCCAAAGTAGCCGTTGGAAATTCAAAATTTCCAACATGCAGTCGACTGTATTGCAATGCAGTTTACTGTAATAGGCTACTGGAAGTATTGCAGTCGACTTCATTGGAATGCAGTCGACTGTAATACCTCACTGCCCAACTTGCAGTCGACTGCATTACAATGCAGTCGCTGCATTCCTGAAAATGTAGTTTCCTAGTTTTTAAAGAATGAAAAACTTTTATGCATGCAAGGGAAACTTATGGACAAGTTCTAGGTTTACAGTCATCAATACGATCATCTCTCTATGTCTAGTTTACAAAGAAGGAAATAAAAGCATTGTAAAATTCAATCGGCGAAATCCATCTTTGATGCGTTCTGTTGAGAGTCTTTGAATGATTTGCTTGTCTAATAGTCCGTTTACATGAGTATGAAATTGTACATATTGCTTCATCAACTCAATGCAAGTTAAGACAACATAATCATTAATGTTAGTTATCATCAAAATCAAATATAATCCTAGGTTAAATAACCGTAGGGTTAATACCTTTTATCCCAGACCTTTGATGGGTTCAATGACTTGTGCACTAGAGCGCATGATCTTGAAATGCACCTCGGTCAAAAGAAGACAAGGTCTGAAATTGCCGAAAAAGTTGAAGCACAGTTGTGGGATTGACAGAAAAATAACTCGCCAAGAACAATAAAAGTGATGTTGAAAAGAGATATAACAGGCCTTCCTTGAAAGAAAGGATATAGAAGGAATTTTCTTTTCCCAACGAATCGTCAAAGAGCTCTTCGATGGCTTGGTGACAGAAGACCTTATAACTCTGCCAAGGATTAAAAGGCCCGAGGAGGAATGAAAGAATGGTGACCCTGACTATTGCCCTTACCATCGCGTCATCAGTCACCCCATTGATAAGTGCTTCACCTTGAAGGAAAAAATCCAATGCCTAATTGATGATGGGGATATAATCGTCCCGAAAGTTGAGAAATATTCGGCAAATACGGTCACTTCGATGTTGAGCCCCGAACAAAATTGCAAAACCTCTCTCAACATGATGAATGAAATTATGCAAAATTATACTAATGATAAGGATGATGAACAAATTCTTAACATAGAATGTCTACAGGACTCATAACAAACATCCTATCTCGTGAAAATAAAAGAGCATGTCAGCCTTACAGATACACTCCCGGCAGACATCATACGACACATATTGCAAAAATTTGGTGAAAAATCAATTCAAGGCTATCATGCTGCTAGAATGTGTTCTCGCGAAATGGAAGAACTATCAAAAGACCCAATCGTCATCCGTTCTCTGCCTTTGGATGAGGTCCCCTGGCACAATCGATACACCGGTAGCCTAGGCGCAAGATAGTTTCTACAAGTATGTGCTAACAAAGAAAATGTGCATGCACTCTTTCATGAAGATTTTATGGCCTATTTTATTGATGGTTACCCTGAACATGGATGGGAGCTATTACAAAGAGCAGTCCAAAAAAACCACTTGGGTGCCAAATATGTATGTGCCATCATCTGCATTTGTGTGCCTGAACCATTGACTTATAAATGGGGGCTCGACACCATGATGACTATCTTGCGATGTCTTGAAATGAAAAGAGGACTCATGCATTGGAGGAAAAAGGTCAAAGAAATGTGTTGGTACCGCATCAGCACATTATCTTTCCTTCCCCTTCATCCATGAAGACTTTGTTATGAGAAAGGAAATGCACATTGAAACATTATCAAGCATATCTCGGACACACAAGAGATCAATTTTACATGCGAAGAATGCACCTTATACTGCCATTTGGTGATGCTATGTCTCTTGAAATAAGAAAGAAATTGTAGAGCAAAAAAAAAAGAGCTCGCTAGACTCAAAAACCCTAAAAGGGACGGTCTAGGCAAAAGTTAGGGCACAAAAAAAAAATAAAAAAACACCGCTAGGCTGGAAACCCTCAAAAAGGTGGTCTAGGCCAAAGTTAGGGCGTAAAGAAAAAAAAAAAAAAAAAGAGTCCGCTAGGCTGAAAACCATGAAAGGGGCGGTCTAGGCAAAAGTTAGGACGCAAAAAAAAAAAAGGAAAAAAAATGTTGAACTACATGATGACTTGATCTTTCGGGTACGTATGAGATAAATTTTATTTTGATTGTTGTGACTGAACTTGAGGAATATGCTCTAAGCGGCCTACGTACCCGAAGGATCAAGTCATCGCGTAGTTTAACATATGTATTATCTTTGTAGAAAATAAATTTTCTTTTGATTATTGTGACTGAACTGACATCAATCGTTGCCTGTGGCAGAACTAAGACTCCTTGTAAAGAGAAACTTCCAAGTAAGCGTGTCGTCAAGATCACGAATGATGTTGATAATGGAGATGCTTCAGCTTATTTACTGAAGGCCAAAGCCTCGGTTAGCAGGGGGACTCAGATGCCTATAGGTATGTTAGGACCATAACTGAGGTTAATGTCGATCCTCAGACCAGAACATCGTCTAACCATGAAGAATCATTAGAAAAGATTATCGCGCTTTTGGAGGAGCCCCCTAAAGAAAATTGAAGATGACTTTTCGGGAATGGAGGAATATATCCGGGAGCACACCCGCATGATATAGTCTTCTCTAGCAAAAAATGTTGGTAGACATGGATCCCCTAAATCCCAGGCTCATGATTAAAACAGCGAATACCATGCTCAAATATCTTTTTGGTTTCCCGTTTAACATGCGCCCTTTTCGTGCTAATATAAAAGATTTCATTGCTTAGTCTTATCAACTCGCTAAAGCAAAGGAACATAAGAAAGGCCCAGATTTTGGTCTCAAATTTAGAGAAGCAGGAGCAAGATGCCAAGCGCTGACAGAGGACAAGAGTCATTTAGAATCCCAGGTTATTAAAGCTGAGTCAACCATAAGAAGCATTGATATCGAGATTGCCAACTAAAAGGTCAAACTCCAGACTTTAGAGGAGACTCGAGTACGACAGTTACGACCTTAGAACAGGCCCAAGCCGACCTTGGTCATACTTTAAAAGAGCTTGAATCTATCTCTAGCATCATGGACAGACTTGAATTAAATACCAATATCTACCCGTCTGCTGATGAAGCTGGGACCAACAACCTCTCACAGTTAGATAATGATTTAAAAGTCACCAAAGAGAAACTTTTTCCATCTTCGACCTAGAAGCATTCCAGAGTAGCAATAGAGTAGCGCAGATTCTTCAGAGTAGCCATTAGCGTAACTTCAAAAAATGTTCCCCCCAAGGGATTCCAGTTGAAGTGTAATTCAAGAAGTCATTTGGGAGAATATATCTCTTTTTTTTTCTTTAAATACATATCCATGTGATTGGTCTTGGGAATATGCCCCAATCTATCTCTCATTATTTTTTAGACTTCCTCTTTGTGATTGTGACTAAACATATGAATATGTCGAGGCTACCCTCATGCCCTTTAAAAGATCAATTCAGCATGCAGTTCAAAAATAAATCTTCTTTTCATCGTTGTTACAGAACTTGAGGAGCATGCCTCAAGTGGCCTACGTGTCCCAATGATCAAGTCATCGCGTAGTCCAAAGACTTTTATTTTTATTTTTTTATGGGAAATGGATTTTCTTTTGAACTACGTGATGACTTGATCCTTCGGACGACACCAAAATTTTAACAAAGGAGGTTGCTAAAACAAAGCCCAAATTTTGGTTTCTTCAAGTCCAATAAATATTGAATTGGGCTGGCTATGGCCCAATTGGGATAAAGTTGGCAATATCCATAGATCAAGTCAGATTCTCCCAAAAAGTTTTTTGGATAATGTCATATTTTATTGAAAGACTTGGAGATAAAAGATAGTAATTAATAAAGATATGCTTGATTTTATCAACACGTGGGATTAACTTGAAGAGAAGTGCCATTCAAAAGAAGGAGAGTTAAATCATTTAAGGAGGCTCTCGCAGAAGCATTAGGGAGATCAGGGAGCAAGAAGTAAAAAAGGAGAAAAAGGTGAAACAAAAAGAGAGAGAGGACAAAGGGAGCGAAGTCAGCAGAAGACTCATCAAAGGAAAAGAAACAGGAGAAAGTGAGGCTGCTTGGCTTGCGGCACAAAGGAAAAGGAAAAGAAAAGAGAAAAAAGAGGGAAGTATGGGATCAAAGTGAATCCCATTTCTTTTTCTTATTTCTAACCTTTTTTTTTTACTTCATGTAAAATTTCAAAGTACTTTACATGATGTATTAAGATTCATGAAGAAATGAAAGTTTCATATATATTTTTGTTTGTTATTTATGTTGGATTTGTTATTTGTGTTTCTTTAATCGGAGGTTGTCATTGACGTAATTAACGGTTGACTTTTTAGTCATCCGGGAATATGAATCCACTATATAAAATAACAAACGTCGTTGCATGTACACGGCGAAAAATTGCCAAATGGTGGCAGCACAGTACATGAGCCATTCTTCCTTATACTACCATTTGGTGATGTTATATCTCTTGAAATGAGAAAGAAATTGTAGAGCAAAAAAAAAAAGGAGCCCACTAGACAGAAAAAGGGGCGGTCTAGGCAAAAGTTAGGGCACAAAAAAAAAACCCCGCTAGGCCGAAAATCCTGAAAAGGGCGTTCTAGAAAAAAGTTAGGGCGCAAAAAGAAAAAAAAAAAAGAGCCCGCTGAAAACCCTCAAAAGGACGGTCTAGGCCAAAGTTAGGGCGCAAAGAAAAAAAAAAGAGCCCTCTAGGCTGAAAACCCTGAAAGGGGCGGTCTAGGCTAAGGTTAGGGCACAAAAAAATGTTGAAGTACGTGATAACTTGATCCTTCGGGTACGTAAGTAGCTTGAGGCATATTCCTCAGAGTCACAATAATCAAAAGAAATTTTATCTCTTTTTCAAAAATAAAAAAAAAATTCTAGCAAAAAAAATTGTTGAACTACGTCAAGACTTGATCCTTCGGGTATGCAGGTAACTCAAGGCATATTTCCAAGACAAGATGAATCTTTACAAAACCGGTTCTCAAGACGATTTACATGACTTCGTCCTTCATATATATGTAGACATCTAGTATCATATATACAGCGCACCTTGCCATGTGCTTCTAAGGTAACAAAGGAGGATCTTAGCGACTTTCTCTAAAGTTTCACAACGGCTCAAGCATCTTACAAAAGAAAGACCAACTGGATATACGAGTTGGTCATGAACACCATGAGGAAAAAAGGGAATATTTGTTGCATGGAAGTGCAAAGCTTGTCACCTACTTCAAGATGGTTTGTCTCTTGGAGCGTGTGGATTGAAGGAGAAAACTGGAAAAGCTAAGCTGCCAAATTAGTCGTGATTCGGTCTTTTAGCAAATACGAAAATTCCAAATCACGAGGGGCATTTGCTGGCAGCAAAATTTTGACGAAAAAATATTTTTTTTTTGGGAGCTTTTGACAAAGGAAGCCCAAATATTCAGGCTTTTAAGTAGGCTCATGTACTTAGAAGCCCAGTAATATTGTAATTGGGTTAGAATATTTGGGCTTCAATGAAAGACTTTGGAGACATGCCAAAAAAAACTGAAAGGGATAAATACTCTTGGAATGTAATAAAGTTTAAGAATTATCACATGTGTTAACATGTGATAATTATCCATGGAGTAGTGCACAAGCCTTAGGATTCTAGGACTTCATTCTAAAAAGAAGAGTCATTTGGAAGAATGAGGGGCTCTCTCTCGGCAGAAGGGAGCAAAGGAGGAAAGAGTGAAACAAAGAGAGAGGACAAAGGGAGAGACGTCAGCAGAAGACTTGGCTTGCGGCACAAAGGAAAAGGAAGAGAAAAGAAAAAAGTGGGAAGTATGGGAATCCCATTTCTTTTTTCTTATTTTTAACCTTTTTTTTTTTTACTTCATGTAAAATTTCAAAGAATTCTCATGATGTATTAAGATTCATGAAGAAATGAAATTTTCATATATATTTTAATTTTTTTATTTATGTTGGATTTGTTATTTGTGTTTCTTTAATCAGAGGTTGTCATGAACGTAATTAACGGTTGACTTTTTAGTCATCCTGGAATATGAATCTACTATATAAAATAATAAACGTCGTTACATGTACACGACGAAATTTCATGGCACAAGATTTGATGCTAATCAATAGAGGCAAAAAATGGATCATCAATGACCTAAATCTTTAATACTTTTTCATTAGCCTTTTTCGTTAGTGCGTTAGCCTATTAAAATCACACGTACTTTTTGTCATTAATAATGTTCCCACCCACTCTCTTTTTTCTCACCAAATCTTCCTCGTATTTTCCCCTTCTCTCTAAAGAGCAAAACATAAAACATATACAAAATATATGACCTAAATCTTTAATACATTTTTCGTTAGCCTTTTTGTTAGTGCGTTAGTCTTTTTCGTTAAAACCACACGTATTTTTTGACATTAATAATGCTCTCACCCACTCTCTTTTTTCTCACCAAATCTTCCTCGTACCTTCCCCCTCCTCCATCGTAGATCTACCTCCTCCACCGCATAGTAGATTTTCTAATCGGCAATCTTTCGTCCACCCATCGACAAGCTCATCACCACTAGAGCACCACAACCATCAAGGCCTTGCAACCGCCACAATCACACATCACCTAACCCACTGCCCAACCACCATCCCACCGTAACCCACAACATAAAAAACCAACACTCACCGCTGCAAATTAACACCACAATCCACCTCATAACCATCTCAAAGGCAAGTGCAAACTTTTGCCAACAAGCATGAACTTAGCCAATAAACCAAAATTGGTAATAAGAGGTATGGAAGTTGAAAACCTTAGGTCTTTTGTTTAGCATACGAAGTAATCGAAGATGATCGGCAAATTTGGGGCGATAGGCAGCATGGACATTGAAGTTGAGGTTGGGGTTTGATGTATGGGTAAAAGATCCGCAACTCGTAGGTTAAGGTGGTTAGCGGTGGCTTGAAGGTGGTGAACACTGCGCGTAGAGGATGAGGCGATTGGCGGTAGTTAGAGCTTGCCGTAGTTCACGATAGTGGCGAAGGCAATAGGGGGGTTTGAATATGGCGATAGTGGCAGCATAAGATTTGGTGGAAGGCTATTGGCAAAGGTGTTGGGCGAAAAAAGCAAAAGTAAGTAATAGATTTGGGTCAATTGTACAGGGCGCCCCTAAGTTTTCTCGCGGTAACACGCTTTGTCCCAAAGTTCATTTTAGCTCTCTCGCATCATAAACTTGCATAAGTATGACATGAAACACCCCGTGACCACTTTCCGGCCAATGAACTCGCCATAGTGGTAATTTAACTCAACTTTGGGGGACATTTTTGACAAATTACCCTTCTCTCTCTCTCATCCATATTCATCTTCCACCTTCTACCTTCATCCTTCCATCTTCACAAACACCACCACCACCGATATGCAGCCCACTCCCACCTCCATGCCCACCACCCACGACCTCCACCAATCACCAAACCCGTCGCCACCTCCTTTCTCGCTGGTTGTCACCACCTCTTTTCTGAAGACCACCGCCACCATTACAAAAACGCATCACCCCATCAATTTTTGCCCTAGATGCCATCAAAACCATCAATTTTTGCCCCAAATCCCACCAAAACCATCAATTTCTACCATACACAAAGCCTAGATCATTTCTTCCTTAATTTTGATCACAATCAACCCTAGATCTCCAAAATTTTACCTCATGTTCCAAAAATGCTTTCCTGAGTTCAGCGATATCATAAATTTTGCTTGAAATTTGGTCAAAATATGGTCGAAAGGTGATAGGTGCCACAATATTGTAAGTTTATGGTGCGGGATAGCTAAATTGAACTTTGGGGCACAACACGCTACCGCGAGCAAACTTACGAGCGCTCAGTACAATTGCACTAGCAGATTTCGGCTAAGAAAATGTGAGAAAAAGGAGAAGTAATTTGCAATTTTATTGGCAAAATTACCCTTACCATATTGAGAGAAAATTCACGAAGCTCAAGACGGTTTTAGTAACGCAAGGAAAGTTCAAGGGACTAAAGTCATATTAACCCTATAAAAAGAACTTAATATGTCAATAATAACTGAATTTTATTCGCGTGTCAATTTGGTCACTACACTTACATTTGTGTCACTTAAATTACAGTCATAATTTTTGGCTAATTAAATCCAGGCTTTTAAATATCTGTCGATTGAATGTCGTCGTTTGCCAGCATTTCAACTTCTCAATTTGAAGGGTTTGTGCAAATATGAAAAGTTTCTTATTTATAATTATAAAAAGAGTTAGATATGTCAATGACCACTTAATTGTATCCATGATGTCAATTTAGTCAATGGACTTACTTTTGCATCAAATTTAGCATTGGGTTCAATTGATTGGCCCAAGAGAATAATTCCATTAGGTTCAGGTAATAGTAGACCCGGCAATTTTTGGCCCGTACCCGCGGGTCTACCCGTACCCTTCCAAAAACCCCAGGTATGGGTACGTATATGAGAGACCCACTGAAATCAGACCTGGACCCGATCCGAACCGTAATTTACGGGTCGGTCCGGGTCGGATACCGGGTTACCCAGAATTCATGCCTATTTAAAGAAAAATTTTGTGCCCTAGATTCAGTTTTCATCTCTCTTCCCACTTACTCACCTCTCAGACCCTTCTCTCTCACTCTCACGCCGCCCCCTTCCTCTCTTCTACTGACGCCGCCCCCTTCCTCTCTTCTACTGACGCCGCCCCTCTCCCTCGAGATCTACCGCCATCACTTTCTTCTCCCTTACCCTAACAACTAACAAGTACACCGCCGACCGCCACCTATATGCGCCGCTTCAGCCCTCTCACAGATCTGCGCTGCCGATCCGACGCGAGCCACCGCCGATCTGAAGCTCGTATCACCACCGCCGATCTGAAGCTCGCATCGCCACCGTCGTTCGACACGAGTTCTACGAGAATAGGAGATTTCATTTTCATTTTTTATGCATATGCGATGTATCCGTTGGAAATTTAGTTGTTGTATTTTTATTTTTTTTTCGACAGAAGTTGTAGTTATTGTACATAGGATTGTTGGTAGGAAATGGGATTGTATAAATTTAGTTTGCTTTATTTTGAATTGTGGGTGGAGGAAAAAAGTTGCCCTAACTAGTTGGTATTTAATAGTAATTTAATTCTGTTTATCAAAAAATTAATAATTTAATTGTTTTACCCGCGAGTAATACCCTACCCGCAAGGGTACGGATCCAGTAAAATCCTACCAGAAAAAACTCGGATAAATTATACTCGACCCGTTTTTATTCGGATCCGATCGAATTTTACCCGTACCCGATAGGTATACCCGTTTGCCATGTCTAGGTAACGGTAACACCACGCCTGTTAAGTGGCCAAGTGCATCGTACGTGGGGCTTAAGTAGGGGTAGAATCATTAAAGAATCCTATGCTCTTTCATCTTGTCTATTTCTTCTTCTTCATCCCCCATCGACGCCCATCAGCCACCACCAACCTCTACTGCCCAGCACCACAGGGACTCTAGAACTGACCTAAACCAGCCACCACCGTCCGTGATTCACAGTCCATTACTTCACCGTTCCATCAATAGCAATACAACACCACCATCAATGCCTCTCTCTCCCCCACCTTATCCACCTTCACTTATCACCACAGTCACTTAAATCAAAGCCATAAATCATACAAGATCCCTTGTTAGTTAGTTCACAAATCATATACTCATCTAGAGTCATCTTAATTTATATGGCCTTCGCATTAATCGAATATAAATTTTAACTAGGACTGAAGGAATCAGAGTTTCCTTTGAGTTTATAATTGAAAATTTTACGACTTGGCAATTAACATGAGAATATTTAGTAGAGGGAGAGGGAGGAAGCCAGGGAAGGTGGTGGCGGAGTTAGGAATTGATTGTAATGTGGTGGTAAATTTGTGATGGGGGCAATAAACTAGTGAACAGGCCGGCAAGTGTGGCTGGTGGTGGCCATAGGTGGCGTCGGAGGTGCGTTGAGGTTGTCTTATGGCTGACGAGTGTGTGGGTTGGGGGTAGTGACGGTGGCTTGTCTTTGATGGGATAACGATGGTGTGATTATCACGACTCGAACCCGCCATGCTCCCAGTGAGCTCGGGTGTGATCGGCTGCACGCTTGTCTAACACCACCAGATGGGCACTACCAGGCTTATAAATTTATTAAAGAGATTAGAACCAAAATATTTAGGGTAAATTACACACGGCACCCCTGAGGTTTACCCTAAATTACACACGGCTTGGCCTAAGAATTTTTGTTACACTAAGCCCCCTGTAGTTTGTCATTTTATTACATAAGACCCATTTCCGTTAGGGCACCGTGAGAAAAAAATAGGGCAACATTGGTTTATTACGATATACCGAAAATACCCTTATGTGTTCATCTTCCCTCTCACCAGAAAAAGCCAAGTTATCGCCGCCACTTCTGCCCGCCATCACTGGCGACGCTGCATCACGGAGAGAGCAGGGGAAGGGAGAACACGCTGCATCACGGATGCCTCTCTCTCTCTCTCACTGGATGACGGCGACTCATCATTCGGCGTCTCGTCGCGACCGAAGGAGTCGATCACCACCGCGAACCCATCGTTCGACGATGGCGACGTTGCCACCAAGGACATCCACATGACCTCACCTCTCTCTCCATCCACATCTTCCTGATTGAATTGATCTACACCTCACTTGTGTGAGAGATTCATCAGGAAAAACCCTATTTTTGATGCAATCTCCTCACAAATCAATTCCCAAAGTACACTTATACCTACCCAATGAAATGAATGGGTAGTCTCCTGTGAACAGGGGAAAGACTGAGAGAGAGAGAGCGGCGGCGGCAGCAACGAGGTAGACCACCGGCAACTCTGGCGACCGCCGGTGACGACGGGCCTCACCTTCGGCAGATCTTTGAAGAGGGGATAGACTAAGAGAGGGAACAACGGAGACCATCGAAGACCACTGGCTCCTCGTTCGGCGTCTCGTCGCTGTCGGAGGATTCAATTGTCGCCTGGATAACAACGGCATCTCGTCGCGACCGGAGGAGTCGATCGTCGCCGCAAACCCGTCGTTCGATCGGCGACGGCGGCGCCACCACCAAAGACATCCACATCGATCCCCTCACCTCCCTCTACATCCGCATCTTCCTCCCAAACACCTGCCTCGGCTTTGATCTCAAATCTAAAGCCGCTAGGGGTTAGGGCAGGGATGAAAGGATCAAATCCGAATTTCGGATCCATTCCGAAAGATCAGAGCTCCAGCCTCCACCTTTCCTTGGCATTAATTTGATCCATGTGTGTGTGTGTGAGAGAGAGAGAGAGCGAGGGTAAATTGACTTGTTTGTTAGGGGTATGACCGTCATTTCATCAATTTTGTTAACTCTGTTAACGGAAAAATAAAAATATGTAGCTTAGTGTAATTTTCAAAAGGTAAGGGGGTCCGTGTGTAATTTAGGGTAAACCTCAGGGGGTCCGTGAGTAATTAACCCAAATATTTATCATTCTATTCCAAAACTAGCCTTCACAAGTAACGTTACAACCCAAATTTCTCTTACAACAAATGTAAAAACATCTAATTTTCTCAGCTTTTTTATTCCTTCTTAGGTGCAAATTTTTGCATAATGCTTTTCACCTAACATGTCAAACAATAGGATGAGATGCGAAGCCCAACAAGTATTCAGTTAGCTTATCTAGTCGGACCAAATAGATTTTCAAGTAATACGACTACAAAAGCAATTCCCACGTAAGTCTTAACAGTGCTAATATCACTTTATAAAACACACATGCTTAAACTCAATAGCCCTTCACGATTATGCTCATAGCATATGACAAGCCCAAAATCACGTACATGTAGCACGTCTACAATTAGTTCGACAAACTATCCAAAATTCCACCACACTAGGTTTTTTTATTTTGATTTGTTCCCCCGCCATGAATGTTGGTTTATCAAGAAGACGCAAGAAAAGCACTTCAAATTGTTGATTAATCGCCAGAGATGGCTTCTCATTGGTAATTGATACAAGAACTCGTGCATTGGAACCCATGGCTATGGACTCAAAGGAGGGTAAAAAACATAGTCAAGTCGAGAGCTCAAAAAAATAACACTTTAGTCCACTTTTTAATTTCTCGTCAATATAAATAGCACACATCTCATAAAAATATTAGCTTATTAAATCATTTCTCAATACCGTAGGCAAGAATAGTCACAAGTTTGATGGTGAGTTTAGCGCATAAAAGTAGAGGTAATATCTATTTTACAAATTACTAAACAAGATAGAAAGACACTTTTAATCCTTCCATAGTACACTTGTGAAGGGTGGCACTGCTTTCTTTCTTCATTCTCCGCGTATACGATGCTCCCCTTTTTATTTGCCTAAACTTTCTCTAACAATTTTTATTCGCAGGACCAAAGCTCTGTGCCTCTCTTGTCTTTGACTTCTCTGTTTACAAATTTTACTTGTGTTGATAAGCCTCGCTAACTTCTCTGATAGAAGAGAAGTCAGTGAGGTCTATAGACAAAGTATAGACCTCACCTATGACCCTCACTTTCTGTGTATAAACCTCATGTGAGGTCTATACACACAGAATTTATGTGTATAAACCTCACCTATGATCCTCACTTTCGGCCATTCATGTACACCACCACATGAGCTTTCCATTTTTTGGCCTTTCCACTTGTTTCGTAAAATTACCTTTGTTTGTCCTATGGTTAATTTAACCCACGCATGTATCCCATTTTGATGATAACCAACATTGACAATTTTGTTGTCTAATACGCGTAGAGTTCATGAAGCGTTAGGTGCAATCTCATACGTATGGCGGGGATGATTATATGAGCAAATATGATCAAAGATCTTTAATGGAACGGTTCAAAGATCATCTAAAAAGAATAATTCAAAATCAAATGTGAACATCTTCATCATTCCTTTTCTTTGTAACCAGACATTGAGATTTGATATACCGATGACTGTGACCTAGAAATTGCTCTTAGGTTCACCTTACATGCATAAAAATTTCGTACTTTGTAAAAAAAGGAAAACTGCATTTCTTGAATACAACTGACTGCATCTGATGGCAGAAAGGTAATATAGTCGACTGCATTCCAGTACAGTCTACAGAATTACACTGCATCATTAGAATTTCATATTCCAATGGCTAGTTCGAGAATTCAGTCGATTGCATTGTGCAATACAGTTGATTGAGTTTACTGTTTTGGCTCATTAAATGCCCTAGCTACTTTAAAACGGCTATACATATTTTCATACATATATAAACTGATTTTGGACATTGATTTGAATCATCCATCTCATTCAAAGCCTTCTTAACTTGCAAATACTCAAAGCTCAAAGCATTATTCAATCTCTCTTAATCTTCATTGTTTTCAATTCAAGAGAGCATTCATTGTGAGCTTACATTTGAGAGATATACACATATAAGTTATCAATACACTCATCTCTCATTGTTCTAAAGCCTAAGGTTGTACTTATCAACATCTAGAGAGTTAATCTCAAAAACTTTCATCGTAAGTCACTTGTATCAAGCCTTGGTATTGTCAGGTTTTGGAGATTTGAGATTGTCAAAGGTTGTTCTTGATGTGGATATAGCATTCAAGGATTGTAAGAGGTTAGGTTTTGACCTAGAAGGAAGACCATTCTAATGGAATCTCCATTGTCAAGTATCTCTAAGCTCGATCTTCTCTCTTTAGAACATTGTTGCTTTATTCTTATTGTGAGGTCTGAGCTTACTTATTGGAGTCATTGGCTTTGATGTATATTGCTTGAGTTATTTAATTATAAGTGTTCATCTTATATTCTCAAAATTCCTTGTGATTTAATTGTTATTCGTTGTAAGTAGTCTTAAAACTCTATTCCCCCTCCCCATCCCCATACCCACGCCCAACTCCCCCCCCCCCCCCCTCCCCCCCTCCACCCCACCTTGCCCCAAAAGGTTATTTTATGGGTCTCAGCCTTCTTGCCCGTTATCTTAGAATTAACTATCCTTGGTGTAAATTGCGATTTTACCTTTTCATAGCAACTAATCAACAACAACAATAATATAATAATAATAATAATCATCATCATCATATGGCAGTCCATGTTTTCACTTCCATGCATTTACAAAAATCTATAGCTCATTACATTCCTTATTACATGCTTTTGGCTGAAGTTCAACCATGGAAGTCCTATTTGATACAAAATCCTTTCTGGCTAAATGTTTATGTCTTTTAAGACTTCCATCCATTTAAAATCTTGTATAGGGCTTCCTAATATGATTGTTCTCTCTCGTATTGTGGAAAATTTCCTTTGACAAGGTATCGCTAATGTTCGATCCACGTGAGATTCGTTTCAATAAACTATTCGTACTCTCAGAATTTGAACGAATTATTTCCTTAACCCTCAACCAATTCATTTGTTCTGTTAATAGCTGATATTGTTTGTAAAAAATTTAGCCCTCCATGTGCGGCTAAGTTTCCGACTGGCAAATTGTGTTCATTCCTTTGCTTTGCTTCCTTTTACATTTTAGACTAAGCTTACCATGAAGGATGCGATTTCAGTAAAGCTGCTGTGGGTTGCACTTCTATGTTCTCATTTGAGAATAAGTAGCTTATGAATTTTTTTCAGACCAACTACTAATCATAAAAATTTGGACTCAGATTGTTTATGTGAGAGACTTGAAATTAAGTTTTGAATTATTTTTTAATCAAACTTTTAAGATTTTGACAAATGTGTGAAAAGTTTTAGATGCTTTGTAGTACCATGATAGTAAACATGTCATAGACATGATTAGCCTTCGATTGAGTGGTGTTTGCAGACCCTTCGAGTTCGGGGTGTTATAGTTTGGTAACAGAGCCTAGTTATAAGTCTATATGTTCTAGGTTAGGTTTTCCTTGGAGCTAGTCAAGTGCAACCCTAAGACAATTCTTGTGGTTATGATTTTGCTTGTTGGTTACACAAGTAAAAGTAAAATTTTAGGATATGTGGTTGTAATATCAGTAAATTCTGATTATAGGGCGTTAATGAGAAGCTTTCGGACTTAGAGTTTCATTGATTGAATTATGACTACTTAGAATTAAGTTCTAATTTTCTATTAGTTCAGCCAAAAAAGAAAAAAATGATGTGGGACGCTGTAAGAGCAATTGAATTTGTGCAACAAATAGTAATTATAGGGGAAAAAACTGAAATTTTAGTTTGAAAAAATTATTAAGGTTATATAACCGAATTGTGAGATTTCTTAGGTTGACTTTAGAAGTCAATATTCCAGAAGGAAATTAGAGAATTTTTGAAGCCTTAATCAATCAAGCTGGCAACGAGAAGTTTAACGAACGACGTCAGTTTTAATTTGAATAATGAAGTGCAATAAGGTTTGTTATATCTAGCCGAGTGCTAGAATTTTGAGATTGGAATCCCTTTTAGGATTGCCTTTCCACTCCTTCATAATCAAACCTTTGGTTTTGATAGCATCCGATTATGACCATAAGCTTTTGTGCTTGGAAACTCGTATAACTTTTAAGTTTTGCAATTCGGTTTGGATATTTTCTAAGTGATTATACGCAGCATTTTTATTGGTTGCCATGCATCTACGACTTAATAGATCGTATATTTAAATTTTTGTGTGGTTTGGTATGATTGAAGTTGTTGGGTTGCATCTAACGAGCGAGTTACAACAAAATGATTGAAGCAGCCAAAACTCAAAGATTTGTCATGTCTTGCAATCAAAGAATTTTATAAAAACAATGTTGAGAAATCGGTTAGCGAAGAAGGCCGTTTCAGTCTTTTCAATCCTCTATAACCAAACCCATCTTCTTCCACCTCTGCCACCCCTTTTCACCTCCATTTTCAGCTTCCCCCCACCACATCTACCACCATTACAACCACCTAACCCACTACCAAATTTAGAGAATTGTAGAAGCAATCACACAAAAACCCACTGCACAGGAACCGCGAGTAGCATTACCGTTTATTTGAACCCCAGATTTTATGGATTTTGTTATCTATGCTCACTGCAAAACACGAGTAACATACAAAATTCCCCCAAAACAAATCTCACATGCCATTCTGCGCAACAAAGTTATGCATCCTAATTAAAGCACAAGTACTGTGCGTCGTAACTCTTTGTAAACGGAGAACGTTGAGGGAAGCAGAAAAGTAGCCTGAAGAGCCAAAGGAAGTGGAACTGGCTTGCAGTTTTGTAAATTTAATAGAGGTGAGCAGAGGCAGAGGAGAGGCGAGCGGCGGCAGAGGAGCGAGGGGCGGCAGAGGAGCGGCAGCTGAGAGCTACCGAGGTGGAGGTTGATTCTAATTACTCAAATGATGCTCATATGGTGTTTCGTCTGATCTGAATAGGTGGGTGTGGCTGTGATGGTGGTTGCTCAACCAGCTCAATGGAGGTAGAAGTGTGTGGTGATGGTGGTGGTGTGATGATGGAGCCGCAGGTCCTAAACAAAAATGAATAGCCAGGATGATGTGATGGGTATGAAGTTTCTGGGATACGTTAAAGGACAAGGGATAACATTAGCACTGGTGGCGGTGGTGGGGAGGGAGGGAGAGAGAGAGGGGGAGAGGGGAGAGAGGGAGAGGGAGGGAGGGAGGGCGAGGGAGGGAGGGAGGGAGAGAGAGAGAGAGAGAGAGAGAGAGAGAGAGAGAGAGGATAAAACAGACCAAATCCGAAACTGCATTTTTCTTGGGGGAAGAGGGGTAAAATGGTGGTCTATGCCACTCAACGAAACAGGCGAAACGGCAAGAGAGGCACTTGTATTTCAACTTACCTTGGGCATGTCGTGTAATTAGCCCTCTGCTTTTCCTAACCCTGGATGCTTGCCTATACAAGCACCGCTAGTTGACTATTCCTACACTTACGTTCAACAACCATGCCCCAAGTATTGCATCTAACAAAACTTAGCCAGGCTGAAGAGCTGTCACAAACCCTGGCTAGATGCAGGGAGAACAACCATAAGCTTCCCGTGGAAGTCTCTTCATACTTGTATCTCCGGCAACCAACGTGGTGTTTGGAATTTTGGTCCGGACATAACACGCCCCGTCATATACAAGGCAGAGCCCACCGAAGAATGATGCCAGTCCCAGGCTTAGAAGCAGCGATGTCACTGTTTTGAATTGACATGGGCATGAACCATAATGATACTTGTAAATGAATAGATAGATAGGTTTAGTTAGTTTTGTATGCTGTTCAACTTGTAAGGACTTACCAAATGGTCTCAGCTATGATTAAGAATAGAAGTCCTCTACCACGATCTACTAAAGCATCCCCTGGAACCATAACTTCTCAGCAATAAAAGCCTAAGCAAGAATATCTTCTACTGCAGTACTTAAAACATAATGCTAGTAACATCCCTTATTCCGCATACATCTTCCAAGCACACCAGCAACCCAAGACAAATAAAACTCTTACAACTTTGCGGCCTTTTGGCGGAAAGTGTAGCTCAGTAATTCGGCAAAAAGGCCTCCAGTTCTTGAATCAACTCCAAGCTCGTTGAGTGTACCACAGTTACATTCTTACCTCTGGCCCGAGTCTGGTGAACCATCTCCATAAGAGACCAAGCCCTTCTTCGCAGGAGGACTAGCAGAAGACGACCTCGAGTTTTCTTTGCTTGCACGCTTGGGCGATTCTGAGTCCTGTGAAGACTTTGATTCCGAGAGGCTTCTACTAGGAGAAGGTGCCCTGCGCCTCTCAGCAGGTGATGAGCGGTATCTAGAGGTCACCACGGGAGAGCGGTTGCGTACAGGGCTGCGGCTATAACGGCGGGTTCGATGACGGACCGGGCTCCGTGACACACTCGGACTTCTGGTCCTGCTTCTTCTTGTTCTGTATCTGTGAACAAGCATACAAAGACAACAATAACCGAGGATGTCGCTAAAAGAAATTAGTGGCTAATTGATAACATTTCATAAAGTGAAATATCATATAACATAACAATACCAGGAATATCTTGATAATATATTATGCGCCTCATGCATGGTGAAATATCATAAAGTGGTATCGCATAAAAATAGACAACATTTCATCCAATACACCATTTGATAGTCTATCTATGTATCAATGTGTATATATCTATCTATCTATATATCAATGTAGCTATCTCTCTATCTATCTATCTATTCAGTATAAAAGGACTAGCAAAGGGGCTGCATGTCCAAATTCCAGAAGTGTCCAAGAATTGACTTCACTTGCCCAAAATAAGTACAAACAAGCACATGGCTAGCATTCAAAGAAGGTGTTAGTGCTATTTTAGGCAAAACGGAGAAAGAAATGAAGGATTCACCAAATCCCCTCTGTAAAACACTGCTCTGACAACAAAGCTAAGACTTGTAACCATTGAATTTTCTATGTTTACAATCTACAAATTACAGAAAACATATAGGCAGATCACACACCTTGGAGGAGTCCTTTCTCTCGGGCGCCTAGGAGATCTCCTATAACTTGAATATCTGGCAGTGTAAAGAACCATTGGCAGAAACATAAATATCACGTGACAAATAATCCACAACATAGAAGCTTAAATTTAAGATTGCAACGTTTAGTTTGATACCTGTCACGATCATATCTACTTCCATAACGATAACGCTCTGGAGTCTGGTATCTCCGTGCATACGAGTATCTCTCACTGAAACCCCTGCCCCTTCTGATACGCTTTGGTGAGCCGTCTGGAGAAGGACTTCTTGATGAACTCCTACCACGATCAGCAGGTGACCTTGCCCTACGTCCAACACCTATTGGACTCCTTGAGTAACTGCGACGATTATTCCTCGCGAATGCTCTAGGGGGACTTCGGCTAGCGCTTTTCCTGGAAGGAGCCTTGCCTGAGCTTCTGCTTATGCTTCTTCGAGATGATCTAACAGGACTTCTGGTTAAGCTCCTCCGAGATGATCTAACAGGGCTTCTGCTAGCTGATTTCCGTGATGACTTCCTTGATGAGGTCCTTGGTGGGCTCCGGCTAAAGCTCCTTCGAGGGGGGGATGCTGTTGGACTCCTGCTGGTTGGGGTTGCCTTCTTAGCCCTCACAGGACTTCTGCTCACACTTCTAGCTGGGCTCCTACTGCTTTCACTTTTTAATGGGCTTCGGCTGATACTCCTGCCTCTCCTTGAGGCATGTGGAGGACTTCTACTAACACTTTGGCTCCTGCTAACACTTCGCTTGGGGCTAATGCTCAGACTCTTGCTCAAACTCCTCTTGGGACTAATACTCATACTCTTACTCGGGGCCCTTCTAGGACTTAAACTCCTGCTCCTGTTCATCAACATTAAATTATTAGATTAGATCCGAAGGAATCTACACACAGAATAACTTAGTGAAGCAAGAGAAGAAAGAAAGCATACCTAGATTTCCCTGGGTGATCATCTACTACATCAGGTTGTCTATCTGCACTTTTTTCTGATCTGTTATCCACTTCAATCCCATTGCTCTGGGGTTCTCCATTTTCCTTCGGGTATTCGCCCTCCTCTCGTTCAAGCATATCACTTACCTCCCCCTTTTTGGGATAAAGGGAAGCATCTTCCTTCTCTTCAGCCAAAGAAGACTTGTTCCCAGCTGCAGAACGTTGGCAGTGACGAATTGTCAGCTAACTAATCGACATGCTAACAGCAGATCATAAGGCATACCAACAAATGCACAATAGTTAAAAGAACAACTCCAAGAAAGACGACGGTAAAAGGATCAATGTCGCTCCTGAGGATGATGGGAATAGAGTATCCTGGATCCTAAAATCAGAATTCTACTATTAAGCCACACAAAACACCATTTTAATTACAATATGGAGAATCATAGCAAGCCCTACCTCCTATCACAAATATTACAGTAGTACGTCTTACTTTCAGAGACTCACTACTTACATATATAGGGCTTAAGTGAGGTACTTACTGAAAAATGATAGAAAATTAGACCAGCTGTGTTCAGGTATTACCCTTCTGAACAAATGTTTCAAAACATCCAGTATAGAGTTTTCATGCATGTATCAAGTACCCAATACAGGTGCTTGTTGATAGGAAATAAGACCAGTTTAGAGTGTTGCTTTCTGTGACTTTTATTGTTGCTACCTGTGTTTTTAAGACTTTGAGCAAACAAAGAATAGAACAGATTCACGTGTACCAGTTATCTTAGGAAGGTGTTTATGTTTCCGATTTGGCCTTCGAACATCACCATTGTCTTCAGAGCTGCTCTCAGTACTGCTCTCGGTCTCAGAAAGACTGTCAGACGCCCTACAAGAATATAACAGAAACCAAGTACAACATGAGCGAGAGTTGATATGAATAACGTGTTGCTTCTGCAACTTTCTTATTCAAATTTAGCTAGCCAACCAGGAATACTCAGCTCAATGACACCATGCTACTAAAAGAATTTGGGAACATGAGAATAATCAAAGCTGCTGCTACAACCTTTTTGATCTGCGCTTTGATCTCTTATCACGCCTCTTGCGCTTCCTTTCACGCCTTTTATCCCTCCTCTTTCCACGCTTATGTCGATCTCTTTTAGATCTTTTCCTCTTCCTACGCCTGTCATCACTTGAGGAGCTAATGTCAGATGATGACAAGTCAGAATCACTTTCAGATTCAGAAGTCTCTGTCTCAGAATCTGAGGAACTATCAGATTCAGTCTCATAATGTCGTCTTCTTTTCTTCCTTCTCTCTTTCGAAGATTTTTTAGGTTTTCCCTTACGCCGCACTTCATGATTGCCACCCTCGCTATATTCACCACAATTAACAATCTTCACAGTTACAGTTGGTCTTCCTTCTTCATCACCCACACTTTCAATTTTCTTCAAGACTTCATGTCCTTGAACAAGCTTTCCGAAAACAACATATTTCCTGCAGAGGAGACTGAATAATTATTCAGGAAGACTTATGAACTAATTAGATTCAAAATGCTTCCTATCATGTTGAAACTCACAAGTCAATACTGATGAACAGTTTAACAAGAAAACGGAAGTAAGCACAAGTCAACCTGTCAAAATGATGGTTAGCCCTGAAGGTAACACTGAATAATGAGCCACGTGCATCACGGTCAGCAATTGCCATCGATAGAAGACCAGGCCCATCATGTTTCAACTTTGCTGACTCATCTGAAACATATTACAACATATTAATCTATAAAGCACAAGAAGGAATAATCCACCTGACATGGTAAAATCCAAGGATGGTTGAAAAGATTATTACACCAAACTCGCTTAATAAAAATGACATAAATAAGAAGCCAATGGATTTTGGTAATCTAAAACCACAACTCCAGGGCCCAAAAACCATTGAAACATGGGACTTTCCCTTTTTTACGAGAAAATTAAGATAGAATATTTCTTGCCTTGTAGGAAGCCAGCACATTTAATAACTTTATCCCTCCCTAAACCAACATCTCCAAACTCACTACATGACAATCAATAAAAACTCCACCAGCAAAAGAAGAGAGTAAATGAAATGAATCAATTAAACCACCAAAGAGGTGCATACACAAGAGACATAGTATCCATACACCCTACCATTTTAAGAGAGAACTAAGTGTCCAATTTCATTGGGTCGAAGCTCCCATGCAGCGAGAATAAGATGAAAGTCAGCCCCACCTTCAGGCAATGCAAAAAAAAGGAAACCCATTTCCTATCAAGTTACAAATGATTTTTAAGAAAGAAACATAAATGTCGAATGTGTACACGTATCTACGTGAAAAAAAAAAAAAAAACCTCCACTACTAGTAACAATTCTTATATCCTGCCAAAAGAATTTACAGGACGATGTACCATCAACTTCAGGCGTGTACTTTAGGCCAAAAAATTAATCAAAACTGCAGATCAAGAAACCACATATAAACTGCAATCTCACCTGGAAACTTGTCCCCATATATGCTTTCTCCATAACTCCCTGCAGATCATAAGCTTAGTCAACATAGAGCCATGCTTGTAGAGTAGGAAAAAGGGAAACCTGAAAGTAAAAAAAAATAAAGGAAAAACCTCTGGTAGAATTATGCACTCTCAAACTGTAAAGCATTTCCGGTATAACCACATCTCAATTTTAAACTACAGTCACAACAACACATAGATGGTTCTCACGAAGTATGTACTCTCCATCTCTTATAAGCATATAATGGCATTATCCATTAAGATTAAGGCAGATAAAAAAGATTTAGAAACCTAAGGCATGCGCATCACTGCTGGATTCCACTAAGCAATTTCCCTATGTTTCTTTTTCTCAAAGGACTCAACAAAAAGGTGATTTTGTTGTAACCTCAGAGGATATCAGACAGGAGTCAACTGTTCCAACCGACATGGTTATGCGTCAGATGACGCACGTTACTTTCACGTAAGGATGAACATCTGGCGTCCAAATGTTAACCATCGCAAACTGATAACAATTTACTTGAATATGGGTTAGCAGCAATGTATACATACCATCACGTTTGAAAAAGTCACCACCCTGCCAAGAAACACAAATAAGAACTGTTAATCACTTATTTAAACAAGAGGAAATACTTGAAGAAGCCCTGCTCACTAGCGAGTTTAGGAAAATATGAGGATGGACAACTCGGTAAGTACAACCTTAAAACTACATCACAAGAAAAGCAGTCGTGACCATCAGCCCTGTATCCTACAGCATAAACAAGGATAGCTGACTAAAAGACACACCACTTCTCAGATGTGCTCAACCAGAAACCAAGCACAGAAGGAATTATTACAATCTGTCCTGTTGCAAGTGAGGTTAAACAACATACCTGAGCCATGGATCCTTTAATAATGCGATGGAAGAAGGATCCTTTGTAATGTAGGGCTTTTCCAGTTTTTGAACTGATTCCCATCTCCCCTGCAAATGAAGAGCAAAAATTAGAATAAAAATGAAGGTTGCATTTATATTACAAAAGGAAAAGAATTATAGATTCAAAGAAAACTAAAAGTTCATATTGCTTGGGAGATATTTTCTAATTCCAGCCCTAATTACCTGTACAAAGTGCACGGAAATTTTCTGCCGTCTTGGGCATGACATCAGAGTAAAGCTGGAAGAGCAGATACAACCAGTTAGATAACCCTACACATGCTTCGTGAAATAGAAAATATGACACTGAAGGATATAAAAACAAGACCTCGAGTGAAAATCAGATATTAGTTTAAATGAAAAGTACCTCAAAAACCATTTTTTCACAGGGATCTCCATCAATGGACACGTCTAGAAAAACCAGAGGGTGCTTCTTGCAAACTTTATTCATTTTTGCGATACAAGTCAATCCAGCATCAAGGTTTCTGATGGAATCATCAAACATTAGCAATAATTTTAGTACTTCAACCTTCATATTAGCAAATAAAATTATGCATTAAACAAAATATACAAGAAAATCACACTCAAAACTTAAAAAGTTCCATAGCTGACAAAGAAAAGCGACATAGGTAACAGCAAGTATCAGCTATAAACCACAACCCCAATCAATGCTGGTGTTAAACGAAGGATAAATAAGAAAAACCCAGATGTCTAATTTACATAACATATCACCACTTCAACATTACAGACTCAAAACATGTCTTTATATCCAATAGTTGGTAGACAAGTCAAGTCCTCCGTCAAGCCCATCTTATCAGAAAATCATTCAAAAGAAGGCTCGAAAGCAGACAGTGAAGCTTAATTGTGACAACCATGTACCAATCCCACCCCACACCCCCCGCGAGAACAATAATGCTGGTGTTAAAAATGAAGGACAGTTAAGAACGTATTCCCAATTTGTCTCATTCTTGTAATATAGCACTACATCTACATTACAGACTCAAAAAATGTCTTGATATCCATAAGTTGGGCAGACAAAGCAAGGAAAAGGGAAAAAAAATAACTTAGTAACCAAAGGGCTAACACCAACATAATCTTTTTGTACAAACGAAATGAACAGTGTCCTAAATATTCAATAAAACGTTCTGATTGTTGAATCAATGCACCAAGCCCGTGAGCTCTGATAAACCGATTAAGGATATCTATTCTAACTACCCACAGTAACCAAGGAAATAAACCAAGACAATCTTAACCAAACACACCTTCAGAAATCCAGCATGCCCACCAAGAATCAAAACAATCAACAAGGGAAGAGATCAATCGTTACAAGAACCCAGATCCGACTAACGGAATTCACTCTTTAATCATACCCATTACATAAAAAACATTTTGAACCAAACCCAGAAAAACCCTAAACCCTAAATTTTCGAACCGACTAAAAAATTTCCCAACGTAAGAAGAAAAACAAATCAAATCGACGGAAATATATCAAAGGACAACAAATCAGCAACTAGATCAGACACTGACGTGATTACTATAAGCTAAATTAACATACCAAATCCACGATCCTGTGCAAAAGATCGATTACAAAGCTTAAAATTCGGGGCGATTTACTGATAAACTAACTGGATTCGGGTGTGCGCGTCTAAAACCCTAACCCTAACTTCTTTTTTTGCTTTGGGTACCTGATAAGAGTGCTGCTCCTGCTCCACAGAAATGTTGTAACGATTGGGAGCGTGCGAGAACAAAACCTAGTGGACTTATAAAGCCCAACCCAGTAGCTTCTTTTTGTACTGGCGCTCTTCCATTTACAGATGTAGCCCTGGGTTTGACCTGGAATTGCATGTCTTTGCCCCTTTTAATGAGGGAATTGCTGAAACACCCCTGCTATTTTCGTTTTGGTTACCCCAGTAGTAACCTGAATAGCATTTTCACCCATGACGTTGATGCGCCATGGCGTTGTAAGCTTGTTTCTTTATTTCGTTTGTTGATCATTCGATGCTACCTTATTATGGTCGTGTTTTTAGCATGGGGATGAGGTTGGCGCTGTCATAGTGTGCCACTACGAGATAGAGTGTAGGAGTTGCGGTTTTTTTTTTTTTGTAATTTTTCTATACTTGAAGAAGTTCTTAACATTCAGCCAAAAAAATGCACTCGACAATAAACACCACACAATGCATCGTATAAGTGCCATATGCATTTGAAAGTGTTGATAAAAGTTCTTTTTTAAAGATCTAAAAGTACGTATATCAGTGAAACTTCGGTAGATACAAGAATTTTAAATAGGCCAAACAAAAAAGATGACAAATAATCCTATGAGCAAGAATAACCACAATTAAGCCAAAGTCGCGTCATTCCACAAGCTCCACCAACGTAGAAGGGAAAATAACAAGAAATGAATCCATAGCTTATCAAATTGCACCATGGCTAATACCAACCAAATTCCACCAATCCTGATTCACAAAAAGGTTGGTGCAAGCAAGCTGCCTGATGCGAGCCAAATAAATAAATTGTTGCTACCTATGGAGGGACATATAGATCAAAGTCATCTGAGATAGAAATAGCTTACTAGTGAAACTAAAAATGAGACGATACACATTGAGAGATAGCAGCCTAATAAGTAATACTAAAAAGCAAGAGCAAACACCGAGACCATGTTCAGCGCAAACAAAGAACGTGTTAAAGAAGCAATCTATACATGCTCATCCGCATACGCAATTGTTGCAAATCCATACTGAGCCGTAACATCAAATAGGTGCCAAAGATATGGATCACCAAAGCAGGGATTGCTATAATGTAGTGTAAACAAATCATGGTTCGCCTTGTAACCACTCGAGGGCGTTATAGTCTTAGAAAAAGATCTGCTAAACCTACGAGTTATAAAAATAAACTGGACCAAAACCCGAACTTGATAAAGGATTGTGAAGGAAAAGAAACAAATAACCTAGAATACATAATCGTTACGATCCCTCAAAATGCACGACAACGTGATTGTAATCCATAGAAGACCCTGTAGTAGGACGGCATGTTTCAGTAAAGGCTTAGCTAGCCAATGACTTTGCCAATATGCACCCTTCAAACCCAAGAGATTTTGAAAAGTAATACCAATCTGGAGAGGAAACCAAGTTCCACAAATTTCATCACAATGAAGGAAAAGATGATCAGGTGACTCCGAGGACACCGTGCATAAATGGCATTCACCGGGGAGCAACAATGTCAACTAATCAAAGCATCTCGCAAATGCAATCGATTATGCGAAAACTGCAATAAAGGTTAATACATTGTTGAAAATGGTATTTTCGTGATTTACACCCAATAGTTTAATTAGGGTGTTCATAGATGCTCAAACCAACATGAGTAATATGCATAAATGTGGAGCGAGCTTTAACTGGATGCACAATGAAGTCCCCATGAGAGCTATGGACCCACTTTTATGAATTCCCACACCATAATGAGTGGGATGCTGAGATAACATGATGCTCGCAATATGTGGAGGAAACAAGGCACATAACCGACCACGATCTCAAACAAAAGTATTCAGGGAGAAAAAAGAGTTAACATAAGAGGTAGTAACTATTTAAGGATAGTAATTGAGAAAAAGGTTCGGGGAGATCCTGGAATGCAGTTGTCATCCAGATAACTGTACGTTGCCCATTTCTTGCTACCCAATGTTAACTTTATTTTCACAAGGTCCCGCTCAACTAAGATACTATGTTAAGCCCAGGTAAATTCCCATGTCGGATCGAGTATATATAAAAAAAGAAGACAACACACCATATCGATCGCATAAAATCTGTGACAAAAGGGCGAAGGTTTAGTCTAAAGTCGCCACGCTTGTTATGCCAAAAGGGCATCGTCAAAGAACTTTAAATATTAATTAGAATATTATTATGACTTTGAATTAAGTGATGGACCTTAAAGAATTTATGTGGAAGTTCTTTTAGTAACAAAATAAGTATTTGATATTATAAGTAGCTAATGTGATTAAATTAGGCATTTTGAAAGAGATTTTGACTTGAAATAGGATTAGGAATTTACATTATGTTATGATTGTGTTAGCAACGAGGACTTTAAGTTGTATTATAATTGCACTAGCAATTAGGATTTCAAGACATATTATAATTATATTAGCAAACTATATAAGGAGGAGGAAGACATAAGAGTTCATAATTTTAGAGATAGAGGATAACAAAAAGAGAAAAAAGACTTTTTAGTTTCAAGGATATGGTTGTGATTGATCAAAGTCCCTTCTTTGAGGTAAGGATTTTCTCACGCACTACCATTGCAGTCTACTGTATTCCCAATGTAGTCAACTGGGTTCCCTCTAAACTAGCCGTTGCAGTCTTGTCCTAAAAAATAGCCATTGGAAATAAATTTTGAGTCGACTGTATTACTCTACTGCCTATCGGCTGTCTCACAGAACTCCCTTTCCTATTTTAAGCATAACTTTCTCTAGAAAAAATCTATTGAGGTGTCGTTTTTTGCATTGGAAAGCTAATGAATTTTTTTATCAAAATATGAAAAGTTTAGCACCAAATTGTTTTTTAGAAAATCCGAGTACCTTCCAAAGTTCACTCATTTTTAAGAACCACACTTGTGTGAAAGGTTATGAACTCACATGCAATGCACAAAGTGTCCTAAGGTCTTTTTAAGTTATAGTCATCAATCCAAGCATCAAAGCACGACTAGTTACATAATAGTAAAGATCAATCATAATCGATAGTAACTTAGCCTATGCATTCTTTGTTGCTCTTTGACATTAGACTTGATGAAGCTTTAGCATGTCCACTATATCTTTAAGCTTCTTTGGTTTTAATCCATCTATCCAACTTCCCAAATGTGTCTTCATGAGTGTGCATGTATATATCTACTAAGAATACACTCAAAGCACACATTAGAATGTAATCAGTGTGTAGTTATCATCAAAACAAGATGTAAGCCTAGGTTATCCAACCATATGACTAACATGATTATTCTATTTAGTCAGACCCCTGCGTGGGTGAACATTGTTTAGCTCGATAATAGTGAGTTTAAGACCTTTCGTTTATGACCATTTATCTTTTTTTTAAAGCTTGAAATATTGCACATATTAGATGCCTTGATACATATTTGAAGGGGTTTGTCAAATTGAGGATTTTATGTTGATAAAGTTTGAGTACACAAAATAAACAGGAATGTCGAGATCGGATTGCTTTGTCGAATTCCACCGGGAGGTTGGAAAGGTATAATTATGCTTCTGTTAACCATTTCGTTATCAATCTCACCCAATAACTTAATTGAACCTTAGTGGTAGCTAAGATATGTGAGTCTGAGTCGACGAAGGTATGTTTATGATGCCTATATTTTTTTGTTATAGGAAATGGCAGGAGAACTTTTTGACCTTGACTTGGATGGGTGGTATGATGATGGTACGCTTGTGGAGTCAGATATTGAGGAAGATCCCAAGGAGGATCCTGAGAAAGACCCCTAAGAGGATCCAGATGAGATAGAATCTGAGATAGAACATCCGGAAGAAGGTCCTATCGAGATTGACTTAGAAGGACCTCCTGGGAGGTGGATGAGGTTGAGCATTTCTATTGTGCAGACCTCAAACCGAGAGCTGAGGAGCCGGAGAAAAGGACTAGTAGAGCTTGAATGAACTTTTAGAGAAGAACATACCTCCAAATTATGGGAGAAATGGATGACTTGGCAAGCCAGTCAGCGTCTCTAAAAATTAGTATTAGTTGAGAGATAGAGAAACTGGAGGCTGAACAGGAGAATGAAAAGCAATTCTCGAGTCAGACCCTAAAGGAGATGGTGGATGCCAACATGACATGGGACATGTGAAAAAATGACAATATTAACCTCATACATCAGTGGGAAAGTAAATACATAATGGGCAAGCCGTATACCCCAAATTGCACGATGCTCTTCAGCGCAACTCTGTTGATAAAGTCTTAGAACACATAATAAACAAGAAGGTTGGAAATGTGTAATTATGCTTCTATTACCACAAATATGAAATAGTAGTAACACATTGGATGAGCAATCTCACCCAATGATTTAGGAAATAAAATTATGCGAGAACAACTTTAATAAATTCCTAACATATAGTCCATCATAGGCTTTCTCATATCAAGTTTCAAGGCGGCCAAGTAAGAGTATGTCAACCTCTTTTTTTGAATTAAATTAGTCAAATCTTGAGCTAAAATAATATTATTAGAGAGAAGCCCTGCCACAAACCATTTTGAAAAAAAGAAATAAGCATAGTCAAAATTGGGTTTAACCAATTAACTAGGACCTTAGATTTAATTTTGTGAAAAACATTGCACCTGTTAATCAGGCAATAATCAACTGCCGGCTCTAGACTTTTTTCTTTATTTAACATAGCGAAAGTGCAATTTACCGCCTTAAAGAGATAGATGTGGTGATAAAAGACAAGACCATGATACTAACATTTCACCCCAACATGTCCCATTTTCTATGGTAGACCATTGTCAATAAATCATTTGGTCCCAGAGCTTTCCAACTACCAATCCAACAAACGACCTTACTAACCTCGAATGATGTGAATGAAGACAAGATATTCACGACCTACTTCAGTGCCAATCGTCTTTACACTAATGGAAGATAATGAAAAGCAAACTAGCCTAAAGAATTGCCTGGCTTAAAAGACAAGTCAGATGGAAAGGCTTCACAATGATGTTACATGTTTCCCCCATGTTGTGACTCCACTCACCTTGCACATGTATAATGGCATCAATGTGATTGCGCTATCGTCGAATCAAAGTAGGTATATGAAAAAACTTTATGTTGTGGCCACCTAAATCCAGCCAAGAACAAATGTGGATGTTGGGCCCCGTAAACCTCTTCAAAGTGTGACATATGGTCTAAGGTACACTAGAGGCAATAATCCGTAGCAAAAAGCTCTTCATGCTTTGGAAGCAAAACGTCAGACCTGGACCACTTGCCCCTGAATTAAACTCATTTGCAACAATAAAAAAATTCCAACTGTTTTTATTCAAATGCAGAATAACGCCCATTTGAACTTCAAAGTGAGTAACCACTTTAACAGCCTAGACCCCTCAACTGGAGAAGCCCAAGTTGAGAAGCCCATGTCTCCGAAACAAGATTTCTACATGCAACAAGATTTAACTATATAGCCTCAAAATAAAAAGACACCATCTGTGAACCTAGGGCGTCGAGTCGTGTCAAATAACAATAGAACGTGATTCGAACTTAGGATACCCATATTAATGGCCAAGGAGTAAAGTTAACCTTGTAACCAATCAGGATTATACATAATGTGCTTCAGTCTTTCCTATGTTATGCACCCCCTCGTCTCCCATGAGTCCAAATGTCCATAGGTACAACATAATGCACATCAACAAGTCCAAGCCCAGATATAAACTTCTTTAGAAAAAAAAAAACTAGGAATTCAAGAGGCAGGTCGACCAAAATTTTTAAATTGAGATAAGGCCTAATTAGAATCCCCACATGGTAACAAAGGTCTTGGAAGGGAAGAAAGGATATACAAAAAAGACTCCAAATGGGCCATTCTATGTTCAATAGCTGAACGACCATACATATTTCCCAAATAATCTGCCACCATAATGGGACTCAATATTTAAACTAAAATAACATGGGGATCACAACTGAGAATGTGCAAGCTCAATGGTGATCACCAACCAAACAACAAACCATCAGAGTGACCCACATGACCAGCTCTAAGAAAAAAAAAACACTGACAACAAATTGATGAGCAAATAAAATATAATATATTTTATCCATAAATCAACATCAGGTGAGTGTTTGCAGATCAAAATATTTGCTGAACAAACTATCCACAATTGACTCGTATCTCCACAGTTCCAACACCGATTCTCATCCGTAAACTGGGGGTTGTTTTGGGCCAACCACCATAACCTTCAAGGAAGAACTAATAGGGAACACCATATTCGCCACACTAGTAATTACCCAGGCCGGAAGATAACACTCAATCCATAAGACTACTCTTGCCCTGAACCATCACCCCAACAGACTCATTCAACTGATTAGTTGTAACGACCCAAAAATTTGAAGCTTTATCGCCCTGAACTTCTGGAGCGTTAACCTACCACATCATACCAAATCAGACCCTGTTCTAATACAAACTCTAAAGCTTGTAATAGACATGAATTCATATCTTCCAAAATACACAGTCTAAAAAAAACTTTAACTTAAACTAGTTTTACAACTTAAACTCCAAACTCAATCTTAAGTTCTTTACAAAACAAATAATAGTACCGACCCACGCAGGGGTTTTATTATTCAACATGGTGAGCATTCCAGAATCTCACACAGTCTGTAAACCCATTCCCGAGCATTCTACAGTTGATCATTACCTGTATAAGGGAATCAAACGAATTGTGAGTTTTTTGAGAGCTCAATAAGGTTGTTCAAGGACATCCGAAAGAATTACAATCGACTCAAGAGTCCATTGGATGATAATTTTTCAAAAAATTTCAAATAATTATAAACAGTTTGATGATTTTCAAAACGATCATAATCAATCATAAACAGATACCAAAACGGTCACAAACAAATATTAATAATCATAAACGCACACCAAAACGATCATTTGAAGATCATTTTCAAAGCCATCTGTAATATCCGGTACTTTGGGAGCTACCTAAAATAATTATCAATGCTCTGAAACATAAACGGGCGATAATTTTGAGCGATGCTCAGGTAATAGTAGCGCATGGGAGGTTAAAATGATTTTGGGGCAAAATGTAATTTTGGAAAACTTTTGGTGTCATTTTGTAATTTTGGAAAACGTTCGGGGCATAAAGGTAAATTAATGTTTGTTAGTGATGAGAATTAGAAAAATGAGTGATACTATATATTCCTAGTAATGTTTAATTAAATTAATAAAGATTAGAATAATTTTAGGGCTTAAATATAAGTACACAAAGTTTGGGGTTTAATTTTAAAATTTTGAAAGTTGGTACTTATGTGTATAGAGTTAGGAAATCAGGTCATATACACTTGCCACTTCCTACCTATTGTAATTGTGATTCATCTAATGTAATTATAAAGTATGAGATTGAGCCTTTAAGAGAGGAGATTCGGGCAAGAATCAAAGAAAGAGAGAGAGAGAGAGAGAGAGATGGGGGGGGGGGGGGAATTGGGCAGGTTCTAAGGTAACTCCTCTCTTTAATTTATATAAATTCAGTGTGTGTATGTGAATAAATTTGGTGTAATTTCAGTTGGTATATGTGGCTAAAGTATTGAGAATTCAATGAATGTGTGTGTTTGCTGTGTGTGTGCGTGAGTAAGGCAGGGGAAAGTGGGCAGCCATAAGGGTTGTTGGTGTGTGAAATTGTGTGTGTCAGGGGTAGGAAAAAGGGGTAGCAGTAGGTGCAATGTGTGTTTTCAGTGTGTGTAATCAATAGGTAATGGGTGTGAGTACATAGCATGCACGTACGCGCGTGTGTATGATTGCTATGCTACTGTGATGCTACTAGACTGCTACTGTTGTTGGTATGATGTTGCTGGACGGCTGTTGTTGTTGCTGTGATACTGATGGACTACTGCTGTTGTGCTCTGTTGCTGTTGTGGTGTTGGTGTGATGCTACTGGACTACTGATGTTGTGATGCTGTGCTGCTGAGTGTGTGTGTAATTGCTGCAGTAGTGGCACTGTATTGCTGCTGCAGCAGTGGCGCTAGTGTGTGTGCTTGTGTTAAGGGCTGAGCAGTGGGAGTGTGTATGTCCTAAAGGTTGCAACAGATGTTTGTGGATTTGCTGCAACAGGGTGTACGAGTGTGTGTTGGTGCAGTGTATGAGTGTGTGTGTGTGTGTGTGTGGTGCAGGTGCTCTAGGATAAGGATGATAGGTGCAGGACAGTGTGTCAGTATGTATAATGTGTGTGCCCAAATGTGTAATTTGTGTGTGTACGAGTGGAAATGCAAGTTTTGTGAATGTGTAAGAGTGTAACTTGGGAGCGCTGGGAGTGCTCAGTGAGATTGGAGTGTGTGTGAGATTGGAGCGCTGTGAGTGTTCAAGGTGCAAAAGTGTGGGTGTTTGATTCATGTGTTGGAAATAGTGAGTGTAAATATCACTTTTGCCTAGCTTTATGTGAAATTTTGAAATGGTTTCGCTTAGATTTTGACAAAGTCCAAAACAGTAACCCCTATTTATTTTTCCGAGATGTACGCTATGGAAAATTTTGGAATTTTTCGGTGTTCTCGAAGGATGCTAAATTAGGGCATCGAGTGGAAAGAATTATCAAATTATTTAGCATAGTAAACCAAGCTATTTTAATCTGTAAATTTTAGAAAAATCTTATTCTACTTATATATATTTCATATTCTAAAATTTCGTGCCATTTCGAGGCCGATAGGTATTTTTAGTGAAACTGGTTTCTGATGGCTCGGTCTAGACATCGATTCAGGATTTTTGGGCAAACATTTTCTAAAATACTTTTCAAGCCAAAAATTAATTCAGGATGCTTAAAATAGTGTTTTAACATGTTTTGGGATTTTTCTAGTGCTGGAAACCCCCAGGGAGTATTTTCATAGTTTGCCACCCATAGGGGGTATTTTGGTAATTTTACCTATAAAATGTATTTTTGAGTAAATTCACATACAGTAAAGTTATTAGTGATTTTACTTACAGAAAGACTATTTTTGTGATTTAAGTGTGAGAGGGGTGTTTTTGGTAATTTTATACCTAAGGGGCATTTTGATAATTTTACATACTCGGTGATGGGGTTCATTCTGAGAGTATGTGTGAGTTAGGCTATCTACTAATGATGGGATTATTCCATTTAGGTTAAAGTAATAGACTTTCTGGTTAAACTAACTTAGCTTCAGATCCAGGTAAGGATTTCTATCTAAACCTCGAGTAAGGATTCTTATCCGAACCCTAATTTCGATAACCGATGTCCGTAAGTATGCTTTCGATTTGCTTATAGCTATTGCCAAACACTGAGAGGTGCATTTGCTATCAGAATGTTGTTGCCAAGCAAACCCTAAGATTGAACCTGAATCGGTCGTATAATCGAAATCTTATTGATTCTTACCTTGTATCACATGCTGAGTAAATTCGATAATTGTTTGTATTTGTTCTTCTGAATTGTTGTGCTTAAATTCGATAACTGTTCGTAATTGTTTTGACTATTTGTTTGTGGTTATTCTGAAATTCTGAGTGATGAATTATATCAGTATGCTTAATGGTTATTGAAACCTTAATTGTTCTGGTTATTTATATTCATCTTGTGCCTATTTTATTACACGTTAAGCAGTGAATTTCTTGTCGATTATGTAATTGTTGTTTATGTGTTGACCTGGGAATCTGTTCTGTAATGAGGCACTATAAAGGGTCTGAACTTGCATAATTATTCAGGGTTAGTACCTTTATGAGAAGGTCTAATTATCGTACATCATGCATTGCATGTGTACACTTTCTGCGCATTGCCTGAATGGCATTGCATTTAACCAAGATTAACATCTCTGATTTTTCTACATTGTATCTTACAATGGTTGTTTGAGAATGATGTTCAAATGAATGTCTCGTTATCTAATTGAAGGGGATCGAGTGAAACTCCTCCCCGGATTGTGATCAAACTCTTTGTGATCGTATGAAACCCTTCCCCTATTTCCCCTGAAGTATCTGTGATCATTTTGAAACCTTTTGGGAAAATCATCATTGTATTTTAAAATGATGGCATTGAAATGATTTTCGAATGATCGTGTTGGCATTTGGTTATGATTGTTGATGTTCATTTCGAAACTGGGATGATTGTCAATGTTTGTTCTGGTGTCAGTCTAGGACTGTCTTTTGCTTAGTTTTGGTATATTCTTATGACTGATTATTGATTGTTTTGGAATTAATCAGACTGTTCACGACTGTCAAAATGTTTTAAAACATTTGCATCTAATGGATTCTTTTGAATCGTTTTGTAATTCCTCCGGTTGCCCTTGTACGACCTTACTGAGCTCTTAAAAGCTCAACCTTCGTTTGACTTCCTTCTGCAAGTAATGAGCTGTAAGGCATGCTTAAGAATGAGTTTAGTGTCTGTGTGAGATTTCGTTGAGCCCACCACTACTATGTAGTGAGACCCCTACGTGGGTCGGTATTGTCAACTTGTTTTATATGAACCCGAGTTTGTAATGAACCTTAGCTTTAATAGTTTAAACTTAAGCAGTTTTGAAATCTTGTATTTTGAGGAATTTCAGTTGATGTGTAGTTAGATGCTTTGAAGTATGTGTCGGTAAATAGGATTTGACAGGTTTGAAATGATGTGATAGGCTAACATTACAAGAGTTCGAGGTGATGGAGCTCCGAATTTCTGGGATGTTACACCATCATTTTAAAGTACAATGATGATTTCTCAAAGGATTTCAAAAAGAACACAGATGCTTCAAGGACAATATGGGGAAAGGTTTCAGATAACCACAAACAATTTGATCACACTATGGGGAAGCGTTTCAACTCAATCCCCTTCCATTAGATATCAAGACTTTCATTTCCAACCATTTTCAAAACAATCATTGTAACATACAATGTAAAAAAATTGAGAAGATATTGACCATGGGCAGAGACAATACCACTTGGGCAATGCTTACAGAATGAATACACATGTACAATAACTAGCCCTTTCCATCGACCAAGGAACTAGCCGTGCATAATTACGCTTGTTCAGACCATCCTTATAATGCCTCCCTCAGAACAAACCCCCAGGTTAACACATAAGACAACAATCATATAATCAATAAGAAATGCAATGCTTGACATGGAATAAAATTGAGCATCAACATGAATTTAAATAATCAATGTTAATTAGGGTTTCAGTGACAATTAAACATGCTGATATCAATTTATCACATAGAATTTAAGAATATCCACAAACAAATAGCAAGAATAAATACGAGCGAGCATCAATAAGCTTTCCAAATAACTGATCCATGTTCAATGTTGGGGTTTGGTAATGACATGATGATATCAATGAATATCTCTGTGTTCAACAATAGCCATAAGTAAATCGAGTGAATACTTATGAACACAAGTTATCAAAATTAGGGTTTGGACATAAATCTTTACCCAGGGTTCACATAGAAACCCTTACCTAGATCCGAAGCTAAGCTAGTTTAAGCGGAAAGTTTTTTGTTTTAACCTAAACAGAATAATTAAATGATTAGGATACAGTTTACACTACAATATTATAAACTCAATACTGACTCACGTATACTCACAGAATGAACCCCCTCACCGGTTAGGTAAAATTACCAAAAATGCCCTTTATGTATAAAATTATCAAAACACCCCTCTCTGACTTAAATTGTAATACCCCGAACCCTAAAAATACTTTTAACAACTTAAAACTTTTAGCGACGAACTATTACCTAGCATTGGTATATTATTTTTTAGCATCTTATAGCGACAAATTTAGGAAAAAGCTACAAGCTTGATCTTTAATGGCAAAATTTAGAATCATAAGTTATGCTTTAGCGATAGCATATATTATTGATATTGACTGATGTATTTAGCGACAAGTAACGTTAACAGTATTTTAGAAAATCTTAGCGACAATTTACTAGCGTCGGTATATATTAGCGACAAGTTATTTAAAATATCGGTGTGTTTAATATTAGTGACGATTTGCGAAACAAAATAGTGTAATAACCCGTTAACAAGTTTTAAAAATAATTGTTGGACCTTTTTCGTAATAAGAGGAAACTTCGGGTAAAAGTTAGATTAATAACAAAGAATATAGGGGTTATGGGTAAGTTCGTAGCTTAGGGTTATATATATATATATATATATATATATATATATATATATATATATATATACTACTACTATTTTATTATCATCAGCCGACCCTAATTTCTGATTTTGGAGAGCGGCTGAAGGAGGAGGGCGTGGAATAGCGGCAGAGAAAAAGAGAACGAAGGACCTTCCGGCGAAATTCCGGTATAATTCTACATTTCTTCCTTATGCTATTTATGGATTCATGGGTATATAACAGAGCTGTTTGTAACCATAAACTTAAGCAAGTCACAGCCATGGTGGCTGTGACTATGGGTTTTAACGGGTAAGTTCAGGGATGTTCATGAAAGAGAGAAATGGGGTGATGAGGCAGCCATGGTGGCTGCCATGAAAGGAATGGGAATGAATAATGGGTAAAGCATTGGTGGGAGGAGGGAAGTAGGGAACAAGAAGTGGGTACATGCAGGTGGTGGTGCGTGAGTTTGTATGTGCGTGAAAGTGTGTTGTTGTGTGCGTGATAGTATATGTACAGAGTGGTGTGTGTAGTATGTAAGCAGGCGTAGTATATTCATGGGAATTGTGTGTCAAGGCAGCAAGGAAGAGAAACTTGTTGTGACTTGGGTTAAGAAGATGATGGTTTGGAAAAGGAAAAAATAAAGCTGCCATGATTTCGGTCTAGGTGACATAAACATGTATGAAAGCTAGATATGGGAGCTATGTGAGTGTGTTGGCCAGTATAAAAGGGAAAGGTAAGAAGATGTGTGGAAATGTGTATTGTTACGAAATCGCTCTAGATAAATATGTATAGAACACGATAACCAAATAAGAAAACACAAGAAATATGAGAGAACTCAAATCCACTTTGCACAAGTCAGATTTACAACGCTCCCTCACGTGTATCTCTCAACTGTTTTCCTATTCAAAGAAGGACTCTTGTTTCTTTCTTTCCTACTCAAAGAAAGACTCTTTTCTCTTGCCCATAAACACAACACAAGACACTTTACTTATACTTGGAGAAAGCAGTGATCTTCTCTCTCCAAGCAATGTGGGACAAGATGTCTTATATACTAAGAGCCAAGTTGCAACCTTCTTTGAGTAACCGACGTGGGACATTAATACAAGACATATATCAACAATCTCCACCTTGGCTTGTATTAACAAACCACTCCATGAGGAAAGTGTAGTATGCCTTCAGTACCTTCTTCAGGTACTCCACCTTGCATCCCCTTTGAAGGTAGGGATACACTCCACCTTGAACTCAACAAGAAAGAAGATGAATCAAGCTCAAGCAATGCTTGAACTTTTCTGTCGTGACTGTCTTCGTGAGCATATCAGCAGCGTTGTCATTAGTGTAAACCTTGTGCACGACAATTTGTTTAGAATTAATCCATTCCCGGACCCTATGATAACGTACATCAATATGCTTGGTTCTTGCATGGAAAACCTGATTCTTTGCCAAATCCAATGCACTCTGACTGTCACACTGTAACAAAACACCACGCTGCTTGAAGCCAAGCTCCTCTACCAGTCCCTTTAACCATATTGCCTCATTAGCTGCCTCTATCAATGCCATGTACTCTGCCTCTGTAGTTGACAATGCTGTCGTAGACTGTAACACTGATTTCCAACATATCGGCCCTCCATAGAATGTAAAAATATATCCAGTCGTGGACCTCCTGGAATCCAAGTCCCCAGCATAATCAGAATCCACAAAGCCAGAAACCTCACCTTTTGCCCCATCACGATCAAACATGACGCCAAAGTTGGTCGAACCTGCTAGATAACGGAAGATCCACTTTACTGCATCCCAATGCTTCTTTCCTGGATTTTCCATATATCTGCTGACCATACTAACTGCATGTGAGATATCAGGTATAGTACACACCATGGCATACATAAGACAACCAACCGCATTTGTATACGGTACTCGAGACATATACTCAACATCTTCTTCTGTACTAGGACAAAGTTGTGAGGATAACTGAAAATGAGCTCCCAATGGTGTACTAACTGGTTTAGCATTGAGCATACTAAACCTCTCCAGTACCTTTTCAACATAACTTTTCTGAGTTACCCACAACTTTCCTGCATTTCGATCTTTATTCATATCAAACTCCCTGCTCAACAATTTCTTCAAGTGCAGAATATGAGACTTACTCTTCGCAGCAATCAACATATCATCCACATATAATGTGAGCAACAACAGTGAACCATCATCAACGACTCGATAATACACACAACAATCATACTCACAGTGAGAGTAACCATGAGTTACCATGAATGTGTCGAATCGCTTGTACCACTGCTGAGGAGACTGCTTCAAACCATATAAGGACTTTTTCATCTTGCACACATAGTCCTTCTTCCCAGGTTCAATAAATCCCTCGGGTTGCTGCATGTAGATCCTCTCTTCCAAATCACTATGAAGTAAAGCTGTCTTCACATCAAGCTGTTCCAACTCCATATTCTGCGCTGCTACAATGGACAATATCAATATGATAGAAGTGTGCTTCACCACTGGCGAAAAGATCTCACTGTAATCAATTCCCTCATTTTGAGAATACCCTTTTGCAACCAGCCTTGCCTTGTACTTCTGATTTTCCTTTTTCCTGTAAATCCACTTGCATCTAATAGCTTTCACACCCTTTGGAAGTTTAACTAATTCCCAAGTCTGATTCTTCTGTAGAGATTCCATCTCCTCATCCATTGCTATCAACCACAAGTTACCATCATCTGCCTTGACAGCCTCGTTGTAATTGGTAGGATCTCCACTTCCCACGATTAGTGCAAATGAGACCAAGTCCTCAAAACCATACCTTTGAGTTGGTTTCTTAGTACGTGGCTCTCTATCTCTGACTAGATTCCAAGAATCACTAGGATGCTCATCTGTAGATCCATCTGTAGACTTTGTTCTCTCCTCATGCAACTCTATCTCCACTGTGTGACCCCGCCTCTCGTTAGAAGTTACATTCGTATTCAACATCTGTGCTTCATTGAATACCACATCTCTACTAATCACCTTCTTCTTGGCCACTGGATCCCATAACATGTATCCTTTTACTCCTTCCTCATACCCAAGGAATATACATTCTTTTGACTTAGGATCAAGTTTGGACCGTTCTTCATTCTGAAGATGAACATACGCAAGACAACCAAAAATTCTCATTGCAGAAAAATTAACTTGTTTACCAAACCATACCTCTTCGGGAACTCGGTGATTAATGGCAGATGATGGAGAACGGTTGATCAAGTAACAAGCTGTGTTAACAGCTTCAGCCCAAAAACTTTTAGGCAAATCTGCATTCAACCTCATGCATCTAGCTCGCTCCAGCAAGGTTCTGTTCATCCTTTCGGTAACCCCATTCTGCTCTGGAGTCCTCTTCACTGAAAAGTGTTTGATGATACCCTTATCCTTACAGAACTGCAGAAATTCCTCATCCTTGTATTCCATGCCATTATCTGATCTGAAGTACTTAAGCTTCTTACCCGTCTGATTTTTAACTCTAGCCTTCCACTGCTTAAACACGTTGAAAACTTCAGACTTGTGCTTCATAAAGTACACCCATACCTTTCTTGAGAAATCATCTATAAACGTAACAAAGTAACGAGCTCTCCCATTTGAGATATGCTTGATTGGTCCCCAAACATCTGAATGTATATAGTCCAGAACTCCTTTACTAGTATGAGAAGCTGATTTAAAACTAACTCATTTCTGCTTCCCAAAAACAAAAAAATTGCAGAAGTCCAGCTTGCATGATTTCACTCCCTACAGCAACTTGCGTTTGTGAAGTTCCAGCATACCTCCCTCGCTCAAGTGTCCCAGCCGTTTATGCCATAACTTAGAGTTATCATTGCTAGAACCTGCATGAGTTGATACTGAAGCTCCACCTATAACTGTGTTCCCTATCAGTTTATATAAATTTCCAATTTTCCGACTTTTCATTATCACCATCACACCTTTGCTGAATTTCATGACTCCACCTTTTATAGATATACTACAATCTATAGAATCAAGTGTGCCCAAGGAAATCAAATTCTTCTTCAAGTCAGGTATGTACCTTACATCACCCAGGGTTCTCACAATCCCATCAAATATTTTAATTTTAATGGTACATATCCCCATGACTTTACAAACAACGTCGTTACCCATTAACACAGTTCCACCGTCACATGGAGTAAGACAATCAAACCATTTTTTATGTGGGCACATATGAAACGAACATACAGAGTCAAGAAACCATTCCATAGAAAAAATATTGTCTCTGACTGATAAGAGATTACCTTATTGCTGCTCAACCGAGGAAACCAAGTAGAGATCACCATCGCTGCTTTTGTCATCTTCTTCAGCAACATTAGCATTGTTCACATGTTTCTTTCCGTTCTTTTTCTCCTTCCTTTCTAGACACCTTCTTGCAATGTGACCAATCTCTTTACAATACCAGCATTTAATACTGGACTTGTCCTGTTTTCCACGAGACTTAGACCTGTCTTTTTCATGTCCTGGATTTCTGTTTCTAGATCGATCTCTGCCTCTTCCATGACCATTCTTATTTTCATACCTTACCACGAGACCTTCGCTTTGACTGCTGGAACTCGTCCCATTAACTCTGCTCGAGTCCATAAGAACCGACATAACATCATAAACAAGCAATGTCTCCTTCCCAATAAGCAATGTCTCATTCCCAATAAGCAACATAGTCTTCAAGGTCTCATATGATTTTGGAAGCGAAGATAACAACAAAATCGCATGATCTTCCTCCTCGAGTTTAACATCTATACTCGACAATTGGGACACCAACCGGTTAAATTCTGATATATGATTACCCAGATCTGAACCTTCATCCATCCGTAATTGGTACAAATCTTTCTTCAGATATAACCTATTCGACAAAGATTTTGACATATATATATTCTCCAATTTCTGCCACAGAGTTGTTGGAGAAGTCTCTGTCAAAACCTGGTACTTAACCTTCGGGGCTAGATTCAACTGTATCGTAGATACAGCCTTAGCCTATAATTCCTCCCGATCGTCTTGATCCATTGACTCGGGCTTATTCCCCAGCAAAGGCTTGAGCAATCCGTGCTGCACAAGGATATCCTTCACCGTGCTCTGCCATATGCCAAAATTCGTCTTCCCATCGAATTGTTCACATGCATACTTCATGGTCTTGTTGTTCGACATATTTATCCTCTCAAATCGATTTCAATTTTGCCCAAAAAATAAACCTGGAAGCTCTTGATACCACTTGTTATGAAATCGCTTTAGATAAATATGTATAGAACACGATAACCAAACAAGAAAACACAAGAAATATAAGAGAACTCAAATCCACTTTGCACAAGTCAGATTTACAACGCTCCCTCACGTGTATCTCTCAACTGTTTTCCTATTCAAAGAAGGACTCTTCTTTCTTTCTTTCCTACTCAAAGAAAGACTCTCTTCTCTTGCCCTTAAACACAACACAAGACACCTTACTTATACTTGGATAAAGCAGCGATCTTCTCTCTCCAAGCAATGTGGGACAAGATGTTTTATATACTAAGGGCCAAGTTGTAACCTTCTTTGAGTAACCGACGTGTGACATAAATACAAGACATATATCAACATGTATGCCGTGAAGAAGGGGAGTCAACAGGTGCATGGGTTTTGGCGTGAATGATGGGTGTATTCATATATATAAGTGTGGTTTGGGTGCTTGAATGGTGTGTTTAGGGTAAGTTTTGGGGTGTGTATATAACATGAATATTGGTGAATAGTGTGTGTGTATTCTGTGAGATGATGTGAGTAGTTATTGTAAAAGAATGAATTTTGGCAAAGAAGAACAAGCTAGACAGTAGCTTTAATGGAGATTAAGAAGTTGTGGTGATGAAGTTGTTGAGTTTTGGGGATAGGAGTGTAGTGTACGTGAATTGTATACTAATGGGTATGGAGCATTCAAGTAACTTATATATATATATATATATATATATATATAGGGAAAATCGAATATAAGGCTAGCCTCACGCAACTTGCATGAGGCTAGCTGCAAAAACTACGTAGTTTCATTAACAGAAATGATCAGATATAATTTTTGTTTCTCTCTCTCTCTCCCTTCCCCTGTTTTCTTCTCATCTCCTCCCTGTCTTTTCTGTCGCAGGCCTTAGCAACCCACCGCCCCAAACTTCCTGCGCGGGCTACCATCACCCATCAATGCCCCAACCTTCCTGCCGCAACAGTAACACATTCACCATCATCAATGCCTCAACCTTCCACTGTAGACCACCACAAGCTACCGTAGACCACCAACTGCAGCCACCATGAAAACCACTGCAACCACCATCTCCAACGTAGAAACCCGACGTCAAGCCACCGTAGACCACCAACCGCAGCCACCATCAAAGCCACTGCAATCACCATCTCCGACGTAGAAACCCGTCGTCCACCTTCCACCGTCACAAGCCACCGCAGCCACCATCGCTGGAACATTCTTCTTTTTCCCACGACCCCAACGCCTACCATCACAAGCCTCACGCCACATACTTGAAACCCAGCACTGCCGCCGGCCACTTCACAGAGCCAAGCAGCACCTTAAAAACAAAAACCACTCCCACCATTACGGGAACCCAACACTGCCGGTTCTTGATTTTGATGCAACCAGACCAAGTACCACCACCTCACCCAATTCCCAGCTCCGGTTACCCTTAAAATAATTGTCGCAGGCTACCCACCATAACAAACCATCGCCACATGCTGAAATTAGTCATTGCCTGTGCTGTCTTCCCCCACCAAATCTCATTGTAATTACACACAACCACCGAGGTCAGCCCATTTCCTCCACTAGTTTGACATAAATGGTTTGAAACAAGATTCACGACCTGAAGATCCCCAATTTGAGAAATTCAATTATGATGATTAAAATCTAAAATATTCCCAATTCAACAAATTCAATTCAGATTCAATGAATCCATTTTTAAAGTTTCAAAATTTAGAAGAGGGGCGATGATGGTTTTGTACGATGTAATGGTGGTTGGTTTTATGATGTGATCATGGTGAACTCGATGTTCCGCTTACGGTAGGCTGTGTTGCTGTGGATTTTTTCGATTAGTGGAGGTAGACCCTCAAGATGGAGGCAAAAATGGAGTTGTGTGGGTCGATTTCTGGAAGGGGGACGGGGCATGAAGTAAGGTTTGTGACGGTGGGCGTGGTGGGTCGCCAGTGAAGAGGCTGGCCGACGAATGGTGGCTGATGACAGGGTGATTTTGTGGCATGGACAGATCTGATGAGTGATGAATGAGAGAGAGAACGAGCCAACCGGGAGAGAGAAAACACATAAAATAGGAATTAGGAAGAAAAAAAAAGGCCAAAACTACGTAGTTTTTGCCTCTAGCCTCATGCAAGTTGCGTGAGGCTAGCCTTATATTCGCTTTCCCCATATATATATATATATATATATATATATATATATATATATATATATATCATAATCAGTATGTTAGACAAATAGCTGAGAGAAATGGAGGAAATGCTTTAGCAAATATAACTAACCATTCACATACCCTACAGATAGATAATAGTGACAATAATTTAGAAAATCTAGACAGTATACACCTTTCAAGCTAATGTCTGATAGAAACCTAGATCTGGAACCATACCAAGAACCTTTTAATTTTGACGATATGATTAATAACTTTAATCTAGACCAACAGACAATGTCAGATATTTTAGACACTTTTAATAAATTTTTTACTGCCATAGAAACAATTGATTTTACAAATGGTAGAATTAAACATTTTATAGATACAGATTCTGTTACACTTTTATATAACCCGTTATCCTTTTATATTAGATATTTCCTAAACTTAGATTTATTATTAGAAGATTTTGATATTTTCTTTCAACATCTTATTGGCTTTTATATACAATTAAAAGACCAACATAATAATGCATTATATTATAGTGAGTTTCATAGACAACTTAGACAAATTAATGAACAAACAGCATTAGAAAATTTAGGATTACCTACAGACATAATAAATAACATAGAAACTCTACAATTAGAATCAGATAATGATTATGAAGATTACTTAAATTATAATGAAGACGATAATGATTATCCTTGGGATGATGAAGCCCTGGCTAATCTAGACAACACTCTACGAGGGATATAAAATTTATGTCCACAAACAAATTAGAATATTTAAATCTTCAGACAGATACAAAGAGTATAAAAACAATTAGAGAAAATTTAGATTATATGAAAGACGTTTTTAAACAATCTATAGAAAAATCAAAACAAAGTGAAACAAAGATAGATGTCCTTTTCAATTAGACAAAGTGAAACAAAGATAGAAAAACTAAATAAGCAATCCATAGAATACAAGCATGAATTAGACAAATTTAAAGTAATAATAGAAAAAATAGAAAAACAAACAAATAAGTTAGTTGTTTTCAGTCATACTAAACTTTGAGATAATCCTTTTCAATTCATAGAATGCTTTTCACCTTAGATCGTGTTCACCCCAGAATAATAGACAAGTTTAAATGAATATAAGAAAATTTAAAATATTATTTTAAAATACAAGGATTAGAATATAAATGAATACTTCAATAAATTACGAAGAATATCCAGACTATAAACAAGTTATCATAGAAGAAAACAACATAGGCAATCATGTAAATGCCCTTGTTCATAGCTTTTCTCTGCCTATTTAAGCTAAGGCAGATTTCATTTGTAAAGAGAAGACTTCCAATTGAGCAATCAAACACTCTTTCTCTAAGATTTCCCTGCCTTCTTCATGCTATCTAAACCTTCACTATAAACTACGCAATTCCTTTTTCAAGTACTTAGTTGCTTCAAGTAAATCTCTTATTCATTTAAACTTGTCTATTATTCTGGGGTAAACACGCTCTAAGGTGAAAAGCATTCTATGAATTGAAAAAGATTATCTCAAAGTCTAGTATGACTGAAAACAACTCAATATAGTTTTGATTTAAAACACCAGTCATCAAAACCCACTACTTCAGGGGTTAAAGGAATAGCTAGTTCGGATTCACAGGCTTCCGGTAAAGACAAATCAAGTCCTGTTATAGCTGGTAATTTTAGATATTAAAAGAGCTTTAAAATGTTCTAAAGCATAAACTATTGCTAGTAATTCATAATCTAAACTAGTTAAATATTGATTACTTTCTTTGTATTTACCGCTAGCATATCTACATATTCTTTCTTCTTTTTTATTACTGTATTTATTTGGCTTGCAGTATAAGACTGCTCCCCATCCTTACTTGCATCCATCCGTTTGGTCCGTTTGGACTATTAAGTAATAAGTGTCTAAAGGTAAATATAAGTCTGGCAATCTTTTATTAAAAGAGACAACGGAAGGTTTGTAAATACTGTTAATGCAGTAGCTAATTATTTTCATAAAATAAGAGACACTAAAAAGTATAATTTTTATTGTGTTTTTAAAGGCGTTATGCCAAACATTTTTAAAAGTTACCCTGAAGCCATGGTCGGAGGAGTCAGTAATCACCCTCAACCTTGGTATAAAGGCACTATAACTTTTCAGGAAGCTACCACTCTTATGCAAACCCATTTCGGGCCTAACTACTATATTAGCCCTGAATGTCAAGACAAATCAACTACAGACACTATTGCAGATTGTGAAAACTGCAATACTTTAATTAAACATTTTAATATATTAAAAACAAGATCAGACCATTTACTTTTAGAAAAATCACATTTTGATACACAAATAGCCCAGCTTAAAGCACAAATACAAGTTTTAGAATTAGAAGCTAATGACTGGAAGAACATGTACATCACTATTCTTTCAAAACACTAGTCATCAAAACCCACTACTTCCGGGGTTAAAGGAATAGCTAGTCCGGATTCACAGGCTTCCGGTAAAGACATATCAAGTCCTGTTACAGCTGGTAATTTGCTCAAAATTACTGAAAAACCTTTGAGTTCAGGAAAAAGAACTCCTAGTCCAGTTCAACAGGTAACTGGTAAAGACTTATCAAATCCTGTCAAAGTTAGAGGTTTACTTAATATCTCTAAAAACCCCTCTAGTTCGGGAGAAAGAACTCCTAACCCAGAAAAACAGGTATCTGGTAAAGGCAAATTAATTCCTGAAACCCCTGACCGTTTGGGAAAAATGGAACAAAATAAAAGAGATAAGAAAAAAGTGAAGAGACAGGCCTATACAGTCCAAAAATAGGTAGCAGAAGCTTTGGCAGACTTAATCAGCAAAACCTTTGGCAGCATCAACACTACAAAACACAACAAGGCTATTGAAGAAATTCAGCTACAACAAGCAGCCTCTTTGAAGACCTTATAGAATCAAGCCCTAACAACAGTTTATTCCAAGACGCACAGAGACCAAGCCCAAGCCCTGTTATTTCTTCTAGCGAATCTTCTGAGGATACTAAAACTGAAGATACAAAAACATGAACACTTCCTCTAACAGATTCTCTTCAAAGACAAGACAACATAGCAGAAGACCCCAAGTCAAGATAATCCTGAATCAAGTATCCCTGAGACACCATAATCATCTTACAAAGAAGGATCTTCTGGAAGCAACAACAAGACAGACAGCTGTACATGCATCAAGACAGCTGTAAAAGCATTCTGACTACTTTCGGCTATTAGACATGACAAAAGAAGAAAGAAGAAACTCTGAAAGACAAGACTAGACTACTCGGAAGACAACTGTTAAATATAGGACAGCTTTAACTTTAAAACACTATTTACTTTAAAGGCTTTCTTGAAAGTTAGTTGTAATGTAGTCCTTTAGTCATATCCAGTAAGACACCTGTAAACATAGGCAATCATGTAAATGCCCCTGGTCATAGCTTTTCTCTGCCTATTTAAGCTAAGGCAGATTTCATTTGTAAAGAGATGAATTCCAATTGAGCAATCAAACACTCTTTCTCTGAGATTTCCCTGCCTTCTTCATGCTATCTAAACCTTCACTATAAACTACGCAATTCCTCTTTCAAGTACTTAGTTGCTTCAAGTAAGTCTCTTATTCATTTAAACTTGTCAATTATTCTGGGGTGAACACGCTCTAAGGTGAAAAGCACTCTATGAATTGAAAAGGATTATCTCAAAGTCTAGTATGACTGAAAACAACTCAATACAGTTTTGATTTAAAAGAGATCACATGGCATTTGCATTTACTTGGCTTCAGAGAGACTCTGTAAAACTTTTAAAATGATTATGCTTACCCCTAGTTCTTGTCTGAAATATTTTCTATTATGCTTTATCAAAGAACTCTCAAAGTTATCCTAAAGATTAAACAAAAGTGGGAGCGAGTCATTTAAGGTTGTTTGCCTAGTGATGGCGTTTTGAACCTGTTGACTAAAGCATGCCTTGAGTTTATCTAGAAAGATCACTCTGATAGTTCAAACCAGCATCTTGAGAATTTATTTTAGACTCCGACCTAAACCGGCATCCTGAAATTTTAAAACTCAAAACCCAGACTCTCTCTAAGATCTAAGTCTTTAACACATTTTCTCTTTAATCTTCTTTCTATTCCGCTGCTTTTTCATATGTGCTATACTTTCGTCCAATATGGCACCATGGTCTAATCGGGGACTTTTTGTTTTTCGGCCAAACCCCCTCAAAAATAATTAGCTACTGCATTAACAGTATTTACAAACCATCAGTTGTCTCTGTTAATAAAAGATTGCCATAAGTTGTCTAAAAGAGTTCGCTGATCTACTGGAAAAGGACCAAGTTTATGGTCTTTAATTTGAAATCTTGATCCAGCGTGTATGACTTCTAGATTAGACAATTCCATTGCTGATTTATTATCCAAAAAGATTTTATCTTAAGATAACATTATACCATTAGCAGTAGAATAAGACAAATTTCTAGTTTTGTTTTCAGATGGCTTCTTCATCTTCTATTCAGACCAGGCAGTCACAGGTAAACCAGCCTAATCCAGTTTTCCCACACAATTTACTAGTTATATAGGCAACCTAAGAAAAAATAGAATTAATTACTGCGAGTAATATAACCTATATTCAAAACAAGACAGTATAGCAGAAGACCCCAAGTCAAGATAATCCTGAAGCAAGTATCCCTGAGACGCCAGAATCATCTTACAAAGAAGGATCTTTTGGAAGCAGCAACAAGACAGCTGTACATGCATCAAGACAGCTGTAAAAGCATTCTGACTACTTTCGGCTATCAGACATGGCAAAGGAAGAAAGAAGAAACTCTCTTTATATATATATATATATATATGTGTGTGTGTGTGTGGGGGGGGGGGGGGGGCACTGTTAGGTGGAGAAGAAGATGGTTCTGCGCATAGAGAGAGGGAAAGTTCATAATTTAAACTTGGGCTCAAAAGTGTCGCTAAAAAGGTACCCTATTCCAGCAGTTTCTTTTCGAATTTTTTAAATATATCTACAAACTTATTTGGACAAAACTCAAAGAAGTAACTTATATTAATTTTGGAAGATCTATACACAGTAAAATGTTTAGACTTTTTGGAGCTCCGGAAGCATGCTAACTAATTTTATTCGTAAAAGAGATTTCAGTGTATTTTAGAATAGTGAATTAAGTTACTAAATTCTGAAACTCCTACAATAATCTTATATTGCTAAGATAAGGTAATTTCTAAAGTTTCGAAACTTTTTTTTAAAGTCGTTTGCTACGTTAGCATCGTTAGCGGCGTAGCGCCCGAGCGTTTATCGCGTAACGCTTCACCATTACAATAGCTGCAAAATCATTTTTTTAACCTTTTCTGAGCATAATTAGAAAAAGTACAAAACCAAAAATTCCATTATTCTTGTGAAACCTTCGATGTGGAATTTTCTCAGATTTGTTTGGGCATGGGAAGTGCCTCAAATAATTTTATTTTTTAAAACAAGATTTTGAATTATTTAACATAGTAAATAAAAAAAAATTTAGCCTAGAATTTTATAGTAATCTAAAATGATGGTGACACTTGAGTGTCTGAAATGTCGTGGCATTCCAGTGCCGTTTGTTATATTTTTGGGGCTTGAGCATTGACGCTCAATTGAATGAGCAATTTGGGATTCCGAGCGAGAAATTTCCGGAACGACCGTTCATGTTCGAAATACCCATTAGTGGTTTAAAAATGACTCTTTTAGGTTATATCTAGGTGGATAAGGTACTTTAGGCATTGGGGGCAAATAGGTTATTATACAAAAGTCGAGGGAAGGTTGGCTAAAATTTTACTCATTTAAAAGAAACCTAATACTTAAATGTGCTCGAGCGACAATGAATGACATCCATATGATTTGTTATTTAGGTTTTGATAGTCAAGAGCTAGGACCGGCATTTGAGCAAATACCAGAAGCAGATTTTGAGCGAGGTAAGTACTCCTGCCATATCCCTCTATATTCCCTATTTTCCGTCTATGTATATGTATAAATGAGTTGTTTCAATTAAAAGTTTTAAAGCCTTTCACACGGTACTGTTTTTGTGTAAATTGGTTGATGAGAAAATGCATCAAATATGCCATGAAACATTTTTATGAATAATCTTTTAAAGTTGGTTTATGTTGAATGAGACGGTAATTCTGGCTTGGTTGTTGTGCCCCATATCCATGGGGGAAGGTTGAATTGTTGGGTCCTGGTCAACGGGACGATACATTTACGCACAGTACTGTTGCTCGTGGTACACCCTTGCGTCCACAACAATATGTGTCCCGGATGAAGGAGGGATTGTGGGCCCTAGTCAGGGGGACGCATACCCTGACCGAATAATATTTATCCCGGGTGGAGTAGGGATTGTGGGCCCTAATCAGGGGGGAATGTACGCTGACCGCAACATACCTAAGTTATGATGAGAACTGTTATAGTTGTTAATGAGCCTACTTGATGTTATACTTCGTTTCTGAGAATCTTTGATGAATTGCTTTCATAGAGTAGATATATGTATAGTACCTCTTGTGGAAATGTTTACCAGTTTTAAATTGAAGAAAACCATGGCATGTTTTGTTTTTATTGAGCCCCAAAACCTTTTAGGGATATGGTATGTGTACTTATTGGGCCCCAAGCTCACCCTTTTTTTTATAAATGTTTTCAGGCGATCAACTAAATGAACATGAATATTACGAGGGAAATGAGAATGAAGCCGCGGGAGTTTCTCGTTAGGAGGCTGAATTAAGCTCCTTGAGAAATTATAATATTGTTGGTTTATTTATAAAATTGTCTGTAGCTTAAGTCCATGAGGTTTCCTTTATATAAATCATATCCGTCATTATGAAGGAATTTAGTAGAGATAATTTTGGGGAGATCTGTAAGGACCTCTTTAGTAGTCATTTTATGGTGTTAGTTAATGCATGATTTTAAAATTGTGGACATGTTTAAATTAAGGCCTGGCAGAGTCTTTGATTTTAGTCCATTGGGTCTGCGGCCGGTCACATATCTAGCTCATGGGCTTACCCGTGGGTTCGGGTCGTGACATAAATCACCAAAACAACCGTCCCGTAATTAGAATCACTAAAATATCCCTACAATAAATGAATTTACCCAAAAGTACATTTTATAAGAGAAATTACCAAATATCCCCTCTGGGTGACAAATTACCAAAATACCCCATAAGGATTCCCCTACCGGAAAAATCTAAAAAACGCATTAAACACAGTACTATTTTAAATATCCTTAGGTTATTTTTGGGCTAAAAAGCATCTCAGAGAGTTTTTGCTCGAAAATTCCGAACCAGTGTTCGGACTGAACACTCAGAAGTCAATTTTGCTAAAAATAGCTATCGACCTCGAAATGGCATGAAATTTTAGAGAGAAACAACTGAGTAATATAAGACTTCCCTAATTTTCAGATTAACACATCTTGATTTGCTATATTAAGTAATTCAAGAATTTCTTTTAATTGATACCCAAGTTTAGCGTCCTTCGTAGACATAAAAAAACCCAAAAATTTTCCACAGCATACGTCTCGTAAAAATAATGGGGGTTAATGTTTTAAACTTTGTCAGATTCGCTAAAAAAACTTCAGACGAACTATTTAAAAACACCCGTACTTCGAGTCTTGACCTTGAACGGTTAAAGAGCTGTAATAGCTAATAACCTATTGGCACACCCTTAGTTATCAATCCGTGAGACAATAGTGCACAGACAAATTCAACTAGCCTCTGCATCATGCTGGAAATGTTTAAAGAGTCTCTACTGCCCAGATTGGAAGTGGAAGAGATATTTAACTCGTCAATTTCCTCCTCAGACTGCAGTGCATGGAGCTAGGGTCAAACTCCTTAACATCCTCAATATACACATGTACCTAGATTAGTGTAATATCTACAAACAACGGGGATAACAACAACGTGGCCTTGTAGTCAGACTATCAGGAGATCATGACATGATACGCTCACACTTGGAAACTTGTCGACCTAGATGTAGTAATAGACAACTCAACACTAACAACAAAGTTGTACAAAAGTACAACGAACCAGCCTCAAAATCATTAGCACAAGGGAGAACACGAAGAAAATGAAACCCACATTGATAAAAAAAGGCATAATCTGGGCCGTATCCTCAGAAAAAAAAAACCCAGCATCAAGCTTAAATGGATTGGAGATAGGCTCAGAATAAAATAGTTGGGCATGCTTAGCTTTATCACAATATAATCCCTTAGAATCCATCTGTGGCTGGTCCACCGGTGCAATTAATCTGCAAAAACAAACACCGTGGCTGGAAGGCCGGACCTCAAGCCATAAGCTGGTCCATTGCCACCTGCCAAATGCACAGCCCCACGAACTAAGCCCCATTTCACTAAACTAGGGAAGCTAGGCAAAGCTCCCAATGACTGAGCAAGTTGGCACCATGTGTCAAGCACTAGATTGACCACCATGTGCAATGAACTAGAGGACGACTTCATAGCCTCACACGGAGCCAGAGTGGCCGAAAACACTAGATTCAGCTGGAGCAATACCATTGACATCCAAATTTGGTGAAAACTTGTTGTCTGCCATGCCAAAACTTTATGACAAAGAAATCGATCAGCCGGACACAGGCAAAATTGCTAAATAAGGAAACACCTCGTCAACCTATGTGATCAAGTGGCCCTCCGACTCTAATAGTCGTGACATGCACCAAACTTGGTCCATCAGGCTCATCAAGAATGATTAGACGAGTGGTACAATTCCAATTACTATTGGCAAATGCATGAACTGCCGCTGTAAACAATACCTCTTCTAGATGAGTGATCATCACAATTTGCTTCTTCTTAGCATAACTTAGATAGCTCCCAACTTATTGCAAAGATGTGCTAGATGAACTCGATAATAATCAGTAGCATGTCCAATGATCCCAAGATGTTTACATGTGCAAAACACCTTATCTTAGTAAGCTTGAATCCATCATGAAGACCGCACATTTGGCCTGATAAAGACGCCCGAAAGGAAACGACAGAGTTATCCAAAAGCACATGAATGAACAAGAGGACAACTTAATTTTTTCTCTTTCTTAAAAGGAAAACGAGTCGCCTGAGCGCCCGCCCACCGCAATGTCGCTGGCGGCAAGAAAGATCGGCCCCAGCGCCCCGCTCCTGCCGGAGCTCGACTCGCTGCGTGGAAGGCGCGCCTCCGTGCCCGGTGTGGTTTTCAACATGTCGACCAGCATAATTGGGGCGGAATCATGTCCATATCGGCGACTCTCAGGGTGTTGGGCGTGGTGCCGGCGTTCGTCCTAATTGTTGGTGGACATGTCCGTCGAGTTCATGCTGAGGTTTACGTACTCCGGCGAGTCGAAGACTTACGCCGGCCTGATGAGGGAGTCCTTTGGACAGTTGGGATCCGTTGCGGTGCAGATTTGTGTCATGATCACCAATCTTGCATGCTTGATCATTTATCTCATAATCATTGGTAAAAATCGCTGAAACCTAACGTGTGTATTCGAAGTGTATTACGAACAAGTTCCTCTAATCAACTTTCTTTTGGGTGAGAAAAGCTTCTCTACGCCTGTAAGGTTGGCGTTTGCATCCTCTGCTCCTGGTAGATGGTGCCTACCAATTGGGTCAGTATAATCCTCTTACACCTCTTCATGTGAATTTATTACCTGTATTACTTTGAAAATCCTTTTCTCAGGCAAAGCTTTTATTAGCTTTTAGAACCTTCATCCGCTTTGTCCTTCCACCATTACCATCCTGCTTCCACCAAGCTGTTACATCTGTCTAGCCTTTTTTTCTCTCTCTGAACCCTCCCTGAGTCACAATGCAACCTCACAACCACCAAGAAATTAATGATCTAATTGCTCAAACCAACCGCCTGAAATGCAGTTTGGAACCCCTTAGCCTGGAATCTGATCCCGACGTCCCCAACCCTTCTATCCCCTCCATTCTGGTGGGCAAAATCATCAATGATAAGCCTCTCAATAGAACAGGGGTAAAGAACACTATCCTTAAAGCATGGAATCCCCCATCTGGCATCAAAATAAGGGAACAAGATGACCGATTATTGTTTACCTTCAACAACTCGCAAGATTTGCAAAGAATCCTGGACAGACGACCATGGTCCATTATGGGGACCCATCTTACCTTACAGCCATGGCCTCCTGACAAATCCTTACATGATGTTCTTTTAAACAAATCACCCTTTTGGGTCAGAATTTATGGCCTTCCACCAAACAAGATGACAAGGAAAAATGCTGCAATTATTGGAGACAGAATTGGAAGCCTTCTAGAAATTGAAGAATACATGCTTGGGAGAATTGGGGAAAAAGGCTTTATGAGACTCAAAATCGATATCGACATTGAAAAGGCCTTCCCTAAAGGTTTTGTTTTGAAGAGAGAAGGAGATAAAGACTCATGGATCCAATTTCGTTATGAGAAATTACCCAATTTTTGCTTTGGTTGTGGACATCTGGGGCATGTGCAGAAATGGTGTTTCTGATCAAAAGACCCATCAGCTAGTTGGGAGATTGCAGGAGAACAAAGACCTTACAACCCGTCGATTCGTGCTGAGCATGAAGGTTTCTGGAATCATACTCCCAATTTTCAATATCAGAATTGGAAGCCAAGAGCAATTAAACCCCCATCAAGCAGCACAGGAGAAATTTCGCCGCCGATGAAGCGACAATAAGAAAACAGCTATTTTCAATCATGATCCGCATCCCGAGACAATCAACCGAGCTACTCGTACCTGCAATTTTGATTCTCCTCTGACAACAAGCTTCCATCCTCCCACTACCATCACATCAGCCACCCTATCCCCTTTGCCGTCTAAACCTCACCTACCAGAACAACCTTTCCAGCTTTTCTCTCAGAACAAAGCTGACCCTTTTGTCGGAGCCCCACCCTCTCTGGTTAGTACTAACCATCTCACTCCCCTTGTTGTGTCTTCACATGTGAAGCCCATTCTTTGTGTAGACCAGCCCGCCTATTGTGAAGCCCAAAACCAAAGCTTTTGCTCCTGCCACCCTAATCTTAAAAGAAAATCCACCTCAAGCCCAAATTCACCCCACAAGAAGTTAAAGCCCAACCTTGATCTCCCTTGTCCAAGCCCAACCCCAAATCTCTTACATGTCCAGCCTATCCAAACCTCCTCCCCCACCAAAATACCAAGCCAGTCCAATACCAAAATTCTTAGAAAACACCTAACTCTCAAACAGAAAGCACGGCTCCAGAACCTTTGCACCATTTCGACCATACCAAATACTCTATCTTATGTGACCATCCCTCAGCAGATGGAAGGAGGTTCCAACCTCCATCCATCACCACCATGATAGTTACTTCGTTCAACTGTCGGGGTCTCGGTTCTTTGAAAAAAGTTCGGGCCCTATGCCGGCTTGTCCGGAATTCCATCCTCGATATTCTCTTCCTCTCTGAAACCAAAATTTCTTCTTCTTCCTTAACCCCCGTCATCTCCTCTCTCGACTTTCAGTATCACCAGTGTTTTGAACCAGTTCATTCAGCATGTGACCTTTGCCTAGCTTGGAAGCTAGGAGTTGATTTAGAAATAGTCTCAGCTTCAGCTAATCTCATTAGTGGATTAGTCTTCTCCGATCCTACAGATACACCATGGATGCTTACAGCGATCTATGGCCCTCCCTACCGTCACCAGAAATCGATGTTCTGGAATAACCTCTCAAAGATGATTGACTCTTTTGCAGGGCCCTGGTTAGGAATAAGTGACTTTAATGAGATTTTGGCTATCAGTGACAAAAGGGGTGGTAGACCTTATGCATCCCCTCTGCTCATGGAGGCTTTCCTTTGGTGATGCGCGAAAAAGGCCTTGTTGATCTCGGGTTCTCGGGCAACCCATACACTTGGACGAACAAGCGGCCGCTTCAGGCTAATATTCGTGAAAGACTGGACAGAGGCCTTGGCAATCCACAGTGGCGCATCTTATTTCCCAATGCTACCATCAAGCATCTCCCAGCCATATTATCTGACCATAACTCGATATCTCTTAACACAACTGGTAGTAACCAATCCGGACCTAAGCCCTTCAAATTCTTATCATGCTGGATCCGTGATAGTACATGTGGACTGGTGGTTAAACATGCATGGAATCAACCAACTCAGGGCTCACCACCTTTTATCCTCTGTCAAAAAATAAGGAACACTTGGAAGGCTCTAAACTCGTGGAATCGCACTCATTTCGGGCATATACAGACCAAGATAAAAGTGCTTTCTGAAGCCATTGATCAAACCCAGAAGGCTGACCCAACCATTAGAAATTTGATCCAAGAGCAAAATCTGCAATTGGCTCTAGATGAGGAACTCCAAAGAGAAGAAGCAATTTGGTGGGACAAATCACGTCACCAGAAGATTACAGAGGGATACCGTAATACGCGGTTTTTCCACCTTACAACCATTATCCGAAGAAGACGCAATGCCTTGGACTATATCAAACACGAAGGCAACTGGGTCACTGATAGAAATGAAATAGGAAAATGCTTATCTGATTACTTCACTCAGATGTACACCTCTGCTAATCCTGATATCCCACCAGATCTCGAAGAATTAATACTTCCGTCGGTGTCAGAGGAGGACAATCGAATGTTATGTGCAATTCCATCTGAACAGGAGATAAGCGAAGCTATTAACCTTATGGGATCCAACAAGGCGCCGGGACCTGATGGAATGACGGCATTGTTCTACAAATCCTACTAGAAAACCATCAAGAGAGTTGTCGTAAACAGCGTCACATCCTTCTTCTCTTCTGGATACCTTCTTAAGGAGCAAAACCATACCCATATTGCTCTCATTCCCAAATCGGACAGCCTTACTTCAGTTACACAGTATCGTCCCATCAGCTTGTGCAATCTCTCTTACAAAATCATCTAAAAAATCATGGCCTCAAGACTCCGCTCGATCCTTCACACTATTATATCCCCGCTTTAAGCAGCTTTTGTTCCCAACTGCCTTATCAATGACAACAACCTCTTGGTTCAGGAACTTTGGCACACGATAAGGGGAAAAAAAGGAAAAAATGGACTCATGGCTATCAAAATTGATATGGAAAAGGCATACGATAAACTGGAATGGCCCTTCATCTTGTTAGTGCTGAAAAACTTTGGCTTTGATGACAAGTGGATTGGCTGGGTCGAGCAATGCATTAGTACCACTTCCTTCTCAACTCTTATCAATGGTGTGCCGAGTGATCTTATCAAGCCTTCGCAGGGAATTCGTCAAGGCGATCCTATCTCGCCTTTCCTCTTTATATTGGGAGCCGAAGTGCTTACTCGCCTTATTCTTAGAGAAGAAAACCAAAAGAGTCTTCATGGCATTAAAGCAAGTAGAGGCAGCCCAGCAGTGTCACATCTTCTCTTTGCTGATGATTTGCTAATTTTTTGCAGGGCAAACAATTCGGAAGCTGATGCTACAATAACATGTCTTAAAAAGTTTAAGGACTAGTCAGGCCTAACAATAAATAGAAGCAAGTCCCGAATTTTCTTTAGCAAGAATGTCCAGCCGAATACCACCCGAGAAATCTACAGCAAGTTACAAATTAGGAAAGCTTCACCCAAAGACAAATACCTGGGGCTGCCAATGTTTTCTTACCAAAACAAGAAGCAATTGTTCGTAACAATTGTGGAAAGAGTCAGCCGGAGACTTAGCGGGTGCAAAGCTAAATGCCTTTCTCAAGCGGGACGTGTGACACTTATCAAGGCCGTGGCAATGGCGATTCCTACTTACACCATGTCCACTTTTGTTCTTCCATCTAACATCTGTGAAAATATTGATGGAGCGTTACAAAAATTTTGGTGGGGACACCAAGATTCCCAGAATCACGGTTTTCGCCAAAGGCATGGATTTCCCTCTGTTCCCCGAAAGCTCAAGGAGGAATGGGTTTTAAACTAATAAAGGATTTTAATAAAGCGCTATTTGCCAAGTTGGGGTGGACAATGTTTACCTCATCTCAAAAGCTCTGGGTGCAAATTATGGAGGCAAAGTACTTGAAAGGAATTCCTTTTATGGAGCACAGCCCGCCGAAATCGGCATCATGGTTATGGAAAGGAATATGCGCAAGCATACCCTTAGTGAAGAAATGAGTTTGCTTTGTAGTGGGGAATGGAGAGAAAATTGACTTTAGACATGATCCTTGGATTCCTACATCTCAGGACTTCAAAGCTCATTGTGCGACGGAGGTATCTTCTGGTGATACCAAAGTGTCTTCCCTCTTAGATCCTCTCACCCTTTCTTGGAACCTAACAAAATTGCAGAGCATCTTCACAGAAAATACCATCCGTGAAATCCTTAAGATAAAAATTTCACCCTCCAAACCCCAGGATTTCTTTGCCTGGACCCCCTTAAAAAGTGGTAAATTCTCAACGAAATCGGCCTATATAATTCCAATAGGTTCCTTTCGACAAGTGGTGCTTCACAAACCTTTTGGAAGTCCTTGTGGCGAGCGAACCTGAGTGAGCGCCATAAGATTTTTTTGTGGAAGATTGCTTGGAATATTCTGCCCATAAGAACCAAAATCCAAGCTTATTTTCCAAACATTGATATCTGTTGTCCCCTGTGCGAGTTGAACGAAGAATCTTTGACGCACTTGTTCCTCCAATGCCCGCTTATGCGTTCAATCTGGATGATTTCTCCTGATGGGTTCAGACCTCCTACCTTGGTCCTTCAACCTCCGCATAGCCCAAGCCCTCCTCCCTGGCTAGAATTCATTCTCTTTCCCTCTATGGCCTTTAACTCTGAAAATGATATCAAACGCAGGTATACTCTGTTTGCGGTAATTGCTATGGAACATGTGTGGATGAGCAGGAATCAAAAAGTTTTCAGGGGGAGTGTTCCAAATGCTTATGATATAGGTAAAAAGGTCATCTTGGCTTTCAATCGTCAGGTCGCGGCTCTCTTAACCCCCAAATCAAGCACCCAATCTTCAAGGGCATGGAACCTCCTCCGGGCCAATGGTTTAAAGTTAACTTTGATGCTGCAATTCGTATATCTCAATCTTTCCAAGCGGTGATCCTCTGGGATGAGAATGGCATGGCGGTTGCGGCAGAAACAAAAGTTGCAAATGAAAGAGACCATGTGATTGCAGAAGTAATGGCTGCTTTGCTTTGCCATAGAAATAGCCTCACGGATGAAGTGTACCCACGTTATTTTTGAAGGCAACGCACAAATGGTGGTTGACTGGCTGAAGGACCATGACTCCACTCCACACTGGAGCTGTTTTGCAATAATTGAGGAAGCAAGGAAAAAGCTGGAATTATTCATATGCTGGGATTTTTGTAAAGTTAACAGAGTCGCTAATAGTGCGGCTCATAACTTAGAGGCATGGGCTGATGTCCACCAGTTTTCTGGCCAAGTTCCCATTTCATCCATTCCCCCTCCTTTTGTTCTTGGATGAAAAGGAACTAGTTTGTACGTTTGCTGTCTTTTAATATACACCTTTGTGTTGACCAAAAAAAAAAAAAGCACACGAATTAGAATTGGAACATGTTCCAATGCCATTTTCAAATAGGCAATTAATCTATCGCTTGCAAATCCCAAATAGCAACCCCCAAAACCACCGCCATTAGAAACCCAAAAAAGGAGCCACCTCTCTAGCAGAAGAAGAGCTCCCCACTACAGGGTTGTCTTAAGGCACAAATTCCAAATGTACAAGATTCGTACTATGAAAAGCAAAGAGGTCACTCAACTACTCCACCAAAACATTCCCTCTCAAATTCAAAAACCACCGACCACCCTTTGCAGAAGTTGCCGTGTAAATGTCCGAGAAGCACCAATCATGCAAATACGCGTGTTTTCCTACAACTGTAGACGATAGGCAACCACATGAAGATCAATTATACAAGCCGGTCACACCTTTCCAGCTGGTCAATTACCACCAGATTTGAGGACCCCATAAACCCTTAGCAAACAAAACCCACAAAAACAAATTGTATACAAACACAAAGAAAGCTCGCAGAGATAACTAGGTAAGTAATAAAAGAACATAGAAAGAAAGAAGCACACAAGCTCCCAACATCAAGCAAAAAAACTAAGCTCCAAAAACAAAATCACACCAAGGAAGGAGATCACCGAGTCGGACTAAATAAGACTCAGAACCGAATGAGAGAGGCAAAGCCCCATCACACCGACTCTATTTTTCAATCAAAAGCATATTGTAACAAGTCGTTAAGAATGTCAATAGAAGTTAAAATATGAGACAATAGCTGAAATGGTCCCTAAACTATCACTATTCGCTGATTTAGATTCTCAACTATTTTTTCTAGTAAATATAGTCCCTAGATCGACTTTACGACGTTAGTAGCATAACTCATTTTGCGTACTTACATCAGTTATTATTGGTTAGTGGGCACCCACAGAAGGGCCTTATTAGGGGTCACTTGCTCCTTCACGATCCTATGTGGGGACCATCGCTAAGCGCACGCCCTTCGGGTGGAGGAGACAAAGTCTGCTCCAAGCTGTTCTTTACCTATGTCTCGATTAGTTGATTGAACTAGCCAAGAGCATGTTATTGGAGACGTGACAACGTATGGCAGGGAGGCGTTGACTGTGCACAAACAAAATATGAATCTTTTAGCTTTGCAATTCCTTATTTAGTTTCATTTTCTTTCTCTGATCCTCTGACCTTCCTTTCCAACCAGAAAGACTTCAATTTTTTGATTTGCGAGAGTTGAGAGAATTCATCAAAGATGAGGAAGTACATAGAGGTACAAGGCCTCTCCTTTAGTCTTTGACGAGGGCATGTAACCACTCACGTGAAACTCTATCTGACTGAGGAACAAATCAGAATTTGTCCAAGTATCATTTTCACTTGTACGAAAATGCTGTAACTTCGAAGGAGAGGTCGAAGGTAGGCACCAATCCATTCATATCGAAATTGATCTACCATCTCATATATGCCATTGAACTCCCTGCTTGAGAATGTGCTGCCCTACCAAGATACTTCTCCATACCCACGAGCAAGTTCTAGATTGATTCTGATGAAAAAAATGACGCGTAGCAAAGTAACGACCTTTGAGTACCTGAGCAACAAGACACCGAGGGTGATATTTTTAAAAAGTTTCCAAGCCTGTTTAGTGAGTACGGATTGATCGCAGAGTTTAAAATCGCGAAACTCCAAACCCCCTTTTTTTTGGAAGACGTAAGGTAGGCAATGCAATCCAGTGAATCGACTTACGAGTCAAATACTTTCCTTGACATAAGGCCTTTCAAAGAAGAAATCGTAACAGTAGCCCAAGCTCTTCCCAAATATTCTCCTCTTAAACTAGACGAGACAAATTTTCCCCTTATACACCTCAATAGCAGCCTCGAGCCTCATATATCGATCATCTAAATCCTGCCCCTTCTTAGTCTCAGCTGGGACCTGGTTCTCACCCTCGTTGCTCATCTCTCTAGGGTCATGCGTCTTGTGCATTACAAGACCGGTCACTGAGAGACTCAGAGATGGCATCTCTGGCACCTCAACAGAAGGGGCCCAATAAAACCTAATATATAGTGCCCACAATGATATCTCTAAACGACCCCTCTCATACCATGGCTAAATAATTCAGGGTAGAATAAAAGGGCTGGCTTTTTTGCCATGGCAGTTTTGAATTTCGTCAAAACAATGCCGATTTCGAGCTGTAATACCACGTGCTTTTCTAAAAAGGAGACACAACCTTGACTAAATCCTGATGCAAACCTGTTTTTGGGTTGGCCAAGAAAAAAAACCTTGCTTAAGACTAATGCATTAGCACACAAAAAATACATAAAAAACGTAAATATAAATAAACCCGCATTTCTTGACGTAGATACTAAAATTAGAGATACATTAAAGCTTTTATTCCCCCCTTCTATCCTGAAAGCATGTAACTTTGCTTTCATGCTATTCAAGCATTTAAGATGCAAAAAAAAAATAAAACAAGAACAAACGCAGAAAACAAAGAAAGTCACAAGAAGCACGCGCTTGACTATAGGCCAAGTAGTTAAAGCCTCTCCTTTAATGCGCTTGATTACAAATTCGAGTCTCATACCATCTCAACTTGACTACTAGTAGGCTTAGATGGGGCTTCCATATCATTATAAGCCGAGTACCTTGAATTCTCAAGCCTATCACCTTGTCCCCAAATAGCATATGCTTCCTCTCCATGAGCGGCTTCATCACCAATCTCCATATCTTCTTCGGACATCCTCAGAGGCACGAAGAGTTGAACGACAAGGCATACTAAACTTGTGACCACCACATTAAGCACAACCACGAACACAATGCCTAGAAACTGGATTCCTACCTGTCGGAACCCTGCTCCGACTCTTCCGGTGTGGAATCCATAAAACAGGCCAACATAATGGGCAGTCTTGCCGTAGAACAGATAATTCAAGTGAGGTTGAGCAAAGAGACCGGTGAGGATTCCTCCGAGGGATCCGGCGATGGCGTGAGTGTGGAAGACAGCCATTGTGTCATCAACTTTTTGAAGGAGCTCGGACTTCTTGTGCACTACCATCATAGTGAACCAGGGAATTGAGCCAGAGCAAACTCCCATTATGATTGCTGCCCAGCCTTGTACAACACCTAATTCCAAAAGCAAATTTAGAGCAGTGTTAGGTAGCTCATTAGCTATATTTATCTATTTTGTACTCCATGTGACGCTTTATTGCATTTTCATCAAACTTTAGAAGCGCCAAAATCAAAATTCTCCTTCCGGTTTATTTAAGTCTAATTCTTCGCGAAAAAGACACTAGTCACGTAAGTATATTGCCATTTAGTGACATATTAAGTGTGAAAATAGCTAAAGAAGGTGTAAGTTTTATTTAGCATCTAAACTCAAAACTACTAGAGCCACTCAAACAACTTGCATTTCAAAACTCTGTGCATTAAATTCCCCCAAATATTGTTCATACTCTTACTTAGTCGCCCTAATGTATGTTGAGCGATTTCATTGACTCTGGCCAAACACATAAATTAATCAAAGTACAGATGACGACATATTTAAATAGTTGAGTTGACGTTATTTTTATATTGAATTACCGTACTTAAAACCAATTGCCAAGGACGAAGAGATGCACAAAGCTTATACCTAGAAGTGTTTCACGATAAATATATTTCAACGGTAGTAATAGCACTGTAGGTTAGTGGAAGTACCAGCAGCAGGAGTGATGCAAACCAAACCAGTTATCATGCCTTGAACTGCACCAATCACAGAAGGCTTTCCGAAGACTGCAACATCGAGTATAAGCCAAGTTAACAAGCTAGTTGCAGCACACACGTGGGTGTTCAAAACGGCCAAGGAGGCATCAACACTTGCAACATAGGGGTCTCCACCGTTGAACCCGGTCCAGCCCATCCAGAGCAGCCCTGCTCCGGCTAACATGAGGATGATGTTGTTTGGTGGGAACCTTTCCCTATCCTTGGTTAAACGAGGACCAACCTGCATTCAGGAAGATTGGTCAACTTGATGGTGATAATCCACCTGAATAAGTAAGAGCTGGGAAGCATCTAAACAGTACTTAAACTGCTTGAGAGAAAGCAAATGTTGTTTGTTTGGTGCTTTCAAAAGCAAACCTTTCATGAGAAAATCACTCAAATAACTTCACTGCTGAAACAGATAAATGCTACTAGAAAGTGTTCTTAGGCAACGGTGTGCTTGATACGAAATATGGGCTTAAACCCTCACATATTGGATATAAGAAGGTTATGGTCACAGGTCTCTTAATATGAGTCAGGAAAGCATACGTAAGCGTACGTGCTAAAAACATGTATACCAATGAAAATTGTTCTATCGTGTCTAATATGGAAAAATGAAGAGAAGAACGGCGTGCTGTATAAAGACCAAGTGAGAGGCATGTTTGTGATATGCTTTTTGCCTTAGAAGTGATTTAAACAAACTGGTTCAAGTTATCAAATGTGATTGTTATGTAATGCTATAAAAAAAACCATATGATTGGAATACACTCGTAGTAGTATGTGAACTTTGTGCACTGAGCTAACCCTTATTTATTATGAATATTGATTTTATCATTTCCAAAGGAGATATTGTTTAGGAGAGGATTTGTGTTTTTTCATACCCAATAAGCAGCAGTGAAACCGGCAACTCCTGAAGACAAGTGGATGACATAACCACCAGAGTAGTCAATAATTCCCATGGTTGATAGCCATCCATTAAGAGACCAAATGGTAAATGCTCCAACAGTGTATGAAAAGGTCAACCAAAGAGGAACAAACAGCATCCAGGCGTAAAAATTCATCCTTCCCAACAAGGCTCCCGCGATCAGAATCAACGTGATCGCAGCAAAAACGAACTGAAAAAACACCATGGTCGCGTTAGGAAACATCCCAGTGAAGGTTTGCTCGAGGAGAAACTGTTGGTTTAATGCCACATTGACTTTCCCCCAAACCGGAATGAGCTCCGTACCGAAAGACAGCCTGTATCCCCAGCAGACCCAACAAATGAGAACGCAAGCAAACGCGTAGAGCGCCATGAACGCCGAGTTCACCGCCCATTTCTTTTTCACGGCGCCTCCGTACAGAATTATGAGCCCCGGGACGCTCTGGAGGCCGACAAGCGTGGCAGCGATAAGTTGCCACGCGTTGTCAGCTTTGTTCAACCACTCGGGGCTCGCAGCATTGTTGGCCAAGTTTGATGGGAGAGCAACAACGGTTAAGTTGCTCATTTTTTTTGTGGCTTTTGGTTAGTACAAACTAAAACTAGAAGGTAATGGTTTGAAGATTACATTATTGGTGGGGATTATATACTTACCAAATAGAGGTCATTGTTGAGTTGATTCTCACGATTAGCTGTCAGGTATGATGGATAGTATCATTTTTGTCAATCTTGCCTAAATGTGTTGTTTACATAGTAACCCCATTTTTTGTAGAATATATGCATGCCTCGAGTTTTGGCGGGTGTTACAACGGTACAAACCGCTTAAACGACAGTTTCAAGGGACCCTTTTCATTGGTTCGACAACGTGGTATCTCCCAACTTCCCAACATAGAGATTGGCACCATTAAACCAATCTTGGCATGCATTTAATCGAAACGTTCGAGTGTGATTATGCTTGAAGACAAGGGTGTAGCAACCTTTTGCTTTTGGATTGGCTTCAGAGTGATTACAAAATTCAGTGTGGTAGGGCCCAGCGTTTGCAGAGAATTTGGGTCTTACTTCCAATGTCTCAAGTATATGCTACTCAACGCATCTGATGATAGTTGGTTCGGTTTACTCTTTAATTACCACAAATATAGACACCCACCCACAGGCAAATATGCAAGTATATTGGCGGTAAGTTGTTTAGCTTGTAAGTTTTTAGACTTTTTACCGAGAGACTTTACACCATTTTATTTGTTCTTAGAGATGAGACATGCAGTTCACATAATATAGCTTGGAGCTAGGTGACTCCTCACGAACCCAAAAAGTAAGGAGTACGGCTGCCTCGTGTATTCAGAAAGCCGAGAAATTAGGACTCGTATATATGTTGTCCATTTTATATTCTACTTTGTTTTCCATTTCTAATCTAAAACCGAATCCATATTTGATATGGTTCGATCAAATTAATTCTTGTTTTGACTAAATACTTATGGATGACTTTTCAATTTTTAATTTCATTTTTACGAAGAGTGAAAAGAAAAAAAACTATTGCCTGTGCACAAGAGCATCCTCTCAGTGACAATGATCCAAAGAAGGTGACATTTTTGCTGCAGCTAGCCACTGATGTTAGTTTCACCATTTGACCTCGATACATTCATCAACACCGGGTTAAATGAATTCTTTTCTTTGCATTCCATTGCAATTTATTTCCCGCGAAATAACATTAGTTGCATTCAATGAATGATGCTAAAAGGTGTTGTTGATAAAATTGTGTCATTGAATGTGACTTTGAGATGTTAACATTCTCTCGAAAGACATGTAAGGTGATAAAAAAATGGGCTAATGTTAAATCAGCACCCAAAGTATCACCAAAATACAGTTTAAGTACCCAATATTTGAAACAATAACAAATCAGTACCTGTGTACCATTTTTGAGCCAAACCAGTGCGACTGTTAATTGAAGTTGGATGCTGTTAGAAAGTCCACGGATAAGACTGTCTTTTATAAAAAAAAAAAAAGACTGTTATTTCCTTACTCTCTCTCTCTCTCTCTCTCTCTTTCCCCCCTTCCTTTCTCTATGTCTCCCTCTTTCTCTTGTTTAATTTGTCCACCATCACACCACCAGCCCTCTCTTGTCTACTTATCGCCCCACCCACCGCCATCACCAAGTCCCAAGGTTTTTTTCTTCTTCACAAAATCGTTGTCTACATCAATTAATTTCTGGGTTTGATCTGGAACCTGGTTTTTCTGATTTTTTTTTATGGATCTTGTAAGTTGTGATCTACTTGAATCGACCCTAATTGCCGGTGGAAGATTTTAACCGCAGCGGGTTGATGTCAGAGTGGTGGACGGGCAGATGAAGTGCTGATGGGGCCGTGGGGTTGAGCTCAATGGTGGTTTATAGCAGATTAGAGGCCACGGAGTGAGGCAGAAGTGGTGGTGCCAGCAGTGGCGCGACCATAACTGTGGATGGGTGTCTCTGTTCAAGTGCTTGGAAAGGGAGTTTAATGTTCTTTGCTTGAGCTCAACAATTGCCAAGTGGGAGTCTCTCTTTGTGCGCGTGCACACACACAAACATAAACACACGCACGCGCCCGCACACACCTTGCAAAAAATTAATGAACTCATTCAAATTGGAGTACTTGATTTTTCCTGTATATGATAAGGTGTTTCGTGTGTAGTTGGATCTGACATGATCTGAATGGGTAAAGGTAAACTGTGTGGGATGGAGGAGGCTAGATGTTGTGCGTGGTACCGTGGTGGCTATGTGTGGTGCTAGCGGTGGAACTGGATGGTTACCAACGAAGGAGGCTGGCCAGTGGTGGATGGAGATAATGATCATAAGGTTGTTATTGCTATTGATAAAGATGGTGGTTTGAGAGGTAAGGCTTTTGAAGAGTTAGGCAAAATGAAAGCAACGTGTGTTTAACTGTGTGTGTGTGTGTGTGTGGTGTGCGCCTGTTGCTGTATGTGTGGTGTGCGTAAGTTTAACTCTGCGTGTGCATGGGGAGGAGGGGGAGTTGCATGTAACTGTGTGTGTGAAGAAAGAGAAGAGAGAAAGGGGTTCCACCTGTGCCGGGGATCGGCTCCCGAACCGTACGAGGCAGATGACGGTTTTACGCCTGGACTTTCTAACAACATTCAGCCTCCATTAGCCGTCGAACGGATTTGGTTCAAAATGGTACTTTAGGAACTTATTTGGTTCATTTTAAACATTAGGTACTTAAAGCTGTATTTTGGTGGTACTACAAGTCACAAATTTGGCATTAGCCAAAAAAATTTGGTGAAAGATGAAAACAAACAAAAGTTCTTGAATAAAAGACTTCCACAAATCCTTTCAATGAGTACGAGAATAGGTGCACGAGGCCAGTATATTTGGTTAGCTTATTTTTAACGGAGATGAAGACACGTGGGCCTGAACCACACATGAGGTTATCTTTCTTGTGTTACATATCGTGCATACATGCATTCATGTTAAAGTACATAGCTTAGGATATCGTAAAAATGTACAGCACGGTAAAATCACTCAAATGTTCTTGTTTTCTACTATTTTTAAAATTTTCTAAAAACACCATGTTCCTCCGAGCTAACTTTCGATCTCTTTCCTCAACCCAAGCCAGTCACGTTCTCCTCTGCCCTATCTACCAATGTCGTCACCAACATCATAGACATGAACTATAATCATCATTGTTGGCCTTCTTCTTGTCGTCGTCGATAGAGTTACAAATCTGTCAACACCATCAAATTGGGAGGCCATCACGATGAACAGACTGAGTTGTGATGAATTTCCATGGGGCAAGGACAATAAGGGTGGAATACCAACCAGATTCCAGTGTCACAACATTGGCCATAAGTATCATGGGAGCGGAGAGATAAAGAGAGGGAAAAATGTGAAGTGACTAAAAAAGGAATTAGAAGTTATACAAAAAACATGAACTTCGTGAAAATTCTCCTTGGTGTACAATGGTAATGCAACCCAAGTTGAGGTAACCTTCCTAACAGCTGGTAGTGTACCCTTATTGGCATATATTAACATCATACACCGAGTCAAATACGCAAATATCCTCACATGTTTTCTTTTATTAATTAACAAGGGAATTGGGGTATTTTTTTCAACAAAAGAAAAACCCTCAATTTTGTTCCTTTCTCCCTAATTCCTCCCCGCTTCCCCTTTGCCATGAAGCTGCCACCACCACCTCTGGCTTCATCAGCACCAACTTTGAGGCTATCCCTCTCCACAACCTCAACAGGCATTACCAGCATCAATGTCTTTGTCGCATCTGATTTGATTTGATCCATCGTAGATCCCACCGCCGCATCTATAAACATTGACGATAGTCATGACCAACTGACTAATAGCTAATGACGTAGCATGCCCACAATAACTTTCAACATGAATAACTTAGGGGTATCTATGTAATTTTTGCATTGTGTAGATCGTCAATATTCAAGTGGGGTATCTTTGCAAAATCCTTTATAAACAAGTGCATGTATATATATATAGTTGATCCCTATAGAGCGTTTGCTAAACTGCTATTTATTAAATGATTATCTAGCCGGCCACAATTTTGCTGAATATTGCAAACGGATGAGATCACATTCTTTTTTTTGCTTCTCGCCAGACCATTCCTGCAACCAACATGCTATCCATTTTCTCAATATTCCCAAATACAAAAAAAAAAAAAATAAATAATAAATAAAACGCGCATATGTGTGTATAAGACAGTGTGTACATTATTGACTGAGTTTGTGTGTGCGCGCGCGATTGATTGAGGCATATTTGTGTGCGGTGGCTTTTGGAGTGGTATGGTAGTAGGAACGGGTGGGAGGATGGTGAGGGGAAGAGAGGTATATATATATATATATATATATATATATATATATATATATATATATATAATCCGAAGGTTGCAGGAACAAGCTAACAAGAAGTAGAAAAAAAACGTGTGATTACAACCGTCCACGATCTTCAGCGGACGACTGGATCATCATTCGGTAAATGTCATTTTCTAACGCTTTGTGTGTGTGTGTGTGGAAGTTGATCAAGTTCCACCGCTCGCAACTTATCAGGCCGTCCACGTTCTCAGTAAAGACTAGGCCAGATTACAATTATTTTTAGCAAACTTTCACCATCCGCAACATAATGTTGCAGAGAGTGAAATTTACCAATCTGCCCGTACTACCGGATCACTCTAAGAGGCCTTATAACCCCACTCCTTATTTGTCCTTGCTTCCTTGCCTGCTCTTTGCTTCCCTCTGGTTTTGTAGCGTTTTATTGATTTATCGGTCTCGGTCGACAGTAAAGGGAAGGAAGTTGGGCATCGATGGGATTTTGGTCAAAAATACCGCCGCTATGTAATATTGCGAACAACAGGGAGGCTAAAATGAAAGCCAGATCTGGCCGATTGACGGGCGGGCACTTTGCGCTGACAACTTAAGCCAGCGTTGGCGGTACTTATGTGTATGTGCACATAAAATATATGTATACATACATAAACAATATGTATATATGTATACACACACACACATGTGTGTGTGCGCGCGCGAACCACTGCTTTCTTACCGTCCATCCATTGCGAATGGACGTGCTAGGTTTTTTTAAAATTAACATTCACCATCCGCTATATTATTTAGCGGACGATGAAGTTTGCCACACTGCCCCCTTCCATACCTTCCCCACCCTCCATATTTTCCTGTTTAGGGGCCTACTCGGGCCGAAGGTATCTTAAATAGCGCAAGGATCCGCGGTTGGGGGGGGGGGGGGGGTTGACGGGAAGATGGAGATTTATAGCATTAGATATGGATCAGCTCTCATATATATATATATATATATATATATATATATATATGTGTGTGTGTGTGTGTGTGTGTGTGTGTGTGTGTGTGTGTGTGTAAAGTATCGTCCTCTATGTAATGTTGTGGACGTGGGGATGCTTAAAACCAGATGTCGCTCGTCGATCCATGATAGATGGGTGGCCATACTGCACTAATAACTTAACTTAAGTTGCCAGTGCTGACGGTACTAGAGAAAGAATGAGACTAGGGTGGTAGATTTATGGTGATGGTCTTTCTTTATCTTATGCAAATTATAATTTGAAAATCTTGGTGTGAGATATTTGGGATAACAGAGAGGGAAGGAGATCGAGATTCTCCATTATACGTAACACGAAAGCATCGTTAAATGTACTTTAACGACAAACCTTTGTTGTTACAAATTTAGCAACGCTTTTATGTATAACAGTTTTGCAGTAAATGAGAAGATCCTGATTCGAGGGAAGGCTAAGGCTACCTCCTAGTGTGTATTCCTTACATCCGATGGACAAACAAAAAGCGGGAGAAGTATACCATTCCCATAACAAAGAATGTTGAGGTAAAAAAATTTATCAATACTTTTTGCGGTCATAAATTTTCTTACTAGCCCGTTGGGGTATTATTGGAGGCCTTTAGCACCAGCCTGTCAGCTAGGTCTCAAATTTCAAATTTCTTCTATGCAATTTTTTTTTATTCACACTAGATGGATACAGTGAATATAAGCTCATCTTTTCTTGTGAATATAAGCTTCATCTTTTCTTGTGAATACTAGAGAGGATTAAGAAAATAATTAAAGATTGGACGGTTTTGAAGCGTGTCTACAAGTATTTATTAAGGTATAATTTTCACTCATTCAAAAGTGTGGTACCGGGTTACCAACAAAACATCTTAGGAAGATGACATAAAATATCCGAAGTACAAATATCACTCCAAGACATTATTCTAAAGACACTCCACAAAAGCTTTGTATTTGACTATGATTAGGGATGATATAAAATCAATGCTATGTACGCTGCATTATTCAAAGTTATGTATAAATGGTTTTCGATGTCACCTAGTAAACCGATGACTGTTCAGAAAATAGTATATAGATTTATCTTTCTAAATATTTGATTTAAACAAATAACTGCACGAGTATTTTTCTAGTTTGTGTCAAATAAATAACCGATTGCCCCTCCTTTTACCCCACAGTCTCACTTACGCATAACTACAACTTTATTACTCTTAAGGCAAAAAGACTAAAACAACTCTGTTAGCCCTGCTGTTACCTAACATAGACTTACATTTGGTTTTGATCTAACCAACATGACGACTATGTTGTCTAATATGCATTTGAGTTCATGAAGCTTTACATTCGAGTCTTATACTCATGGGATGGATGATTAGATGATCCAATATCAATCTGTAGACACCCTATTGTTTTTAGGTAATTTTAATTAAATAGCCTTTATTATTTATTGAAAGACATTATTGAGTCTAGGCTTGGTAATGTAATTTAATTAATTAATTTAGTCCAGGTTTACTTAATTAAATTAATCCAATTAAATTGTTTAGTCCAGTCCATTGCATGTCAGTCTAGTCCATGGCATTAGTCCAGTCCATTTAGGTCAAGTCCGGCCCATGATCTAGATTATTCTAATTGATTTAATTTGTCTAGATGACTTGGGAAAATAATCCATTATTTATCTTTGATAAAAAGATCAAATCAATTTATTTGTTGACTTTTGTCAATTTGCGATTTTATCACTTATTCTGACTTATCTTCAGTCATGCAGATTAGCACTACCTATCTTGTCAAATTATGCGACCATGAGCACTATAAAAAGGGGTCTTGGCCTTCAGTTTCAGAGGTCGATCCAGAAGTTTATTCTCTTTAGAGCTCCATTTCTCTGTGAAGTGACATCCAATCTCTCCCGAAAATCTTAGCCATTCAAATTGCTCTAAAAACGTCCTTTTTGTTCTTTACATCGTGGATCGCACGGTGAATATTCCCGAGATCTAGGCAAGCTAAATCACAAGATAATCTCTATTAACTTTCATAGGACATGAATAATATAGCTTCTCACATTTCCCGTAGTCCCGTTTCATTTCAAAATAAAAAGAAAAAGAAAGTATTTTTCTAGTTGTTGTCTAAGTTAAGTCTCGAACTATAGACTACCTCTCGTAGGACCAGTGTCGAACTACGGTGGTTTTAATTTCGATTAGTCCGATCAGATACGTAGGCCACTTGACACTTGTTGTCGAGTTCAAGCAAAAAACATAACAATTAATTTAAGAGGACTAGACTTGAATTGTTTTTTTATTATTTTTGGCCTTGTTGTATTTTCTTTGTATTTTGTGGTATGTACAACGATATAACTGTGATACTTGCGTTTTTATTTCCATACCTCACACACGCGCACGTCTCACTCCCACCTATTTATTTGAGAGCTATAGTCGAGGCCCTTGGTCCTCCTAGGCTCAAGGCGATCCCTCGATTGAGCTCTCAACTCCACGTGCCTCATACTAAAGATTCTTCCTGGTTTATTAATATATTAAACGACTTGTATATGTACTGGTTATCGTCCATTATTAACTTCCTAGTTACGGGCGGGAGATATAGCACAGTTGGGCCGATATAAGTGACCTTTACACCAGTGTTATAAAGAGAAAAACTCACACCCGGACCATTCAGTGATCTGCCTTTTGTTGGGAGAATACCTGTATTAGCCTTTGACATTTTGGCAGGAAAACCACTGGCATTCTATAAACTAAACTGGTAATTTTGCAAAAAAAAAAAGACTCTGACTAACCGGCCGGTTATCCGCGTTCCCAACCTGATGGTTAGTCAGTTTGTGCATTTATTTGAAAAGTTTGAAACTGGTTAGTTCATACCCTCATCCAACCCCGACCAACCGGCCGGTTCTCCTCTAGGATAATCGGACGGTCAGTCAAAAACATTATCCTCAGAAAATTTCCCAAAACTATACCCTACCCGCTGACCAATCGGCCGGTTCTCCTATTAGAGATCTTATCCTCAGAAAATTTCTAGAAAATTTCCTAGAAACAAGCCCTCGACCGAATGAACAACCGGCCAGTCATCCATTAGGATAAGTGGACGGTTAGTTAGCAACCTCATCCTCTAGAAAATTCCCAAAGAATTCCTCAAGTAAAACCTAACCATACTGACCAACCGGCCGGTTATCCATCTAGATAACCAGACTGTTAGTCAGTCTTTCTTCTGAAAGTTAGAGAAAATTAGGAAAATTCTTTTACCTTTTCTAGGGTATGAGCCAGCCAGCTCGACATCTGTAGGATGTATTATTAAAGTTTTGATAACTTTCCCTATACAATTAAGGTTAAGTGTGGTTGGTATCGTGACTCGTCCGGAAAGCTCTCACGAATCCAATGGCCACAGAATTGCCACATATCTCTAATTTGGTCCGTATTATTAGTGAACTTCAGAAGGATCTTAAGAATGGTTTTACTGCCCTGATATAGCAACAATCCCGAACCGTCGAAGAATAGGATAACCTCAAGAAGAGGGGTAGGAAACAACCGGAAGAAGAAGGGGAGAAAGATGATAAGAAGGAAGGTCCAGAGTTTAATTGGATGTATGAGTCAGAGAAAGAAGAAACAAAACCCCAAACGACGCCAGAATGGAAGGATAAGTTAGCCGCACTCGAGTCTCAGATTGCTAGGATGAGGAGAGCCGATGACCCCCTAGACCTCAGGGCCTTAACCATGAATCCAGAAGATAGGCTATTCCTCAAGTTCAAGATGCCGGAGATGGATAAGTTTGATGGGATTACAGATCCCAAGATTCATATGAAGATGTACATGCGAGCATTGACCCAGTATGGGGTAAATCGAAACTAGTTGATATAATTGTTTCACTGCACCCTTAGTGCCCTAACCATGAACCCCGATGATAGACTATCCCTTAAGTTTAAAATGCCAAAAATAGATAAGTTTGGTGGGACCACTGATCCCAAGATTCATGTGAAGATGTACATGCGAGCATTGACCCAGTATGGGGTAAATCGAAACTAGTTGATATAATTGTTTCACTGTACCCTCACCGAAGCCGCTTCCCGTTGTATCCTTACTTTCGATGAAGCTCGAGTTCGGATTGGAAAATGTTGTGAGAGAGTTTGTCAAGCAATACCAGTACAATTCTGACCTAGATATCACCCGAAAAGATTTGAAAACCACAAAACAAGAACCGAGAGAGTCAGTTTCAACTTTCATCATGAGGTGGAGGAATAAGGCAGCTCAAATGGTGAATCGTCCGACGGAGGAAGAGCAAGTGAACATCGTCAGAAATAACCTACTCCCATGATTATATCTTTGACCATTACAATACATCGTTCAAGGCTCTCATGGGATCCATCATACATGTAATACCTACATTTTCTTTTTCCTAGCGCAAATCTTTCGAGCGCGTTAAAATAAATAATAATAATAATATTTTATAAGCGGCAATATACATGAGATGTTAAAAAAAAAGAGAAAATAGTTAGGAGGGGGGGGGGGTTCTTTTGTAAATAGATAAAGATGGAGGTCTATCATACAATTTTATAAAATATGATTTAGAGGTTTAATTATTAGGTTGACACCTATGAGTTTATGGTGACTAAGCCAATTGAACAATAAAAAAGGGGAGTAAGATGACTACTCTCGGGTGAAAGAAAGAAAGAAAGGAAAAAAAAAAAAGAAAAAAAAAGAGAGAAGCAGAACAAGCGGGAAACAGAGAGGAAATGAGAAAAAAGGTGACAAGGCTTCAAGGTGATATCTCTCTCTATATATATATATGTTCGAACTGTGTATAACTGTGTAGTTAAGTGGGTGTATTTTCTTGGGGATGAGCTGGGTGTGTTGGGTGTTAGTGCACTGTGTGTGCGTGAGCAGGTGGTGCGTAAGGGAGTGAGGGGAAGGGGGAAGCAGCCGTGAGGAAGGCAGTGGCGTGCATGGTGAAAGGGCTAGTGCCTTGTTGATATTTGAAAGGAGGAAGGGGCGAGGAAAAGGGAGAGGACAGCAGCTGGTGCTGCTGCCGTGTGGGTGCAGGGGGGGTTAGGTGAGGGAGGAAAATGGAGGGGGAAAGTAGCGTGGGGGAGGGGAAGGTGTAGGTAGTGGTGTGCGCCCATAGCAGTGAGAGAGAAATGGTGGGTATGCGTGTGTGAATGTGTTTCAGTGTGTACCGTGACTGTGCGTGTAAAGGGGTGAAAGGGAAGGGGGGACAGTAGCAGCTTTGCTGCTGTGCTGTGAGTTTTTGGTGTGTATGTGAATTTGTGAGGGTGATGTGGGTGTTAGAGTGTATACATGGGTGTGTGTTTTAGGTAATAAGCTGTGTAACGGAAGGAAATTAGATGTTGAAGTGGAGAAAATGTGAGGTGTGGCTGTAGACAGTGGAAAAACAGGAAGAAGAAGGTGCGGGGCTCAGCTGGGTGTGTCAAATTATGTAAACTGTGAACATTACCTGTAATGGTCGCTAAAGGGCTCAAGGTTTAGGCAGTGTGTTGAGTGAATTTTTAAAAATAAGTAGAAGCAGAATTAGAAAAAATACAAAAAAGAGACCCCAAGTATTTTTAGGAGATCTAAATCAGGAAAAAATTTCAGATTTTTCCAAAGACTGGAAAGGGGTTAACCGACCCGGGGAACTGTGAAACTTTACAGTGTAATTTAAAATACCAAACTATTGTGATTTCACGCGAAACTTTTATGGGGAACTTAGGATGTCGAGAGGTTTAATTTCCCAAGATTTCGGGTCTTTTCGAAGTCGTTTACAAATTTTGGCCGAACGAGCTTTTAAGTGCTTAGTCTGGACACCGATTCGGGATTTTCGGGCGAAAATTTTCTAATACACTTTTTAGCTTGAGAATGACTTCGAGAGGATAAACATAACGTTTGTAAGTGCTCGTGTTGAGATTTACGATGAATTTTTTTTTACAGATGGGTTTTTGTGAAACCTTATGTATATTCAAGGATGTTTTTATAATTGCTCTGTATCAACAGTGTTTATAATGCAGTCATGACTGACAACCTGGCTCTGGTGACGTCACTATGTTTGGGGGTGTCACAATACAGATAAAAGATGCCATAAAAAAAAAGAACCATCTCTCGGGAGTCGAAGCCATCAGGGGCATACTGTGCTAACCCAAGGAGTTCTAATATACAACATAAGCCAACAACAACCAACAATGTCAATACGGTGCAGGCACCTCGAGCAGTAACGTGCGAACCTACTACAGATCCTAGGAGGAAATTCATGTTGTTGAACGTACCACTTCCCAAGGTCTTTGAACAATTGTTAAGAACATAGATGATTTCTAAGCTACAGCCTACTCCCACACCAGCAGTGATGCCCGAAGGTTATGATATGAACTTCTTTTGTGATTACCATCAAGAAAGGGTCGCCCTACAAGCATATGCATCACCCTCAGAGACACCATACAAGATCTCATCGACAAAGGATAAGCTTCCCTTCCGGTTAGACCAAATGTCCGAAGAGAATCCTTGCCTTCTCATAGGGTTAACTGCATTGATGACAGTTAGTCAAGTATGGATCTAACCGTCTTTATTATGCCAGCCAGCCAGCCAGTTTGGAAGTCCATGTCCACTTATGATTCTCTATCATATTTTTACGATGTGATTCCTTGGGAAGAATGGATGGAAAGAGAGACCTTCGCGGTTGAAGAAGGGTATGATGAATAAATCGGGTTTATGTTCTTACCTAGTGCCAATGTGTCCTACTGAACCCGATCAGGCTGAGTATACCAGACCCTGCCCCAGCCAACCACATCTGATCCATTGTTCTTTCAAGATCATCCAGATAATGAGATTCTCAAACTTATTTATATATAGGGATTACTGCCAGGCTCATACTATTACCGCCAAGCCTTTATCAAACTTCTTAGCAAAGCTCAAACACCAATCTAGACCCAGCCCAAAAACCTATACCTAGTGCTTGGGGCAATACATTACAAAAATGTCCTCACTTTTTCTGAATCTGACCTGCCCAAATCAGAACCAAGCCCTAATGACCCACTCCATATCATTATGCCAGCGCTCGATAAAAGGATTCCATTAAATCCTTATAGACATCGATTCTGCTTTAAATACATGTCCATGTGCACTGTTCAAGCCCTCGGCATTGATCCATCAGAATTCACCCCTTCCAACCAAGTCGTTTGAGCCTACGATAACACCCAAATGGAGGTGATTAGTACAATGAAGGTTTTGATGACTGTGGGTACTGCTAGCTTTGATGTTGAGTTTCAAGTGTTGGCTATACTTGCGGCTTTCAACCTTTTTGTTGGGAAGAGCTTGGATACATTTTGTAGGTGCAATCCCAACCATGTTGCCCCAAAAGGTCAAGTTTGTTCTAAATGATGCCATCTTTACCATAATGAGAGATCCATAGTTACCTCAAATCGGATAGGTTGAGAAGGACAGTGCCCAAGTGCCATATGATTCTTTGGATATTCTGCTCAGTGGATTTAGGATGGATCACCCCTTCAGTATCTCGACTATGAGGAGGTTTGTCTCGGTGAAAACTTCCTCACCTTTGCCCCTTACAGCTGTACAACAGTGCTCCCATGTTGAGGAATTCTACTACTTTCCCAAAAAAGGCTTAGGCCGAAACCATCAAGGAATTCTCAGCTGCCCAGATATGAAAAATAAGAAAGACCAGTTTGGCTTAGGATACAAGTCAACCAAAAGAGAGAAGAAGGAATCTATCTGGAAGCTTGCCTAGGCTAAGAAGGATAAGGAAAGTGAGAAACACATGAGCATGACAGGAATTCCTACCTTGAACGGACGCTTCATCAAAGAAGGAGATAGTGGGCCCTTTTATGGATTTTTGGAACCAGTATATAGTGTTGAGACCGAGAAACAAATCAAAGGATGAGAGATATTCTACGACTGCAAATGGGTCGAAGATGACGAGCTGCAAGAATAGACCGGGCCGGGTACCAAAGAGATCTTAGATTGGATGAATTTGGTGGATCTGGAAGCAATAACAGCATGCTTCATAAATATGTTTATCTCAGTGCTGATCTGTGAAGTGGACGACCGATCATAGACCCAATATGCCTAATCACTCCAACACAGGACAACATGCAGAATTGGATTATCGAGTACGGACCGCTGACTATGGGAGAAGTTACCGAAGGAAGTCTTGCTGCCAAAGATGCTCCAGAACCGGAAGACTTGGATGCTTATGTCACCTTAGCCAATCTAAATTTGCTTACCTACTATGTGTTTCTAGACTACCTGATTGATAATTTAATTTTTGATTCTAATTATCTCTTGGTTGCTGATATAGGTTATGATGAATTACTCAACTCGGTTAATGATGAGTCACACCTAATGGATTGAGAACAGAAAAACATCTAATAGAAATGATGAAAGAAATTGAAAATCGAGAATCTAGTCATGTCCCACCAGTGGCCGAGGAAACAATCAAACTAAACATAGGCTCCCCCGAAAATAAAAAAGAAATCAAAATAGGGTTAGTCTAGATAAGAAGGAAAGATAAGATATGATAGCACTCCTTAGGGAATTCATTAATATATTTGTTTGGTCATATAGTGACGTGCCCGATATAGACCCATCAATCATGGAATACCACCTACCTATCCTACCTAAAGCCAAACCTGTCAAACAGAATTGTGTGTTTGGAGTCACAGCCAAGAACTTGCTAGGTTTCTTGGTAAGTAAACGAGGAATATAGGTAGATCCAGCTAAAATCATAGCCATAATTAAGATGCATCGACCCAAAACGGAGAAGGAAATTCGAGGATTCTTGGGAAAAAATCAATACATTAGCTAATTCATATCTCATTTGACCATGATCTGTGAACCTGTGTTCAAACTATTAGGGAAGGATTTAAGCAAAGAGTGGAAACCCTTATGTCAAGAAGTCTTTGACAAGATCAAGCAGTACCTTAACAACCCCTCAGTCTTAAGCCCGCCTATACCTTATAACCCTTTGTTATTATACCTGACCGCGATTGATATCTCAGCCAGGGCCACGTTAGCCCATTATTTGGAGAATTCATTAGTTGAGAGGGCCATATACTATGTTAGTAAGAAGTTGACCTAAGGAGATGTGAATTATTCAGCCCTAGAGAAGGCATGTGTAGCTTTGGTTTGTGTAACACAAAATTTGAGGCATTACGTGTTGGTGTACCCCATTAGATTATTGGGCAGGATGGACCCCATGAAGTACTTGTTGAGAAGCTCATCCTGTCTAACCGGCAACCGCACAACCAAATGGATTTTGTTGTTATCCAAATTTGACATTACCTATGTCACACATAAGTTGATCAAAGAAAGGTCGTGGCTGACACGTTAGCTGATTGTCCGACGGAGGATACCAGTCAATGAGAGGCGAGGTTCCCAAATGAAGGAGTATGCATTGTTGAATAAGAGATGATATATAAGCAGTGAATATGAACGGTTTTGGAGTAGAAATATTGCTAATCTTACTAGATGGAGCCCACTCACCCATAGCTATCAAGCTAACTTTAGACAGTACTAACAGCATCGCCGAATACAAAGCTTGTATCATCAGTTTACAGATGGCCTTAAACCTAAGATTTTGAGAGATTACATTAGATGGAGATTCAGTTTGATCATATAACAGATCCAAGGTATATGGAGAACTAGAGATGAATCTCTACAAGTATATCATGCCCACTTGGAAAAGATTATAGACTAGTTTGAAGTGTAGAGTTCCATTACTTACCCCGAGTCAAAATAACTTTGCTGATGCCCTAGCCACCCTTGCATCAATAGTGGACATACCCGGACAAGAGTTAGAGCCATTTGTCACACAGAAGAGGGACTGACTAGCTTACTATTTTATTGTAGAACCCATAGAAGAAGACAGAGTAGCTAAGCCTTGGTATACTGATATACATAATCTTATCGGGGAAGGAAAATATCCCGAGGGATGTTCGGCGAGAGACCGAGTAGCTTTGAGAAGATAGGCGGTGCAATTCATAATATGTCATCGGAGGTTATATAAAAGACATTGCAATGGAGAACACCTCTTGTATGTAATTGAGAGAGAGAGAGAGAAACGCAAGAGAGTATGGACCCCACATGAATAGGCGGATGCTAGCAAAGAAAGTCCTCCATCAGGGATACAGTTAGAGTATTATGGGGCGAGACTGTGTTGAGTACGTGAAGAGATGTCACAAGTGTCAGGTGTATGCCAACTTGCAACATCTACCTCCCTGAGAGTTATACAACATGACCTCCCCTTAGTCGTGCCCAGTTTGGGGAATACATGTGATAGGGAAGATCAGTCCCAAGGCTTCTAATGGGCATGGGTTCATACTGGTAGCCATAGATTACTTTACGAAGTGGGTGGAAGCCGCTTCGCATGCCATACTCAATGCCAGAAAGGTGGCTCAATATATTCGAACAAACATTATTTGTCGATATGGAGTGCATTGGGAGTTGATCTCAGACAATGGGCTACACTTTGAAGGAGAAGTCATTGATCTAGCCGATGAGTATGGTATCATCCGACATCGCTCGTCACCATACCTACCATAGACCAATGAGGCTATCAGGGCTGCCAACAAGACATAAAGAGCATGTTGAGTAAAATAAAGGATTCTTGTAGGAGTTGACAGTATAAGCTTCCCCACGCCCTTTGGGGCTATAGGACGTCGGTGAGAACATCAACCGGGGCTACCGCATATTCATTAGTCTATGGCATCAAGGCGTTATTTCATATCCAGGGTTACCAGAAGTGGATTGCTCAAGCATTGAATAAACGAGTAAAGGGACGCGAATTGAAAGAATGAGATCTGATGTTAAAGGAGAACATTGGAAAAATTTAGAAGTCGCGGGGGAAGTTTGAACCCAACTGGTCTTGTCCCTATATGATCAAGCAAATCATGACTGGGGGTGTAACACAATTAGTCGATTTAGACGGAATTGAGCTGTCACAGTTAGTCAATCTAGATCGATTAAAGAAGTATTATGCCTGAGTGAATTTTTATGATTGAACTACGAATGACCTAATCCTCTTTAAGAAAATTTTACAGCACACACAAATTAATGTAACACATAGATGAAGGTATGTAGGGTTACCTCTGTGCGATAAAATTTTAAAAATAAAAGTCTTTTATTCCACTAGCTAAGACACTGGTGACATTCTTAGGGAAAAAAAATGCCCGATAAGGCAAAAACCCTGCAAAGGACGGCCTAGGAAAAAGTTATGGCGAAGAAAAATGAAAAATAGAAAAATACTAGAAAAAATATAAAAATGCCCGCTAGGAGGAAAACCCTACAAAGGTCGGCCTAGGAAAAGTTAAGGCAATAAAATTCTAAGTCATATCAGCAACCTATGGGATATCCATCAACATCTTTTTTATCTTCTTCATGGTTGGACTGTCCTCGCCATTTATGATTAATTCCCATATTTCCAGATCTTTCTTGTAAGCCGACCTGTGAGATATAGGGATGACATCCTCCAATTCCTCCACTTGAAAAGCCGGTCTTTGATCCACTTTTTCTTTGCCTTTATTACACTTCTTGTCAAACTAACCCTCGAGATAGCATTCATGTCAACACCCCAGTTTCGAGTAGCTTTGATCGTCAGATTCCTCTTCGATGGATTTTCCTTCGGCAACAAAGTAGGGTGTCGTTAGGGATCGTTCATGTGTAAAGACCGTATCGGAATCCCATTAGCATCAAACTTCTCCTCAAACATTTGGGAACCAATCCAAGACCACCTAATCCAAGTGACATGAACTTCACCTTTAGCCTGAGGATGATGGAAACTTTGTATTATGCTCTGAGAAGACTTTCCAGACTTGGATACTTTAGGACCCAATCCGATACCAACACAAGCTTGCTCCAATGATCTTAGCTCAGAAGCACTTGGGAAGTCCTACTTTAGTTTCACCCTCAGTTTGCTCTCTAAGGCTAACACTTTCTCCTAAACCCGGGTCTAAAGCCAATAGATGTAAGCATTAGACAACAAGGGAGTGACTGGCTCTACACCGGTAAGGAAATGTCTAAATTCAATAGAACCGTGGGTATAAGACGGGGAGTCCTAACATCGCAAAACAACCTCGATTACGGAAGGACTAAGGACTTGTTCCCCTACACACTCACCATAGACTTTTAGGATTACCTGCTCATAATCAAACCGCTTCAGGATTCGGCAGGCAAAGTAGAAGGATGTGTAACACAGTCACATGAGATAAATGGATTTTCAGCAGTTCTCAAAACCGGCCTATGAGCCCTCCACCATTTACAGTACCAATGGATATCTTTGAACTCCCGTACATAGAAGAAACAAATCCAGTCGTCTATGCTTGAACGACATTTGAAGAGTAAAAGTCGAGAACAAAAAGCATTGAGGCTATACCCTACGTAGCAAGTTTGACTATCAGACGCATATGGTCCAGCAGCTACATATACAACAACAAAGAGCTACCACCGAAAGGAATGTGAGATATTTATGAACATCAGCAATACCAAACAAAGTTTCAGCTACCACTAAAGGGATTAGGGTTTTACCTCTGGTGGACACTTGAAGGAGAATTTCGGTTATCCCCACGTTAACAACCCTACGACGTGAAAAAGTGAGATATTTTGCTACCAAGCGTAGCGCCAGAGCGTCGACCCGAACATGAGTATATTGTTGAAAAAGACTAGTCGGCTTAGCAAAAAAGTATTCTATTAAGGGAGAGAGCTGAATACCATCACCCAAATGAGAGATCGAGCATGCTCCTTCTTGATCTGCAATAAAGTTTTAAAGGCCTTGGCATAACTATCTTGAATTAGTGGAATAGCAATCAGTAGATTGGCTTGGATATCTGCCAAGGCAGAGAATTTCTCAAAGGTTGGACAGAGTTCATTCTGACCAAAGTGGAAGATATGATCATCGACATCCTAGAATTAGCATGGCGCATGGAGAATGTCTTCGAGGACCACCACGCTCCTCAAGCTCATCCCAGATTTCAGTTTGAATCTCCTGTTTAGATGGATCAATTTGACCTTGTTGAAAGAGTCGACGAATGCACAGAATTGGAGCTCGAAGATCATGGGATCATTTTTGAAAGTCATTGAGAGTTCTAAAAAGAAAGAGAGGCGGATTTTATTCCAAAAAGATGAGTCTTGTATATATGTAGTGAAGTAGCCCTGATTTGTATAGAATAAAGAGTCAAAAATTTTAAAAATCATAAACTTTTGTCGGAAAAACCGTCTGATTTTTGACTAACCAGCTGCTTTTCTTATTTGATTTGCACATTTGATGTTACGTGTTTCTGATCAACCATCCGGTTCTCTCAAGAAAATTCAATTTTCTTCTAATCAACTAGTCAATTTTGGCTTGAAAATCTTATTTTATCTCTGACTAACCATCCGATTTAGCCTTAAAATTGAATTTAAGTTCTGACCAACCGGCCAATTTTCCTTGAGAAATTTTTGAACATTGATTAATCGACCGGTTAGTTAGTCTTTGTCGAAATTTTGCAGAGTTTGCCTACTTTTTGGCCAAATCTTGTACCTGTCACTATTCTCAAATTCTCAAACTCCAGTTTTCATCCACTATAATTTCATCCTCCTTCTTTCGGTGCATGTGTGTGAGCATAGCCTGAAAGTACATATTAACATCAGAATTAACTAAGTAATCATCAATTGAAAAACGCAGAAAAATTAATATTTAAAACATCACTATTTGAAATTTAGTACCTAAGGGACTCTAACAAATGTTCTAATAGCTAGGCCTAGCTCTAGGCCTAAGAGCTAACAACAACAATCATTCTCAAGGCTTCCTCCGAGACCTCCTAGGACTGGGCTCCTTCTTTTGGCTCAACTATGATGCCTCATGGGTTTCCTCCTCGACCTCTTTGCTTGCTTCCTCAACCCCTTCAGGTGTGACTTTGGTCTCTATGGCCTCATCCTCACCGTCTCATTAGATTAAGGTTTCTTATATGTATGTTGGAAGACTACAGCAATCTAGGATGATTTTTGTCCTCGCTTAAATGGAGGGGCCGGAGCCTTTGTCTTGTTTACCATAGCTACTTCCTTGTCCTTAGATAGGGCCAGCACCAGTGTAGGCTTCTTTTTCCAAGTCTGAGTCACCGCTATACTCTTTATACGCTTGTCTTTGGGGGTCCCCATAGGGGTACCAATAGCAGCAGCAAGGGCTGGAGGCTCCATAGAGCTCGGCTGACCGCTTGATCTACCTCCCAAAGGCGGCACCGTAGGAATGAGAATAGGCATGTCTGTGGCCTCCTCCTGAGGTCTGTACATGGAAAGCATGTCCCAGTAGCCTGACACCATGCCTTTAAGGCTATGGATCATCCTATAGGCATCTCGGAGTAGGGAACATGTGACCTACATCAAGAAAATGCACTAAGTCGAATCTCACATGCATGAATAATGTGAAGAAATAAAGAAAAGTCGAGTCTAGAGATTATCGTCTAGATTTAGGCCAGCTCCTTACACCCAAAAACCTCTGAGTCTTTCTCCCGTCGCGAAATGAGCTCATGCTCCTCAGGCTTCCCCTTCGGGTAGACCGACATCATCCATCGAGGGAATGAAAAACCCTCGGCCATATTATCTTCTTTCTTGTCCGAGGCTGCCCTTTCCCTCTGGATCTTCTTTAGCCATTCCGAATTATGGGAAGGCACCAGGTCTTCTCTCATGAAGGCCTTTTGTGCCCTAGGATCGTTCGGCCCCCGTAGGGACGACACCAGAATGCCCCAAAGCAAGGTTTGCTTCACCCCCCATATCCAACTCCGTCATGTAGTACATTTCCTCAGGAGAGGCTGCCGGTATCCTGAAATCCATACCCTCCAGATGGTGCTGAAGGAGCACCTTATCCCCAAGGTAGAACTCCTCCTGCAAAGGTCTCACCAATAGCATTTAGGAATAAGTACATGCCAACTCCTCAGCATAATCCCCCACCTTGTGCCACCACCGAGACAAGGATTCTTAGGGTCAAAGAGAAAGAAAATATAAGAACTTGATAAGCACACTTAGAAAGAAAATTGCATAATCTAGTCGTTTGCACTTATCGAGCGCTTTCTCAATCCGTTGAAACAGTCTTGGTGCACCAACTCCGAGACCCCAGCCCTATCGTTCTTAAAATTCCACTGATTCATCGTCGGTGTAGTCTCGACAAAAGGTGCCTCCCCAGGCAGGGAGCACGAGAACCCAAAATCTCAAAAGCCCAAATCTGTGATAGCAAACATTACACATGTGAGTATATGTCTAGAATAAGCATGAAATTATTAGAGAGTATTCAAAAAGCATAGACATACCTCCCAAACATCATAAAATCCTATGAAACTAAGACACTGCCTCCGGAACATAGCACCCATCGTTCGGTATAAATAAGCCAGAGCAGCATTACCCCAGTCATACTCCCCAATCTCTTTAATCACCTGATTCACCTCAAAGGCCCGAAGGTGCTACAATTGGATAAAGTCATCCCCATTTTTTAATAGGGTTTACCCAAGAGTGTAAAGCAAAAAAGCCCAGATGAATTAATCAAACACCATGGACTCCACACCTTCTAAATTCATGCGTTCATAGTGAGCACGGATGAAACCGAAGAGAGTCGAACCACCTTTCTTGAAGGATGGTTGAGAGCCGAGCAAATAGACCACATGGTCCTTATCGAGATCATGGGCCCAAGCTACGGGTCTCCCTCGAGAGCGAATACTAGTGATGTTCGTAAAATCAAACGGGGTGACGGTAGCCTCCCTGAATGGCATATAGAATGTGTTGGTGGAATCCCACCATTGCTTGACAAGACATCGAAGGTGTTTTTTGCTTCGGGTAAAAGTGTGCAACCCATCCAAGAAAGGGCGAAAGCCTGTGTCGGTTACTCTATTCTTAACATGAGCAGGGATTTTTGCTCACCATTCTCTCACAAGGTTGAGGGAGCCCTTACGTCGCATATTTGTATGGAGGGGCTACAAATTCACAAAACAAAAAGGAAAGCTTAAAGAACCTTCCGGTTCATGGAAGAATTGTATGAAAAACTAAATGTGTGGGTCTTACTGTGCATGGGCATTGGGGGGGGGGGGTGTGTGTGTGAAGCAAGGTGAAAGAGTGTGTGTCTAGAAGAATGATAGATTTGGGTAAAACATATCTCCTCCTCAAAGTAGAGAGAACCGAGGTGAGTGCCATACTTCAAGGTGAGCAGAGATCGATCATCGGCCCGGTTCTTCGGCCGAAATCTGGTGCTCTTCCCGATTTGGTGTCCCCCTTTGTGCTCTTTGCGAGTTCGCACATACTCGTCCATGGCTATAAGAAATTGAGAGAGATTGAGAGGAAATTAGTGGTATTTATAGGTTAGGTATGTGATTAGGGCTAGATTACACGACCCATGACTCCTGAAGAGAAGAAATCTAAAAGATATTGGAGTAGGATTAAAGATATTGAAGTGCTTGGAAATCTAAAAGATATGGTGAGCAGAGATCGTTCGTTGAATATTTCAAATCAATTTGAGGGTTCCGGTAACAAACATGTTTACTATTTCTTTTACATGCCTAGACGACCTTTTCAAATCGATTTGGGGGCTCTAGTATCTAGACATGAGTTTTGTCTGTCAACCATTCAAATCGATTTGGTGGCTCCAGTAACAGGCAAAATTCCCTTGCTGATATTGTTTGACGACCAATCGTTGTTACTGTTGGCTTTGGCTTCAAATGATATCTATGTTTTATTGAAATACGTTGGTCTGATTCCTCCTGGAAGGATACTGTAAAAGAATATACTAGATTTTGCACCAAGAATAAAAAAGAGAATCGAAAATAATAACAGAAAATAGAGGCACACAAGACACAAGATATACGTGGTTCGTCGAAAGCCTATTCCATGGTGGTAGTAGCGATTTCACTATGTCTGGCTATGGAGATCACATATTTTTGTCTCTCTCAACGAATCCTCTCAAACAATTGCTCTTCTCTCTTGTACTTAAAACACAATACAAGGCAACACATATATACTTAAGGATAAGTAGTGACTTTTTCTAAATAACCAATGTGGGACAAGACTTATATACTTAGGGCCAAGTTGTAACCTTCTCTGAATAACCGATGTGGGACACCCACACATTCCAATTTTTATTTTTATTTGTATCCAAGACACATTATCACAAATCTCCACCTTGGCTTGGATAAAACAAGCCACAAACAACCCTAAAAATATCATCAGCTGCTATCACACCTGCCCCTTAGGGCAGCACCTCAAATACCGCTGATACCGATAAAATCTAAGCAGTGTTTAAACTTGATCTCTGAAATATGCTTTGTCATCATATCTACTGGATTTTCATATGTGGAAATCTTTTTTACCATAACAGTACCCTGAGAAACCATTTCCCGAATAAAATGAAACCTGACATCAATGTGCTTGGTCCGCTCATGGAACTTCTGATTTTTGGTTAGATGTATGGCACTTTGGCTGTCGCAGTAAACAATGCTAGACTCCTGCTTCAACCCCAAATCACCAACCAAACCCTTCAACCAAATAGCTTCCTTCACTGTTTTGGTCGCTGATATGTACTCAACTTCTGTAGTAGACAAGGCAACAGTAGTCTGAAGAGTAGCCTTCCAACTGATCACACAGCTCAAAAAAATGAAGATATATCCTGTCAAAGATCTCCACCTATCCAAATCTCCAGCGTAGTCTGAATCCACATATCCAACAACTCTACCATTCACATCACTGCCCCGATGGTAGACTAAACCAGTATCCGCAGTACCTCTCAGGTATCGAAGTATCCACTTCACTGCCAGCCAATGAGCTTTCCCAGGATTACCCATGTACCTGCCAACCACACTGACCATATGAGAAATATCGAGTCTAGTACAGACCATAGCATACATGAGATTGCCTACTGCACTAGCATATGGAACACATGCCATGTGCTCCACCTTCTCTTGGGTCTGTGGGGAATCAGCTGCTACTGAAAGCTTGAAGTGTGCCGCCAAAGGAGTAGTCACAAGTTTAGAGTTTTTCATACCAAAGAGTTACAGTACTCGCTCTATGTACTTTTTCTGGGACAAGTACAAAATTTCTGCAGGTCGATCCCTCTGAATCTCCATTCCTAATATCCTCCTTGCTGTACCCAAGTCTTTCATCTCAAATTCCCTTTTCAAATGCTCTTTTAAACCGTTGACATCTGACATCGATTTTGCAGCAATCAACATGTCGTCAACATGCAGCAACAAGTATATATGAGAACCATCCGTGAGCCTCTGGTTATACACATAACTGTCATAGGCACTCTTGGTGTAACATCTCTCTACCATGAAAATCTCAAACCACTTATACCACTGTCTTGGAGATTGCTTTAATCCATTCAAGGATTTCTTCAACAAGCAAACATGATCTTCCTTATCCTGGATCACGAACCCCTCTGGCTGACGCATAAATATATGTTCTTCTAACTCACCGTGTAGAAAAGCTATTTTGACATCTAGCTGTTCTAACTCCAAGTCATATAGAGCAACCATAGCAAGCAACACTCTTATCGAAGTATGTTTTACTACAGGAGAAAATTTTCATTGTAATCAATACATTCTCTCTGAGTAAAACCTTAGCTACCAAGCATGCTTTATACCTTGCATCTTCCGTTTCAGGAATTCCCTCATTCTTCTTGTAGACCCATTTGCAACCAACAATCTTCTGGCCCACAGACGGTTTGACCAATTCTCACGTTTGATTCTTGTAAAGAGATTTCATCTCCTCACTCATAGCAACTATCCACTGTGCTGATTATGTGCTCTTGATGGCCTCTTTTTAATGTAACATGCTCTTCAACCTCAATACTCTCAGCCACACTAAGAGCATAATCAACCATATCTGCATATCCATAATTTTGAGGAGGTTGAATTTCTCTTCTCGGTCTATTTTTGGCAATACTATACTGCTGTTCCTGAGGTTCTTCATTCCTTTCAGTAGAATGAGAACCATTTTCCTCATCTGTAGGAATTATAGGCAAAGAATCTGGAGCTAGAACCTCAAGCTCCACCTTCTCCCTGGCACCGTGGTCTTTCCCTGCATCTATCAACTCCTCCTTCTTTGAAAGCATCAAAGACTCATCAAAGGTCACATCTCTGGTAATTAGGAACCTGGATGACTTAGAATCAGGACATCATAACCTGTACCCTTTTACCCCACTTGCATAGCCTAAAAAAATGCACTTCTTTACTCTTGGCTCAAGTTTACCATCATTAACATGAGCATAAGTAGGACAACCAAATATCCTCAAATTTTCATAATTAGCATGCTTACCAGACGAAACTTCTTCAGGAGTTTTGCAATCAATTGCAGCCGATGGAGACCTATTTACCAAATATGCAACTGTGTTAACGGCTTCTGACCAAAATTCCTTCGATAACTCGGCATTTGAAAGCATACATCGAGCCCTCTCAAGGAAAGTCCTATTCATCTGTTCTGCAACCCCATTCTGCTGTGGTATTTTTTTAATAGTGCGATGCCTCACTATGCCTTCATTCTTGTAGAATTTAGTAAACTCATCCAAACAGAATTACATGCCATTGTTAGTCCTCAAGCATTTAATTTCTTTGTCGGTCAGTTTTTCAATCATCATCTTAAACTGCTTCCACTGATTAAAGACATCATTCTGCTTCCACTGACTAAAGACACCACTCTTCTTTTTCAGAATGTACACCCAGACCTTTCTTGAGAAGTCATCAATAAAGGTTAACATATATCTGCTACCATTCTTAGAAGGAACCGTGGAAGGACCCCAAAGATCTGAATGGATATAATCCACCGTACCTTTGGTGGTATGAACAGCTCGACTGAATTTCACCCTGCACTACTTACCAAAGAAACAATGCTCATAAAAATCCAGCTTTCCTATTTTTTTGATTCCTAGCAAACCTTATTTGCTCAGCACATCCATACCACTCTCACTCATATGCCTAAGACGCATATGCCATAGCTTGGTAGTGTCAGAATCTATATTAGAAGATGAAGTTATTGCTGCTATTCCTATAACCGTTTTACCCTGTAACAAATATAGACTGTTTTGTTTCAACCCCTTCATCACAACAAGAGCACCCTTCATTATCCTCATAACTCCAACTGCAGCCCAATAGCTACAACCATTGGAGTCAAGCGTACCTAAAGAAATCAAAATTTTCCTCAGCTCTGAAACGTGCCTAATATCAGTCAAAGTTCTCACAATACCATCATGCATCCTAATCTAAATTAAACCTATCCCGACCACTTTACAGGCGACAACATTTCCAATAAGAACTTTACCACCATCAAATGAGCGGTAAATGGCAAACCAGTCCATATTGGGGCACATGTGATAGGAGCAGCCCGTATCAAGGATCCACCCTCCATCCGAGAAATCGATAGTAACTAAGAGAACATCCGCACCATCAGAATTATCTTCTACTACTCCAGCATCAGCCGTCTTGGAATTATTTTCTTCCCTTTATGCTCAGGACAATCCTTTCTATTATATATTTCCTTGTAACAATGATAGCACTTCAATTTTCTGGCCTTCGACTGAGACCTCGATCTTCTTTTATTTCTAGACCCAGCATGGTCAGTGCTTTGGCCTCGAGCCATCAGACCATCACCATGTTCGTCTCCCATATATTCTGAAACCTTTTTCCTTAATTCCTGAGAATTTATCACAGCCTCAACCTCTTCCATGGAGATATTGTCACGACCCGAACCCACGGGTAGGCCCGTGAGCTAGGCACGTGACCGGCCGCAGACCCAATAGGCTCCAACCGAGGGCTCTGCCAGGCCTTACTACAATCCTGTGACTCCAAAAATAATTCTAATTTACGGACCTCCAAAAATTCGAATAAAACTCTTATTACATGTCTTTAAAACTTATAAAGAAAACATGAGGAGACCTAAGCTCCTTACATCAATTCAAGCATAACGTAAATTAACATAGACTAAAATGTTCGAATAATGGACACTCATTATTCTAAAAGTTCTCTTCGGGCACTACTCCCCCGTGTGGCTCATACGGCTCCGCTTCCCTTAAGTCGTCACCTGAAAAGTAAGGAATGAGCGAAAGCCCAGCAAATACACCAGCCATGTTCCTAAAATAAGTTTGAAATTTCTAAAACATGCCATGGATTTTCTTTCAACAAATCAAACATTCGATCATTGTCATTCTTAAAACCTTTTCCAAATACATATACACATATATATAAAGATTCAAAAAGAGGATTTTCAAATATGAGTACGATCATCGTTAATTACATTCACATCAAACACATATTTTTCTTTCGTTAGGTATGTTGCGGTCAGCGTACGAGCCCCCCTGACTAGGGCCCGAAATCCCTCCTACACCCGGGATAAAATTTGTGGACGCATGGGCGAACCACCAGCCACAGTACTGTGCATCAACGTACAAGCCCCGTTGACCAAGGCCCGAAATCCAACATTCCCCCGTTGGATATGGGGCACAACAACCAAGTCGAGTTTCATTTGCTCATTCAACATGTACTCTGTAAAATCCTATGATTCACATAACATTCCATGGCATTCTTTCAAATTACGTTTCTCATCAAATACTTTAGAAATAAAACATATGCAGAATAAAACTTTAAACTTCAAATGATCAAATCATAAATACATATTATAGGTTTTGCAAATAAGTATATGGAGGAACATGACAGGGGTACTTACCTCGCTAAAAAATCTGCTTCAAGTATTTGCTCAAATGCCGGCCCTAGCTCTTGACTATCAAAACCTAAATAACAAATCATACGGATGTCATTTATTGACGCTCGGGTACGTTTAAATATTAGGTTTCTTTTAAATGAGTAAAACTTTACCCAACCGTCCCCCGACTTATGTATAATTACCTATTCACAGATTCAATACACACACATGTTATATATATAAACCTACACTTAATATTCACTACACACAACTAAGATTTCCTCCATTCCCTCACACGGCTCACAGCAATATCCACTTGTCTTATGGTAGCCCTGTAGCTACTTCTTCCTCCTCATGGCAGCTTCATCTTTCCTCTCACATACATGCAACATCATCATACTTACAGGTCACAACCAATACACACTCATGCCACACCCATATGCATCTCACTCCTCACGGTTACTCTCTTCTCACGGCTCATTCACACAGTGCACACCACTTCTGCACACTCGCCGTTCCACTCCTGCACACACACATATCTACACTATAACACATACCTTGATACATACACCACTTTACCCCAGCTTCTCCCTCACATAACTCATTCACGCACAGCCCACACATCATTCGTAAACATAGTCCCATGTACACAATTTCACCCACACCCAGATGTCATCACGGCAGTCCTCACCATGCACCAGGCTGCCTATGGCAGCTTTTCTTTCCATCTCTTTTCCACTTCATTGCACACACCACGCACGCACACTTTGGCTGTCACTATGGCAGCCCTTCTTCGCCTCTCCATGGCTGCTTTCGTGCTCCCTTTAGTAACCTATGGTTGCGCCGGAATATATATACTAACGGCAACCTTAATCTCACAGCCCTTAACCCACCAAAACAATTCCGTATAGGTGCAAAGTCACAGCCACCATGGCTGTGACTTGCTTAACCGTCCATACAGTGGCTTCCGTAGCACCACATACACAGCACTATGAATCCAAAACCTCACAACCCAATACCCACGATGCACAAAAACACATAACATACGCTAATGCCTGCAAACATTAAGCCCTCTCGCACACGTACAGTAGTAATCAATCCTCACAAAGCCACAAGGCTTCTCTTCACGCATACTCAAGCGGCAGATCCATAACGTAGAGACAATACCACTTATATGATTTATACGCATTAGAATTATCATAATAAGGTGAAGAGGCTTACCGAAATCTGTCGAAACCCTTCTTATCTCTCTTTCTCTGCCGCTGCTCCACGCCCTTCTCCTTCAGCCGCTCTCCGAAATCTTGTTAGGAGAAATTAGGGTCGGCTGCTAAAGAATATCATGCTTATATATAACCCAAATCCCTAATTGGGCAAAGACAAGAAAAACCCTCTCACCCTTTGGTCGCTAAAACTTCTTAACCGAATTTAATAACTTAAAAAAAATGGTCCTACAATAAATCTTTATGATAATTTATGTGTTAGAAAATTATCAATGAGTTATTACGCTATCATGTTTGTCAAAACGTCGCTAATATTAAAAGCATCGATATTTTAAATAACTTGTCGCTAATAAGCTGCTAAAAAATAATATACCAATGTTATTTTTGGCTCGAAAAATGATTATAACATAGAAGATGTTCCGGGCATTACATTCTCCCCTCCTTTAAAGGAATTTGGTCCTCCAAATTTAAGTACCTCAATTTTGGAATAGATGAGGGTATTTGCTTCTGACTTCGTCTTCGCGTTCCCACGTGGCCTCCTCAACCGCATGGTTCCTCCACAGGACCTTTACCAAAGGGATTTTCTTAGTCCGGAGTGTCTGTTCCTTGTAATCCAAAATTTAAACCGGTTGTTCGATGTAAGTGCAGTCTTCTCTAATCTATCTTGATATCAATATTTTGCAGGTCTGATATAACCTTGTCATATTCATCAAGATGATCACTGATTGATGTATCTTCTTTCATTCGAAAAGTATACAGCCGTTGCTTTAAATACAGGCGATTTTTCAGAGTTAGGATCAAGCGCTTACCATTGTTAGTAAGGGCACACCTTTATTTTCTTATACTTTTGGCCCATCAGTCAACCCACACGGTCGGGTACTCAAGGGAGTAGATAGACTCGGCCAACCTCCAATCTGCCAACAATCCCTCCCCCAGATACATCCCGAGGGACTCGAACCCCTGACCTACTCTGATACCACTTGTAAAAGAATATACTAGATTTTGCACCAAGCAATAAAGAAGAGAATAAAAAACAATAACAGAAAATAGAGGCACACAAGACACAAGACACAAGACACAAGATTTACGTGGTTCGGCGAAAGTCTACTCTATGATGGTAGCAGTGATTTCACTATGTCTGGCTATGGAGATTACATATTTTTGTCTCTCTTAACAAACCCTTTCAAAGAATGATTCTTCTCTCTTGTACTTAAAATACTTTACAAGACAACACATATATACTTACAGATAAGTAGTGACTTTCTCGAAATAACCAATGTGGGACAAGACTTATATACTTAGGGCCAAGTTGTTACCTTATCTGAATAACTGATGTGGGACACCCACACATTCCAGTTTTTTTTTATCCAAAACACATTATCACAGATACATAGGAAACCTATAAAGGTCCGGATCTCATATCCCTGTGAGTTTTTGGGTCTGGTTATGAGTCACGTGGTATTTTTTGTGTCTTTACTACAAAAATGTGTTGTCCTTTATTTTCGGTGATGTTCGCCCGCAAATGCGCTCCATGCCCGAGGGGCTCTATAGACACCCCATTTTTGTAGGCATTTTTTATAAATAAATGACGAGATTTATTATTTATTGAAAGACATTATTGAGTCTAGGCTTGAAAATGTGATTTAATTAATTAATTCTAGTAAATTCTAGGGCGTTTGCAAGAGACTTCCTTAAAGAGGTGGAGTATGCTAAGAGTAATTTGTTGAACCATTCAAACTGGTTGTCTTAAGCATCTCTAAGTACTTGGTATTTCTTAGTTAAAGCAGAGAAGTTTTGAGTATCCGCATTGTCAAATTGGAGGGAGAAGATGAAAAAATACAATTGGAGAAAGATGACGAGGGTGACATATATCATGACACGGGTACACTTCAAAATGTTTTAAAAAACTATCGAGCTCCTTAAACTTTGTGCAAGTTAAACTTGATATAACTTCTTATTAGTAAGAAAAAAGTGTTTGAACTCTTTTCTTTATGGGTAAATGTAAAAACCCTCTAACTATCCAAAGTAAAACCTACAAAGAAAATAGAGTTAAATACGTTGTAGACCACTGAATTATAAAGCAAAATCAACTTTGGTCACTGCACTTCGATTTGTGTTAAAGTGACCATTGAATTATTATGTTAATCCCAATTGAATTACTGTGTTAGTTTTGGCCAGTTAATGTGACACCCTCAACCCAAGTGACATCACCAGGCTGAGTTATCAACCATAATCACTTTCAAAACCCTGTGCTGAATACAGAGCAACTACATCCTCATACTCATACATCATTAATAGACGCTCCAAATTGCGTTCTTACAAAAAATTTCTTATAAACATACATCATACTGCAGCGGAAGACTTTCAGGTCTTAAAACAACATGAAAGTATACAACCTAATATACGACTGTAGTCGTAGAACTCTTATCAACCTATCTCGCAACACATTCTTCATTCCACCATTCCTAGCTGTTCTTACCTCACACAACTGATCCCCTTACTCAATTTTTCTAGCTTGTGTCTTTTTCCTTTCTAGAAGGTTCTCCTTGATCAACCTCATAGCCTGCACAATACAACATAAGGAATGAGCGCAAATCGCCCAGTAAAGACAACACGAGGAGTATCGTATACAAATGATTCAAAAGACTCGGAGGAATAATAATCAGCTCAATGATAGCAATGAATCAAGAGTAGTCAATAAATTTCAGCATCAACATAACTTGTCAAACGATAATTTTTCTTTCGTTAGACTGAGCGGCTTTAAGGCCCAATAGAACAGCATTACTGCCACCTCATCATGGACAAGACTGACTGACCGACAGACAGACTGACTGACTATGCAAGTGAACAATAAAAAAGGAAACTGAAAAGATAACATCAACGAAATACAAGTCATTAAAATCATTAACACCAAAAGAAAATCAAATGCAATGCAACTCAGACACGACAGACTAGACTTGACCAGACATGACAGACTCGACTCGCGCGCCCTACATCCTCTTTGCCAGTGATCATGTTTCACAGGCCATCCTCCTCATATTGATGTCCCATTTTACGGGATGTTCATCTCAGTCTAAAATAAATAGAAGAGACATTGTCAATAGGCAGGGAGCTCATTTAGAGTGCTTTTCCTAACCACGTTACAGCCATGCAACAAGACATCATCAACGAGGCGGATTAAGGGAAAGTTTATTCCACCTTATGTCCTCAACAACACAACTCAACAAGGAATACCGGATCAAAAGATCAACCAGTGTTCAGACCTAACGACAAGAGTTCAACGTAACATCATCAACAGGGCGGACTTGGGTGAAGATTACCACAAGCCCTCAACAACGTTCTTACATAAGAGAAATGTCGACTACCAATAAGTGCCAACATTTCACAACAACATGCAACGACCTCAACAACATCATTATCAACGATAGGGCGGACTCGGGAGAAGTTGCCACAAGTCCTCAATAGTGTTCTCAAAGAGAAGAGATATCGGCTATCAATAATTGCCGGCATCTCACAACCACCACACAACAACTCCTACACAATATCATCATCGACTTCAGGTATGCTAATCGAATCGAATCATAGCATACTAGGACACGCATCATCCTCATTAAATTCTATCAACAGGGCGGACCAAGGGAATTTATTCTACCCTAAGTCCTCAACAGCACAATTCAAATATGCATATACCGGTCACAATGACTACCGGTGACCCATCATAACAACAAGAATTCAACAGCATGGTATGCTATTCGAACAATGATTTAGCATATCAGAACCGTATTATCCTTACCTGATTGGCTTATAGTCGAAGCAACTCGCAATTTCTGATCGCAACGAGCTGCATCACCTAGTCAAATAATACTCTGCTCGTTAGAAATCATTCCACATATACGCACTCCCAATACTACCCCTTCCCATTTAATCATTTATAGCATCTTACGACAGCTTGTTAATCCGATCCAATAATTGGATCCTTAACCTAGCTTACCAACGCATTAGCAGTAGCCACTATCTCATTATTTCAACGTATTAACATCATTCCTCACTTCCCACCATTTCGAACGCTGAATTACACGCGTTCCCTAAAATTTGGCGTCAACATGGCAAATTATGAAAATACCCCATCTAGGCGGCAAATTACCAAAATACCCCCTGACGGTTCACTACCACTCCAACACCTCAAATCTGCTTCAAAACAACCTTTCAGGTGTTTTACAACTCTTTTCGGACTAAAAAGTCTTTTGAAAAACTTTTACTGGAAAAATTACCAAAATACCCCTTTTAGGGTGGCAAATTACCAAAATGCCCCCTAAGGGTTCTCGGCATCATAAAAATCTCAAAAGTGATTTAAACGCTAATTTAAGCCTCCTGAATTCATTCTTGAGCTAAAAAGTATTTTACAAAATTTTCGTCCAAAAATCCCGAACCGGCGTCCGGACCGAGCGCTTAAAAGCCCGTTCGGCCAAAAATGGCTAACGACTTCGGAATGACCCGAAATCTTGGAAAATGGAACTTCTCAGCATCATAGAGTCCTCATAAAAGTTTTGCGCAAAACTGCGCTCGTTTGGTATTTTAAATTTCACCCTAAAGTTCCAAACTTCCCGCGTCCGTTCACCCCCTTCCCGACCTCGGAAAATCTGAACTTTTTCCACGACATAGGTCTCCTAAAAATAACTAGGGTCTATTTTTTGCACTTTGGTTAAATCTGACCCTAACTTTTTTAAAAAATTCAAATTCCAAACTGATTACTTAATTCCCACCTTTAGTGACAAAAAACAGTCATTATTTATATCAACACACACACTAGTTCACCTTCACGCACACACACTTATCTTCTTCCTCCTTCAACAGTTACACACCTGGGCACATTTCTCTTCCAATCACACATGAACTTCTCACGAACTCATCTTAGATCACTTACACACATTATAATACACCCAATTCATGCCCTAAACTCATTATTATGCATCAATTTCGCACAATTAAACCAATTGAATTCAAACCCATGAACCAAATTGAAGAACACACACTAAAACACACTGAAACACACACCCACGCACATTGAAATCAAGCCCAATTCAAAACCCTAATTCGTTTTCTCTTTCTTTCTTGTTTTAGGGTCTTATCTCCATAATTCCAACAAGAATCATCTCGATTCTTTCCCCATCCCCGATTGCAAATATACATCCGAAACCCATATGTATATATATACATACGATATTCATTCAACCAATATTTCAATTCAATTCTCACAATATTTTCGCAATTTAGGGTTCACAATCATACCCAAATGGATTTAAGGTTCTTTCTTTCTCCCTTTCCTCTCTTCTTTCTTCCGTTCTCCTCTTTTTCCTCCTTTTTTTCTTCCTCTTTCAGCCGTGTTCACTGTGCGTGTTCTTGTTCTACAGGTGGTGTTTCTTCAGTTTCTCTTAATTGCATTTTTCACCCCAACATTTTCCTTTTATATTTACTCCATTTAATCTTATCCCCAAGTAAATTATAATTTCCAATCTTTGAGTCAGCTTCATGCAACCAGGAGGTGGCCATCATGCATGATCCGATCTCTTCAACTTGTGACACATTTTTCCAACTTTCAAAATTTGCACTTAGGCCCCTCAAGTTTTCAAAATTGCATTTTGACCCCTCGACTTTGGAAAATTTGACCTCAAAATCACCCTAACCCTCCATGTAGCCCCCTAACACCTCATTATCATCAAAAGGATGCTACTTAATAAAGATATGCATCCCGTTCATCATATTTTCTAAAATTACATTTTTGCCCCTTAACTTTCCAAAATTATATTTTAACCCTCAAAACCACGCTAACCCCCTATTTAACTCCCTAACACTTAATCATCCCCAACATATTGCTACTTAATAAAGATAGCACCCCTTAATTAATCAAATTTACAGTTAGATTAATTTTTGATATTTTCCGGGGTATTACAGTTAACTCCCTATTTGCGAGGTACATGACGCTTAAGTAAGGGGCAAAATTATCAAATGAAAAAAAAAATCAGATTCTCTTTTTTATCTTTTTCTAACTTTTAGTTTGACTTTTCTTCAATTGACTGGGACAAGACTTTTTTTCTTTAATTGAACCCAAATAGATTTTTTTTTCACTTGATCCCAACAAGATTTCTTTTTCTTTAATTAACTCCAATTTGATTTTCTCTTCAATTAACCTAACCCCTAATATAGCTTGTTCTCCCCCTATCGCCCACCTTACCCACCTCCACATCCACTACCAGCCTCACCACTCACCACCGCTACGACTACCATAACTAAGCCTCATTGCCCCACTAACAACAATCGCAACCACCACCTTCAATTAACCTAACCCCTAACAAATCTTCTTCTCCCCTAATCGTCCTCCTCATCTACGCCACATTCACTCTCTTAACCAACACCCAGTCCCCCATCATCACCGCCGCTGCCGCCATCGATCTTTATCAGTCCTAACCAAAGCCGATTCTGTCATTTCCACCATCCTATTTGAACCTCATCTCTAAGACACCTCCACCGAATGCGCCGCTTCGCCAAATATTGATGCGTCAAGTGATGTGGACTTGAAGTGGAGGATTTATGATGGTTCGGTGGCTGTTCATTACGTACCATCCCTTAACAACTTCAAGGTGATAAAGGCGTTACAGTCGAGAAGTTCTGAACATTAGAAAAGTTGTATGAATTTTCACATAGATATGAGTAAATTCACATGCAATAAACTGTGAGCTCTGTGAGGAGGCAAACTATGTAAGCACAAACCAGTGCAGCAGTCCAAACAAAAAGTGTCCTCTTTATTCTTCTTTTCAGCCTCATGAATCAATCATGTTTTGAGGAACTCTTTTGCTAGAAGAACTTCAAGCCACCAAGGAATTGAAGCGAAATCCACCTTATGCGCAAAATTTTAGTAAAATATCATAGAATACCAGTATTACAGCATGCAAATAGAGAAATGCTCACTTCACAATAGCAGATGTATGGTATTTCAAGGGTGGTGAAGTGTGGCGGAGCTTAGTCGTGGTGGTGATGGAATATAGAAGAAGAAAGCATATGAGAGAGAAAAAGAAAAGAAAAAAAGAGTGACAAAATTATCCCTAGATTAAGCCACATAAACAGACTTGGAATTGATAAAAGTTAACGGAATAATTTAATTGGATAAATCAATAAGTTCAATGGTCACTTTGACACAAATCGAGGTCAAGTGACCAAAGTTGAATTTGTCTTATAGTACAGTTCTCAAACGCATATTTAACTCAAGAAAATATAAGAATAAACACTCCACCTAGAAAGAAATTGCAAGAGAGGGACATCATAAAAAAGGCTTGGTAGATAAGGGTGAACCCATTCAGATTTGGCTTTGAGCAGCTAAGGAGAACAATGACGAACTTCTGAGAATGTAGTGTTTAAATTAATACCAAAACACACAAAAAAAATAAAATAAGATTTGAGCCAAACTAAGGGCCCGGTCATTTACCTTTTCTATTCTCATATTTTGTCACGATGACCACAAATAGGGGTGAGCACAGTTCGGTTTGGGGGTCAAACCGCAAACTGAACTAATGAACCTCGGTTCACAATTCTTAAACCAAACCGATTCAAGACACCTCGGTTTGAACGGCTCAAACGGTTCAAATTGAACGGTTCGGATCGGTTTGAGCGTACTTTAAACATTATTATGTTTTCAAGAAAAACACAATAACCAATAACAACTTTTCTTAACGTTAATTTATAACTTTTTCCAGCTACCGTATTTTTTGGGTGCTCATGGTTTATGGGAATACTTGCCTCTTTCCTACATTGTTTGGGCTTTCAACATGATTGCTACTGGATTAACATAGCACCAATTTCAGGACTTACTTCCTAACAGTTGAGCAGGAAACTAGACCAGGAGGGTGTGCATCACACTGGTAGTAAAAAAACACAGATAATTTCCTAAGTCTTAATATCTAACAAATCTGCATTTCTCTAAAGTTTTTATTAGTTGATTTTCCTTCAAGTAGACATGGCTTGTATTTTATCATTCTTGACTCTACTGCAATACTGGATATAATTAGCCTTTTGGCTCCATGTTTACATTACAAGAGCCATAGTGTAAATTATGCAATATATAGTGAGTAATGGCTTTGAAAGGGTAGAATTAGAAGAGAAGACTGATTTAGGGTGAGCAGGTTTTATTCTATCCTGATTATTAGCTAATCAGGGTAAGGTGTATATATATTTCTTTATAATAATGTAACCCTCGGTTCGGTTCGGCTCGGCTTAGTGCCGGTTTGGGAATCCTGAACCGTGAACCGAACTGAACCGGCCTCGGTTTGAAAATCTCAAACCAAACCATTCAAGCTCATCAACGGTTCGAATTCGATCGGTTCGGTTTCATCGGTTTGAACGGTTCAGATCGGTTTTATCGGTTTGTTGCTCACCCCTGACCACAAAGGTGCCTTTATTTTTGTTTGTCTGTATTTATTTATCATCATTTTGGGGAAGAATGAATCAAGCAATAGATAAAAAATAAAGTGTTTTTACATTTCTCAGAGAAAACCCAACCCTGTGGCAAAAAAAAGCCAAAGAAAATAAAAATAGATGTTGTTCACTGTTTTTCTTCCAACATGTCTTACATAGTCACATCACAATCACCTCATATTTCCTCATCCTCATCCTCATCCTCCTTTCTCTCTCTCTCTCTCTACGAGTACCATCATCAACCTCCTCCTACTCATCGTGAAGACCAACCAACTTTCATGACCTTATCCACCAAGAAAACGTACGCTTCGCCATCGTAGCCACCATGAAAACCACGCTTCACCACCTTATCCACCAAGAAGATGCACGGCTCTTCACCGTAGCCACCATGTAAACCCACTCTTTACCACTGTAGCCACTACGAATACCTACACATTGCCACCATAAACACCTAGAAGGACAACCCTTTACCACGTGAAACGATGGTCACCATTAACCACCACTGGTATCATGTTTACCGAACTATTCGACCCATACAGCCACCACGTGAGGCACCACCATCACCAGTATATCACCACCCACGATCGCCAATTCATACACCCACCACCCTTAGATCACTCTCTTACCAGCACCACCCATTTTCGCCATTAACAACAAACATCAGCCATCCATAACCACCATGAAAATGATTAGACCACCACTATAAACCTTAGATCCAAACATTAATCGCTCATCGCACCCAACCACCACCACCACTACACACAACCAACAGTCACCACCATCATCACCACCACATCCACATTATCGATTCATCACCACACTCTAATCCTCACCCATAACCACCACTGAACCATCACATCACCATAAATTTCTGAGTATTGATTGTGGTGGTGAGTTTGGATGGTCCATATTTAGTAATAATAAAAAAAGACTAGTCCAAATGCATTTGGAAGCCGAGCTCAGTCAGATCATAGATTTAACGAGTGGGTCCATTCCTGTCAAAAGTCAGGAAAGCGAAGGGTCTAATGGTAAACTAAGGGTGTAGTTGAAATCCATTTCAGTTTTTGTTTTCGAAAAAACAAAAACCAAAACCTCTTTGATTGTTTTTTTTTTCACAAAAATTGATGGGTTGTTTGTAGTTTTGCATGATTGATTTTCACTTTTACTTTATGTTTTTTTTTTCTATTTTTCCTATTTTCTATTTTTTTCATATTTTCTATTTTCTTTCATTTTTCAATAATTATGAGCTTCTTTTGAGCTCTTATGTTTAATAACCAGAAGAGCCCCCACCACGACCAACACATCTCCTCTGCTATTGTCCAAATAATGCTATGGTAGTAACACACTAGCTTGTAAAATATGGATTTATTGGTTTGATTGGGTGAACAGTTTGATTGGTTTGGCATTTACCTGCACAAATCGAAGATACTAGGGCTAATCGATGATGAAATCTTTTGGTGGTATTTATTTTAGAAATAATGGTGGTCGGTATGATGGTGAATTAGATTTAGAGGAGTGGTGATACCGTGGTGGTGTTCCATGTCAGAGGGTTATCAGCGGTTATGGTTGTTGTGGTTATCAGTGGCTGGCGGTGTTCATCGGTGTTGGTTACTGGTGGTGGTGGCGATGATCAATGGCTATGATGGTTGGCAGTGTTGGCAAGTTTTGTATTCGGGTGTGTTAATCAGTAGTGGTGGCAGATCGGCGGTCAATGGATGTGGTTGGTGTTTGGGGGTGTTGGTCATTGGTGGTGGTGGTCAATGGGATATGGTGGTTGACAATGTTGGTGGTTTGGTGTCAGTGGTGGAGGGAGAGGGGGGCACCGGTGGGCCAGTGCCCACCTGCTTGTCCATAATTTTTCTTCTTTAGATGGTATATTTTATCCCTAATGGTAAAAGTGCCCACCTAAAAATAAAAAATGCTAAAATGAGATGTATTTGTGATCACTTTACATGTTAATACACCTAAAAGTTCCAAAGATAGTTAAAAAAAAATATCCTTTCAGTCATTCAAAATGTTAAACTTGAACAAATAAACCCAAAAAATAGAAATAAAAACTTAATCTACGCATAAAGTCAACAATTTTTTTTTTTTAGCTTCAATACATTCAAAGCCTTAAAGTCACATGTGCAAACATGAGAGCACCGCCTCCTCCTCAGCTGCCCACCAGTCTTACCTCCCGCCGGCACGCCCTCAACGGCCAACGCCACTGCCTCCACTAGTCGATCCACCTCTGGCAGCTCACTGGCTTGCGTGTCACGGCACCCTAAGCCCAAAGGTCATGGCCTCACGTGCTTAAGCATGGCCTTAGGAGCAATTCATAGGCTCACCGACGACGGTGCTCACGGACGGCAGTCGACAGATCAATTTCTTGACAATGACACTAATGGTCACGACAGTCTATGAAAGTAATGAAAGATCTAGTGATTGTTTCTTAAATTTAATACTTCTAAGAACCCTTCCTTCTTGTATCAATATAAAATGTGACAATTGAATTTTGGAGCTTACAATATGCAATTAGAAATTGGTAGAATTTGACAATTACTGCTAGTGGGATTGTTAATTTTAGACTGATATTTGGGTGCCCACCTTAAAAAAAAATTCTGTCTCCGCCACTATTTGGTGTTCTAGGGTGATAGGTGCTGGTGATGAAGATTGAAGGAAAAAAGAGATATTTAATACTTCGAACAAAAGTTGAAAGGTGGATCTAAAAAAAAAAAAAACTGAAAGCTAAAACCGAAGGAAATTGTTTTAAATAGCTTCGAACAATTTTCAAATATCTTCATTTAAAATTTATTTTATAAAACTGAAGGAAAAAAAAAAGAAGAAGCTAAAACTGTCTGTCAACCGACGCTATTTTTTTCAGCTTTTAAAACTGAGCAAAAAACTGAAAATAAAAAATGTTCCAAACGCTACCTAAAATGTGAACAATGACGGCTCTTTGAAAAAAATAGGGGAAAAACCACCATCTGAAGAAAATGGTAAAGGAACGTGTTTTGTTTTTCAAAACGAAAATGAAAAATAACAATCGGTGAGAAAAGCAACATTGGATACTCTTTATAAAAGAAATGTAAATAAACAAGAATAATATCCGAAAACGGAAACACACAACATCAAAATGGTATCCAGAGTGTTGGTAGTAAATATGTATATGTTGGTAGGGTTTTAAGAAAAATACATATCAAAATTGGTCACCAAGAGTGTGTGGTCAAATAGCAATTTGAGAGGGTGCAAAGCAAAAATACTAGCGTTTAGGTAGCTTAAAAGTCTTTGTTGAGCCCAAACCGAGAGCGCAGGCCCTCTGCTCTCAGTCTCAACGGTTCTCGAACTTGACGAATCTTCTGGAACCTCCTCACTCACTTCTTTTTATACTTGCTAGAAATCAGCCCTAATTTTCCGAACTAGCGCTACTACTAGTACATTTTCTTATCCACAGCCACACCTACTCAACTCACCCAAAAACCTCCCTGCAGAGCGCCCCACAAGAACCCTAGCCCAGCAAAATCACATGGCTTCTGCGAATGCAATCTCCACAGCCTCCATCCTCTCATCACCCAGACAGGTACACACGCTCGTCATTCAACCCCGCACAATCACCATCTTTTTCGTTTTCTCAACCCTCAGTTCTGTTACTTTATCCGAATTCTTGCGATATATTTAGTATATGTAATCGTTGAATTCGTTTTTTGTTTTTGACCTGGCCCGACTGTTATTTGAGTGTTCAATTTGATGTTTATATGTTACTAAATTTTATCCGACGGAACAGAGGGTTTGTGTATTAATGCTTGTTTTGTGTGGGGGATATATGCGCAGGGGAGTTGTTTGAAGGGTAAGAAGGTGACCCAATTGCAGGGGGCGCAGCAGAAGCTGAATTACAGGCAATCCTCGAGCAGCCGCCGTTGTGTGGTGCGAGCTGCTGCTAAGGAGATCGCGTTTGACCAGAATTCGAGGAAAGCGCTCCAACGTGGCATCGACAAGCTCACCGATGCTGTCGCTCTTACTCTTGGCCCCAGAGGTACATATTTTCAGTGATTTTAACTCTTTGTTTTCCTTTTCACTCTAGAATTCTGTATTTAATGGTATAGCTAGTAATGGGTGACTGTGCTATGGTGGGTTTTATGGTCTCAGCAATATGAAGATATGTCTGAGTATCATGTTTGACTTGATTTTTTGTTTGTTTGTCTCCCACTCCCTGAGGTTGTTCAGAATTGTTGAGGGGATTGAAAGCCTAAGGCTGAAACGTTTCAGAATTTGAGGAATACATCTTGGTGTTTTTGACTTGTGACAAGTCGAAATGAAGTATTTTAACGCATTTATACTGTGGAATTGTAGCTCTAAAGTCTTAGTAAGTGAAGTTAAGAACCCCATCTAAACGTTTAATTAAACTCAAAGTGACCTAAATTGAGTAAGTTTGTTTGACAAGTCAAACTGGGATGAAAACAGTTAGTGTGATCAGTGTTTATATGTTTAGATTGGATGCTAGGCGTTCACAAAAAAAGGTCCAAGTTGGGAGAGACCGCCAAAAAATGTCCCATTTTATTTTTGCCGATGCCTTTTTCTTATATGGGTGTGCCACTGATAGCAATTGCCAGAATGTCAGGAGTCAATGAAAGAACTAGTTAATACACTGATTTTGAAACTTCATACAACAAGAAAGAATATGGGAATTGAGCCTAAAACTGAACATTATGCATCGTTTGACTTTAGGATTTGACATTACATTGACGTGTAAAAACTTGTAATTTAGGGTTCCTTGCTGTGACTTGGCGTTGTCTTGCTTGCACAGTAATGTTGACGACTAACAATCATGCTTTTTTCTGTTCAGTTGGATGTGTTATACCCATTGTCTGTTTCGTCAAGCTACTTTGCTGCAGAGAGCTTGATGTAGTAGCTTCACACCATTTTCCTATTATTTATTTTGCCTGTTTTTGCATTATCTAGGTTTGGTCATTGCTCGTTTTGCATGTTATATACAAGGAAGTGAATCAACTGATTTTTATCATTTTTGGCAAAATAAGGGAGGAACGTTGTCCTGGATGAGTTTGGAACCCCAAAAGTAGTTAATGATGGGGTCACAATTGCTCGAGCTATTGAGCTACCTGATGCTATGGAAAATGCTGGTGCTGCTCTTATTAGGGAGGTTGGTCTCTTTACCTACTCTTGTTGTGTAACCGTCTAATTTTATCTTCTGTAATGGTTCTTCAACCTTGGTTTTAACTTCTTTGGTATGTCAAACTGCATGATAAAGGTTGCAAGCAAAACGAACGACTCTGCTGGTGATGGTACAACAACTGCATCAGTTCTTGCACGTGAAATAATCAAACTTGGTCTACTTAGTGTCACCTCCGGTGCCAATCCTGTTTCGGTGAAGAAAGGGATTGATAAAACGGTACAGGGTCTGATTGTAGAGCTAGAGAAGAGAGCTAGGCCTGTCAAAGGTCGTGATGATATCAAAGGTAGCATGCTCGCCAAGTTTTTGTAGAGTTGATTTACCAAATATTAGAATACCGATTACTGATCCTTGTAGGACATATCGTATCTGATTCCAGCCATTGCTTCAATCTCTGCTGGGAATGATGAGATTATTGGAACCATGGTTGCTGATGCAATTGACAAGGTTGGGCCCGATGGTGTCCTATCTATCGAATCATCTTCCTCCTTTGAGACAACTGTTGATGTAGAAGAAGGAATGGAGGTTTGTATTCATTGCGGAGGATAAGCTCCTTATTTTCTTTTGACTTTGAAGCCTTGAGAAATTATCCCGCTTGGTGTGAAGCACTTGTCTCATTTGACTGTTGCCTTGCAGATTGACCGAGGTTACATCTCCCCGCAATTCGTAACCAATCCCGAGAAGTTGATTGTTGAATTTGAGAATGCTAGAGTTTTGGTCACTGATCAGAAGATCGCAGCCATAAAGGACATCATTCCGTTGTTAGAAAAGACCACTCAATTGAGGGCTCCGCTGCTCATTATTGCTGAAGATGTGACTGGGGAGGCTTTGGCTACTCTTGTAGTCAACAAGCTTCGAGGTATTATTAATGTTGCTGCTATTAAAGCACCTGGTTTTGGTGAGAGGAGAAAGGCTCTCCTCCAAGACATCGCAATTATGACAGGTATACAAATTTAGTAAATGCTTGAAGAGCTATCTGTATGGGCTGTGTGTACATGGTTTCCCACTTTGGTGATGATTTAATAGATAAGGTCTCTTATAAGTTTTGTGGCGTACTGTTTAGAGAAGATATGATTATGGTAGTTGCACTGGATTATGTGTATCGCTAAATGCAATCCTGACTGACCATTCTACTCTCCCTGCTCCTTCTTCTAGGAGCTGAGTACCAAGCCAGTGATCTGGGTTTACTCATTGAAAACACCTCGGTTGAACAGCTTGGAGTTGCCCGAAAGGTCACCATTACCAAGGATTCCACGACCGTTATTGCTGATGCTGCGTCAAAGGATGAGATACAGGCTAGGATTGCACAGATCAAGAGGGAGCTGTCCGAAACAGATTCTGTCTATGACTCTGAGAAGCTTGCTGAGAGAATCGCCAAATTGTCTGGCGGCGTTGCGGTTATAAAGGTGGGGGCTGCTACTGAAACTGAACTCGAGGATCGTAAGCTTCGTATTGAGGATGCAAAAAACGCGACCTTTGCTGCCATAGAAGAGGGGATTGTGCCTGGCGGTGGTGCTGCATTGGTTCATCTTTCGGCTTGTGTTCCTGCCATCAAGGAGAAGCTTGTGGATGCAGAGGAACGGTTAGGTGCTGACATTGTGCAGAAGGTAATAGTTACACCATTCTGTCCTGGGGTCTTTTGTTGTTTCTATTAGTTTACCGCTATCAATCTTCATAATCCATCTTGCTGAGAACACAAATAAAAACTGGAACTTCCTTTTTGGTCATTTAGGCAAATAATTCGTCCAGGTTGTATCAGCATGCTTCACTTGGCGGTACTTTTGCTAGGAACTTGACACCTCATTTAGGCGATGGTTCATTGCTATGTTTTGATGTCTCCCTTTTGAAAATATCAATGTGATTTAGGCACGTGCGTTCCTATTTTTGTTATTTGGCAACTGCAATCTTGTTCGCCAAAGGATTAAAGGCTAACTTACGCTTCACTTGTAGGCATTGGTGGCACCGGCAGCTTTAATAGCCCAAAATGCTGGTATTGAAGGAGAGGTGGTTGTGGAGAAGGTGAAGGCAAGTGAATGGGAGGTTGGTTACAATGCTATGACAGACACGTACGAGAACCTTGTAGAGGCTGGAGTTATAGACCCTGCTAAGGTGACAAGATGTGCGTTACAGAATGCAGCTTCAGTTGCCGGTATGGTCCTCACTACTCAGGCTATTGTTGTAGAAAAGGCTAAGCCAAAAACACCAGTTGCTGGCTCCCCACAAGGTCTTGCCATATGATGACTAGCGTGCATTGGGATTTCTACAGATGATGAGCGCCTCCATGGAGATGGATGACTGAAAAAGATAAAATAATGTGCGGGATATGATCTGAGGACCCATTGGGTCTTTTTTGGTACCGATCTAGTTATGATCATCACTGTGTTGCCTTGCAAATTTTCTAGTTAGGCATTATGTAATTTGTTAGTGAGATGAACATTTGTAGGGGATGGCTTGTATCTTCTACCTCTTTAGGGGTAATGGAAACACAGAAGAATGGGGTGCGGTTGACGCAAATGCATACTTTCTGTGCATCCACATTGGTGATTTCTAATTGCTTCCCAGTAATGGCGTTGTTAAATTTTATGGCCAAGTCTGTAGAGCCACCATGTCAAACTCTTTCTCACTCCCTTTCAGAAATCTCCTTAAGAGACTGACATTGTTTTACCAAGTTCGCCTGTCCGTCTGCTTGTATGTTAGCGTAAGTAATGCTACCAAATGCCAAGGTTCGCTCCACAAACCAGATTACATTAACTTGCTATTACCCCATCAGAATGTGCCTACTACCCGCCGTACTACGTCAACGCCTGGTGACCCTTGGCCATATCTTCATCTGATGCCCCTTGCTTGAGCGGTCTGGTTTGGACTACCAATAGGAATGAAAAATGACATCACTGAAACTTTTGAGGAGTGGTTAATTGCCTTTGATACAAAGCATGCCCTGAAATTTTTTTACTGCTACGTGCAATCCTTTGTATAGCGATAGTGGTCGCGGAATATTTTTAGTAATTTTATTTAGTAATCATTAATTGTCGTTGTATGAGAGGTTGTATGAATCTTCTTAAAATCTGGATAGTAGAAAAAACTTTTCCAAATAAAAATTACTAGATATATCTATGGTATCAGGTTCAAGGGATGAAGTTTAGATCAAACCAGAGGCAGAGGTGGTGCACTTGAAGAAGCCAAGATACTTTAATCGTGTTGACATAGGAATACTCTAACCGTGTTGATATAGGAATAATTGTGTTGATTTAGGATATGAATGGAGCAAGTACAACCGGATTCATTACGATCACGAAAGTCCCCCGCCGAAGCAAGTTACAGGCTATGAATTTGATGTGTTTTATCCTGATATTCTTGACACAAGGAAACCTCCTAGTTATACCCTCGACCAGTTGGAGAATGATGGAGCTAGTGGTCTGACGTGCATCATCAAATTCAGCGCTGGACCACCATATGAAGACTTGGTGTTCCGTATCGTTAACGAAGAATGAGATAATTGTCGGCAAAATGGCTTCAAATGCACGTTTGAAAATCGTACGCCGCACTTGTATTTCAACTTCAGACGATGAACATATTGCCGATGATTCTGGTTTTCGTCCCAACGGCGACACAAAATGTACTGCTTCTTTTAGTTAGCATTCATCGGACTTGGATTTGTTAGAGTATTCGTTAAATAAGTCTGATTCGTTAAACGAGTCTACCGATCATGTGTTTTAATGCTGATAATGTACGATGTTGTGTATGCTTTCTCATCTTACTCCGGCAGAGTTAATATCCTGTTGTTGATAGGATATCAATGTTGTAGTTTGTTTTTACTTCACAGGTTTGAACACCTGAGGGTGCGTGCGTGCGCGCGCGCACGACCATTCACGTGCTCCTCGGTTCCTTTTACATCTTCGATGCCCTGGAAATAACCTCTAATGTAGATGGTTCCTTCTTCTAGCTGCTATGAGTTTAGTCCTGGTTGTTGACACTCATCCTCTAATTGCAATTCCATGTAGAAGTTTTTAGTTCTGTTAGGAATGTCCACTGGTTTGGACAAATAGACAGAACAAGAAAACTTAGGAATCAATCAAGAAGAGCAGAAAAGAGTGGCACAATTGCTCAAACAATCACCCAACCCCAAAGATTACTTCCAGCATATGTACTTACTTTCAGGCACTGTGTTGAATGTCTAGGGTTTTCAAACACTAATTTAAAGGCACATATCATGTCTTGCAATGGAAATGAAAACGACGACAAAAAGGACTAGCCAAGCAGATCAAGAGTTCTAACTGAGCAGGGTGAGCCATTAGCTAGAAGCTCGAGAGCAACCAGTCAACTGAAGTTATTTCTAGCTAAATTACATGCTTCACAAGATTAAAACCAGAAACAGGAATCAGGGAATGTCATAAGTTGGACCCTTCACAGGCATAGAATAGTTTGACCCCTTGATCCACCACCCAGGAATGTAAAAGAGAAAAAGCCATTTCTTACGTCAAAATTAAACAAGAACACATAATATGCAACAGCCTAGCTGGCCATTTGATTTGTTGACAAATAGCAACCAGCTATAGTACATCAAATTACCAAAATGCAACCACCTATATATAGAGGATTATGATGACTTATTGACAAAGTGTTCAAGTGGGAAGCCCACAAGTTTACAACTTACTTATGACGGATGATTAAGATTACGCAAGACTGCAGGTTGTAAGAATTCTGGCTAATCGCCCGTCCCCTGACCGAAGCTCTTCACCCTATATGCAAATGTGCCCACCAAATTTTACAAATCTAAATTCAAGGCCAATAAAAATTTTATAAGACACAAAATATTAATTTTTTTATTCATGCATGTGTAAGTAGGATAAGCTAGGCATGAGCAAAAGTTTTTTCCATTTGACTTTTTTTTTTAACTCAAGTTGCATAGTAAAATATTATTTCTAATAAAACATGTTAGTTTTGTTTTCTCCATTTCAGTGACTATGCAAATGGTATTTACTAATAATTAAAGGAGGGTATAAAGAACTAGAAAATTAACATCTTAGTGAAAACTAAATACATTTTCACTTTGATAGTAGTTTTAGACACATTGATATAATCTATTAGCATAGTGATGCACCAAAATGAGATATATTTTCTGTATTTTACACAGTTTTTGTCAATATGATTCTAACCGTGCATATGCACGGATTCATTAGCCAGTGTACTGAATTTGTCAGGGGATCACTTGACAGAAACACTCCCAAGGAAATTAAATAAACGAGGCTATGGGAACCTACTGATCCATCAAGAAACCAATTCTTAGGCGAATATTTACAAGCATTGAACCATCTCAATTTGTCTTCCAACAAAATTTCAGGGCAAATTTCATCGAGCACTCGAGTATAAAGCCTTGGTGCTTCTTGCTTCACCGGAAACAACCTTTGCGGCCCCTCCAATGATTGCACCAACGATGGTTTAACAGCCCCTGGTAGTGACAGTGAAGGATATAAAGGGATCGACCTGAAGGGGATTGGTTCTACTTGAGGTGGGATTTTGGTGTGCATAATGTTCTTTCAACCACGCAGCATGCCTAATTTAATCTCTTTGGTATTGCTATTATCCAGTGCAAACTTTTTACTGTCATAGATCATGAAGTTTTATTTGATGCATCGATTCTGTTCGGGTCACCTTTGCCTATCCACATACATGTATTTGTTGTCTTCTTCTTGTACGTAACTATGCATGATCCAAGAAATTTATCCTACTTAACCAACTCAATCCTGTTTCCTCTTCACTTTCCGGAAAAGAGCAGCTCAAATGTCAAGGTAACTGTTACATACAGCACAGTTCTTAGGATAAGTACAGCCAGAAATGATAACAACAATTAAGAAAGTTTTGGAATGCATGACAAACAAATCATTGGAACAAGTACAGAAATCATATTATTGAAACTGCAGACAGACAGTTTCAGCCTTAGAAAAGGGGAATGAGGGAACAAATAGTTTGTGTGAAAGTAAGTACGAGCAATATGATGGCTGCCACAGTGGAAGCAATAATCCACGGTGTACTGCAATAATCGCGCTTGAACGTTGCCTTCCAGCTGTGCCAGGGTCGCTCGTAGTACTCGTTCAGCTTTTTTGAAACACCGTTAAAATAGTAGTCGGAGCTCCACAACGCACACTGCATCGCAAGGTTATTGAAGAGAGCCGCCACAGCAGAGCTGTCACTCAACGCGCTCTCTATAATTTTATTCTTAGCGAGTAGATCCACATCTTTAGAACTGTCTATAAGTCCATCCATGAAGTGAATGTGATCTATCACATAGGTATCAAACGGATAAAGGCAATGCTCAAGGACAACAAGGTTCCTCAGTAGAATTTCGGTGCCGTCATTGACTCGGATAACTGGAACTTCCAACACTCCTTTCGAATACTTGATGTCAAGTAAGCAATCATTTGAGCCCTTCTTAAAATATATTCCTGCTTCATTAAGTTTTTCTGCCCTGCGTATAGGAATATATTTTGCCTCTTTCGGCCTTGGGGTTGAAGGTATGTGACATGTCCTTAGCAAATCAAGAAAATGCTTCGGTTCCTTGCTTCTCATTTTGTCGACGTCCTTGGCAGGCACTAGAGCAGAAAAGTACTTGATACTAAGCTCGAGGAATTTGTTATCCTTGAATGCTATTCTGTAGAGGTCATCAAGAAGAAAGAGTGGGATCTGATTTTCAAGTAGAATCATATCGGTCATTACGTCAAATATCAACTCCGGGCTAGACAAATAATCAGTTTTCGTACGATTATTGTGCTCTGCCCTCCAGATGACCTCAATGATGAAACAACTATCGACGAGAAGTATTTTCACAAATTCATCATCAGTAAGACGAAGTTCTTCAGCGTAACAATTTCTAGCTCTGTCTTTATGCTTCTCTGTCACTTCAATACAATCCTTTAAACTCATCTTTTTTCGATCAAGAAATGCCTGCAAGTATCCCAGTTTTTGCTTTTCCATTGTCGCTAACTCCTTTCTCCCATGATGAAGAGGTCCAAGCGACACGTTTCGAGGCGTATACATTTCTATTTTTCCTGTGCGCAGTCTAGTAGGAGCTCTAAAGATTGAACGATCATCATGTATTGGATGGAAGCTACGGATCATTTCTTGAATGGAAGTTTCCAATTCAGTGTTATGATCTTCAATATTAACCGAAATTTGGATCTCTCCTTCTCTTGCATTACTTGATGTGTCCATTTTATGGTCTCTATTTTGCCTCTCTGTTTACTGTCGAATTTATAGGAAGAAGAAGATAGAATTAGCACGATGCCTTCTTCATTACTTTCCCTCCCACACCATTCTCATTGAGCGGTGACTCACGAGGCTTCCCAAGTCAGATAAAAATATAAGATAGAACACACAAGACATTAATTGTGACAATTAGGCAAATATTGGAATACTACATTTCCCAGGAACCAATTAAACAACTCAAAAAAAAAAAATTACATTAAAGTTACAGAAGTCCATATTAAAAATATAAACTTGACTTTATATGTAGTATTTATATACGATGGTACATGTAGGTGCATGAGTAGGTGAATGAATTTCTAGAATGTATCATATATGTTCTTTGAGAATTTTCATTTTGGTTCATGTATGGTGTATCCAGATAGTAGTGCATTAATATAGTGTCTCTACAATTGTAACTCAGGTACAAGTGGATTAGTTTCTAAAGAAAAAAACTTAAAAGTTTTTGGAGCATTTAAGAAATATAAAGCACTTCTTGAAGAAGAAAGTGACTATGAGATGAAATCCTTAGGGTCCGATAAAAGAGGCGAATTCACTTCAAATGGTTTTACGAAATTTTGTGAATCATATGATATTCGTGGTTCTTTAATCGTTCTTAGCACGCCACAACATAATGGCGTTTCCTAGAGGAAGAATAGAACAATCTTGAATATGACTCAAACCATGTTGAAAAGCAAGGAGATGCCGAAAGAATTTTGGGCCGAAGCTGTATCTTGTGTAGTTTATTTATTAAATCGCTACCCCATCAAAAAATGTCACGGATCAAACATCCCAAGAAGCATGGAGTGGTATGAGGATGCTGGCATTCTTACTTTTTGGGACTTATGTCTTGTTATTTGGGACTTGAGGTGAAGCAAATGGTGGAAGACATTTTTATGTCCCGGGAAGGCTATGCAAAGAAGGTCCTTAATAGGTTCCGAATGCTAGATTCGAAACCCGTGAATACACCCATGGAATGTGGATTTTACACCTTTTAAGAATCTTGTAGCAAGTCTAAGATACGTAACTTGCACAACGCTCGATATTCTTTTCTCAGTGGCACTAGTGAGCAGTTACATGGAAGCTTCCTCCTCGATCCACATGAAAGTGGCTAAAAGAATACTCCGTTAACTAAAAGGTACTCTTGACTTCGGATTATTCTATAAATCCTCTAGCTAGCAGCTTAGAGCTCTTGGGTTATTGTGATATTAATTTTGCGATGATAGAAAAAGCACAAGTGAGTTTTATGTTTTCCATGAGAGATGCAATTTCATGGAGTTCAAAGAAGCAACCCATTGTGGCATTAGCGATGTGTGTCTCCGAGTATTTTGTTCCTACTTCTTGTGCTTGCCATGTTATTTGGCTTAGAAGGTTCTTGAAGGAAGTTCATTTACCACAAGTGGAGGCTACTGAAAATTTGATTGACTGCTCAAGCTCTATCAAAATTTCCCGTCTTTCATGATCGAAGCAATCAGATAGATACGAGGTATCACTTCATCCAGGATTGCATTGCCAAGAATGAAGTACAACTCAAGTCCGTCAAGTCACTTGACCAAGTATGAAGTTTTTCGTAAAATGCAAACCTTACTTGGAGTCATCAAGAAAGTCAAGTTTAATGAGGAGTATTTGAAACATAAACTTGGCTTTATGTATAGTATTTGTATTTAGTTGGTGCATGTATAGGTGCATAAATTTCTAGACTGTATCATGTATGTTCTTCTCGTCTTTTCATTTTGATTAATGTACGGTGTATCTAGGCAATAGTATCATCAGTGTCTCTACAATTATAGCTTGGGCATTATATAAATCCATGTACCAAACCATTTTGGATCAAGTGAATTCAAGCAATAGAAAGTCCTCTTCCTTCTCTCTGGTAAGTGTGCTTGTGAGTGACCATCTTTCAAAAGTATAGCAGTAAGAAAACAAGAATGTTATATTAATATCACTTTGAACATATAGAAGCACCCACAAACAGTAGACATGTTCAGATTCAAGTGTTCCATTGAAGCAGACTTTGATAATGATCCTATGATGTGATAAGAAAAATAAATAAAACAGAAGGAAGTTACATTAAATGTAGAGTTTAGAAAGTGAACCTTGTGAGGAATGTAAGGAAGGTGAAATAGATGCTCTGAAAGGCTCAGTTATGTGATCGTTTCGGGAGAGACAACCCTATGGCTTGTGAATTTGAAATGATGGACATGGGACTTATGTCTTATTATTTGGGACTTGAGGTGAAGCGAATGGAGGATGGTATTTTTATGTTCACGAGAAGGCTATGCGACCGGTCGTCCTTAAATAGTTCTAAATGCTAGATTCCAAACCCATGATACACCCATGGAATGTTGAGTAAAGTCGACAAAACTTGATGATGGAGAAAACCTGGATTTTACACTTTTAAGTCTTGTCGAAAGTTTAAGGTACTTAACTTGCACAAGTCTTGATATTCTTTTCTCCGTTAGACTAATGATGAAAGCGGCTAAAGGAATACTGTGTTAGCTAAAAGTACTCTTGACATTGGATTAGTCCATAAATCCTCTAGTAGCTCTTGGGTTATTGTGATAGTGATTTTGCCGGAGATATAAATGATATAAAAAGCACAACCGGTTTTGTGTTTTTGATGGGAGACAATGCAATTTCAAGGTGTAATACCCCGATATATTTTAACGGGTTGATTAAAAATTTTAGCGACGATTTTTTTTTACTTAGCATCGATGTATTTATTAACGACTATTAGCGGCGATTAGTAAAACATGATTATGTAACAACCTGTAAAACTTTACTCAGTATATTAATTTATCGTATATAGTGCTTTGGGCCTTTTCGTAATATTAGAAAGTTTTGGGTAAACTTTGAAAAGTTACCTAAAGTCTGGTGGGGGTTGGTAATTTTCCAACTTAGGGTTTATATATATATACAATGACCATGGAGCAGTCGCCCACCTATTTTTCATCTCTTCTGAAATACGGTTGAGAGAAAGAGATACAATGAGAGAAAAAAGATAGTCTAGAAAGAGTAGAGAGAGAAAGTGGAAGGAAGGGAGAGAAGAAAGAGAACGGATTGAAGGTAAAGTTGGGAGATCAAAGATTGTGTGTAACGCCTCGAATTTTCAGAGCGTCAATATCAAATAAACAGAGTCAGAAAGTCTCAAAATTTCAAAAGTCTCCCAAACAGGTTATTCAGAGCATCTAAAAAGAAAACCTCCAAGTTACATAATTTAATGACAAATATACTTAAACAGTAATTTAATCCTCGATTACTCCTACAGGGAGTTCCAAATTAAATATCCAAATTCATATATTTTCTCTTATTATAATTTCTAAAAATAATTAAAAGATCTCTGAAATTAAACCGTTAGCTCTCAGTCACACAGTTAGCTTTGTAATCCAATCACACCTACTGATCACCTGAAAGGAAAAATAATAAGGAAGTGAGCCAAATGCCCAGTAAGATCGCTCAACGGACCAACCCAAAAGGAATACAAAAAAAAATGTCTGAAGAACGAAATTTCGAAGGTACAAAACTTTAACGGAACAGATACGAGACAGAATTTTAAAGTGCCAAAATATATTCTCGTACAAAGACAGAATTTCAAAATGTCAAAAATACTTCCTTATACAGAGACAAACACCAGAGAGCCATTCAGAATAAGGTCACATGTCATCACTGACACGTGAAACCAGGTTTAGAAAATAAGATTGCGATCTCTAGCTCATTCCACTGAGTTAGCCCACGTTCCAATCCACGTGGGTAAGTCAGAAAAAGAAATATCGCATACACTGTGACATGACTCATAAGATTACTCATATGTTACTGCACACAAAAAAAATGTGACACACCAACGAGATTATACAAGGTCACGTGACGAAATAACTATGTTCCAATAACGTGGCACAGTAAACTTCTAGTGAGGTTTTGCCTAACTTAAAACAAACCGGAAAAAGAAAAGGACAGACGTTACAATACAATGAAGTTGAGGAAAAACTTTTAGTAAAAAAAACAGATGAACTCTTCACAAATGGTGTGCCACGTCTGCTCTTTATACAATATAAAGGCTGAAGACTCCAAGCCAGATGAACTCTTCTGTGATGATGTCAATGAATTTAATTAGAAAAGGGTGTCCTGGCATGCATTAGGCTTGCTGTCATGTCACCTAGTTTTTGGAGAAAGACAAGGAATTAAGATGAGAATACTCTCTCAATTGCGTTTAACTAACAGGGGATGGCTGTGACGAAACAATAGGAAATCATGTGGAAGGTAAACGAAATTTCTGGGGCTGTACGGCAGGAAAATCGAGGCCTTCATAAACGGAATTCTGACACCATAAATCAGTCATCTAAAAGATTTCACCACAAACAATTTTGATTAAACGCTAATAATTGGTCCAACGCTGATTCGAATATCAAAAATAATAAACTCTTACCTTTGATCGCAACTAAAATCAAATTTGATCTTCTCAATCCAATTGTATGAAAACCCTCAAGTAATTTGCCAAAATCCCAAGAAGTCTCTTTCTAAAGATTCTTTGGAAGTTCTTCTGAATTTTGGTGTGCTCTTAAGGTTCCTAGAGAATATATAGTACGTAAATTATCAATAACCTAAAAGAACAATTATTATATTCCTAAAACAAATAGAATTTAAAAATACACATTATGTCCCAAACTCTCTAATTTTATTTTCTTTCTTTTTTGAGCATTTAAATATGAAGGGTCTAACATTGTGTTTCAGAGGAGGATTTCATAAGGTAATCGCCCCTAAAACCATTTCATTCAGCGTATATACGTGTATATATACACGTTAAAACCCCGCAAATTTAATCATGGATCTTATGTTGATATTATAGAATGTATGAGGGTGTTAGAGGGAGGAATTAAAGCAAGAAAAATGAGAAAAATTGAAGCAAAAATGGAGAAAATCGAATTTAGGGTTTGTTGTGTGTAAGCTGCTTGAAGACGATGAACAGTACCGTGCGTCGCATGTGGGGGCATGTGAGGTGGCCTCTGGCCATTGTTCTAGCCAAGTTATTTCACAGTCGCAAAGTTATTTTAATTTCAGAATTTCTGAGAAATTTTCAGAATTTTTCGAAATCGTTTGATATTTTTTATATTTTGTGAAAAATTGAAACTTCTAAAATCTGTTTGAACTATTTAAAAGAATTATTTAATTCTGAAAATTTTTCTTTATTGTTTATATGGTTCTAAGATATTCCAGTCCAAATTTGAGAAGTTTAAAAGGTGAGTTGCTATGATTTCCGTATCGCACTTGTTTTGGCAAAATAAATAATTTAATAATAGTTTGAACGATTTTTTTGACCAAATTTTACTTTTTGTGTTTTTCTTACATATTCTAAGGCTGCTATAAAAATTACGGGATTTGTTTTTGACCTAGAAATATTAATGGCTTTTTTGGGGTTTTCTTCTAATTAAGGAAATTATTTAGGTATAGGACTTTCCGAAGGTTTAAAGCTAATGTACAACTTTTAAAAAGCATTGTCAGTGTTTTGTCTTATACCGTCTATTAAATATCATACAATTGTGAAGCTTTTGGTGTACACTTTTGCTTTAAGTAATGTGAAATTGGCATCTCTGTAAGCAAATGCTTTGTATAGTGCAGCCATGCTGGAATATTGTTACTGCGTAACCAATTTATAAGTTGTTTAGCTTTGGTTAGGAAACAAAATGCTCTAATTTTCATTTATTTGGTTGGCATTCATAGGCACCTGGTTTGTTTGACTGCATTTGTGAGGAGGATATAGTTTGGCAGAGTTTGATTAGGTCTATATTTGTGATGCAGTTTGGCAGTGTTGGTGAGTCTTCCATTTGTGAGTTAGCGGGGTTGGTAATATGTGCATTTGTGAATTGGCAGGGTTCGTTTAAGCATCTGTCAGGCAGTGTTTTGTTTTTGCATTTGTGAATGGAGAGGACCCAAGGTGGTCCTCTGGTTTGATCATCATATTAGCTTGCGCAGAAGTGGTCCTCTGTTTCTCAATTTGGTTAGTCAACATGCTTTTATCATTTCACAATATGCATATAGGGCAAACTTTCTCAAGTTCGTCAAGTCACTTGATAAAGTCACTGATATTTTTACCAAGCCGTCAAGTATGATGTTTTTTGTATAATGCAGACCTTACTTGGAGTCGTCAAGAAAGTCAAGTTTAAGGAGTATTTGAAATATAAACTTGACATTATGTATGGTATTTGTATTTACGATGGTGCATGTGCAAGTGCATAATTTTGGAATGTATCATGTATGTTCTTCGGGTCTTTTCATTTTGGTTGATGTAAGGCGTATCTAAACAATAGTATCGTCAATGTGGTGTTTCTATACTTGTAACTTGGGTACTATATAAATCCATGTTCCAAACCTTTTTGGATCGAGTGAATTCAGGCAATGCAAAGTCCTCTTCTTTCTCTCTAGTAAGTGTGCTTGTTAGTGACCATCTTTCAACACTATAGCAGTATGAAAACAAGAAAGTTGTATTGACATCACTTTGAACATATACAAGCACCCGCAAGCTGTAGACAGGTTCTGATTCAAGTTTTCAATTCAAGCAGACTTTGATAATGATCCTCTGATGGGATTAAAAAAAATGGATAAAACACAAGGAAGCTACATAATGTTGAGTTTAGAAAATGAACCTTGTAAGGAAGGTGAGATAGATGGTCTGAAAGGCTCAGCTGTGTTCATTTCGAGAGAGACAACCCTATGGCTCGTGAAATGACGAATATATATGGGACTTATTTCTTATCATTTGGGACTTGAGGTGAAGCGAATGAAGGATGGCATTTTTATGTTCAGAAGAAGGCTATGCGTGAATACACTCATGGAATGTTGAGTAAAGTTGACAAAACTTGATGATGGAGAAAAGGTGAATTCTACGCTTTTAAGCCTTGAGAGGGAGTTTAAGTTACTTAACTTGCACAAGTCCTGACATTCCTTTTTCCGTTGGACTAGTAGTGAAAACGGCTAAAAGAATACTCTGTTAGCTAAAAGGTACCCTCAAGCTTTGGATTAGTCCATAAATCCTCTAGCAACTTTGAGCTTTAGACCAACGGAGGTAGTAGAACTTTGGCTTTCTGGTAGTTCTTACGTGGATTTAACGGAGATGCTTTTCTGCTTCACAAGGTTGCCAATTTGCATTCTCTTCCGGAGAGCTTTAACTTTCCACAGTCTTCGACAACGGTACACAATAATCACTTGCTCTATGTTATTCATTTTTGTATATTCTTATCCTTACCCACCAAAATTAATTCTGTATATAAACCAAAAACTAGAAAACTATCGTGAAGAAATCATTTGCTTTAAAGTCTTAAGCTGTTAGAGAGTAGGTATGTAGTGTGAATCATTCCTTACCAATCCCCTTCACATGCGGCTCTTCTTGCAAGTGGAGAACTCTAGGACCTTAGACCTTGCAAAGCCCAGAGTTCTAATATATTGTCTAGTTATTATTAATTAACAATTCAAAAGAAATGTTAGCAAGCCTATTGCTATGCCTTAGATCATTAGTCTTTGTTGTAGTGAAGCGACGAAAATGACACAAATGATTTAATGAAATGACAGTAAGATTGTCAATGATTTCAACCAAACCCCCCTGTTGTTCTGGAGGCTATTAACAATTTTCTTAAATCCAAATGTAAGAATTATCAAATTTTACCAATTAGCCTAGGCGAATTTGATTGAGTTGAACAATGAGCTTCTTAATGAGAAAATATGGTAGGCTATTAAATGAGAAAGCTTTCAGAGTTATAATGCAACAATTGCAATTGGATGTTTTTCCAGCCATGACACACTATAATGCGCAAAAAGTTCTATCCAAATTACTTCTCCTACTTTGTGACAAAGAAACCCCCTAAGGTTTAGCTTGGTCCATTTAAAAACTCATTGCTCAAGGGCAACGAGGTTCCTCAGTACAATATCGGTGCAGTCATCCACTCGGATAACTGGAACTTCCAACACTCCTTTCGAATACTTGATGTCAAGTAAGCAATCACTTGAGACCTCTTAAAATCTAATCCTGCTTCCTTAAGTTCCGGTGATTCTGGCCTTCGGGTTGAAGGTACGTGACATGTCCTTAACAAATCAAGAAAATGCTTCGGTTCCCTGCATCTCATTATGTCGAAGCAGTTGGCAGGCAGTAGACTAGAAAAGTAGGCCATACTAAGCTTGAGGAATATGTTGTCCTTGAATGCTATCCTGTATAGGTCATCAAGAAGAAAGAATGGGATCTGATGTTCAAGTAGAATCATATCGGTCATTACGACAAATATCAACTATGGGCTAGATCTTCAATATCAATCGAAAGTTGCCAATCGTGCATTCGAATCAAGCTACGGATCATTTCTTGAATGGAAGTTGCCAATCGAGTGTCAAGATCTTCAATATCAATCGAAATTTGGCTCTCCTTCTCTTGCATTACTTGATGTGTCCATTTTTGGTCTCTATTTTGCGTCTCTATTTACTGTTGAATTTATAGGGATACGAAGATAGAATTAGCACAATCTCTTCTTCATTATTTTCCCTCCAAAAGTAGAGTTTTGCCGGCACTGTTAAAGTGCTGCTAGCTAATATCTTACGTGCGTATTCACTAATCATATCAGCGACAACTTTTTGCCACTAGAACGAAGATTTTGTCCACCGCATAAAGACCCGCACATAGACGTGACCAAATCTCTACTTGCAAAACGCACTCAAATCAAGAGAAGACAAGGACGAAGGGGTTATCCCTGCGATCCATACACAGAAGAATTTCTTCGCAGTGCATCATCAACATGCAAATCAAAAGCCACACCAGAATTGAAGTGAAGAGGGGACTGAATGATAGGGGTGAGTGAGGCGCATATGATTATTGTCAAAGTAATGTAGGGGGTTGTAGGCCCAATGCTTCCACCTTGTAGGGCAAATGCTCCTGCACCATCCTCATTGGGCGGTGACTCACGAGGCTTGCCAAGTCAGATAAAAATATCGGATAAAACGCACAAGATATTAATTGTGACAATTAGGCAAATATTGGAATAGTACATTTCTCAGGAACCAATTAAACAACTCAAAAAAATAAAATGAAAATTACATTAAAGTTACAGAAGCACATTTATACGTAGTATTTATATAGGATGGTACATGTAGGTGCATGAGTAGGTGAATGAATTTCCAGAATGCATCATATATGTTCTTGGGGTATTTTCATTTTGATTCATGTATGGTGTATCCAGATAGTAGTGTCATCAATATAGTGTCTCAACAATTGTAACTCAGGTACAAATGGATTAGTTTCTAAAGAAAAAAAACTTCAAGTTTTTGGGCATTTAAGAAATTTAAAGCACTTCGAAGAAGAAAGTGGCTATGAGATAGAATCCTTAAAGTCCCATAAGAGAGGCGGATTCACTTCAAATGGCTTCACAAAATTTTGTGAATGTACAACTTTTAAAAAGCGTTGTCAGTGTTTTGTCTTGTACTGTCTGTTAAATATCAGACAATTGTGAAGCTTTTGGTGTACACTTTTGCTTTAAGTAATGTGAAATTGGCATCTCTGTGACTGTGAGCAAATGCTTTGTATAGTGTAGCCATGTTGGAATATTGTTACTACGTAACCAATTTATAAGTTGTTTAGCTTTTTTGGTACAAATAAGTTGTTTAGCTTTGGTTAGGAAACAAAATGCTCTAATTTTCATTTATTTGGTTGGCATTCATAGGCACCTGGTTTGTTTGACTGCATTTGTGAGGAGGATATAGTTTGGCAGAGTTTGATTAGGTCTATATTTGTGATGCAGTTTGGCAGTGTTGGTGAGTCTTCCATTTGTGAGTTAGCGGGGTTGGTAATATGTGCATTTGTGAATTGGCAGGGTTCGTTTAAGCATCTGTCAGGCAGTGTTTTGTTTTTGCATTTGTGAATGGAGAGGACCCAAGGTGGTCCTCTGGTTTGATCGTCATATTGGCTTGCACAGAAGTGGTCCTCTGTTTCTCAATTTGGTTAGTCAACATGCTTTTATCATTTCACAATATGCATATAGGGCAAACTTTCTTTTATTTCATCTTCAAATTGCCTACACAAATTCCCTAATTTTCAAAGTGCATACATAAGCGCCCTAAAACACCACAAGCCCTAGTTTCATCCTAAGACATTAGGTCAAACATCTACAGCAGCTCATAATCCCCTTTTCTAGTTGTAGTCTCTAATTTTGCATTCATGACCCAATACACTCTCTAAGAAACCAAGATCATAAATATGAAGGCCCATCTTTCTGCTCTGTACTTCTTTTCAATGCCAATGAGCTTGCACAACAACCCAATTATCACCTCCTTCGATTTTGCTCACATCTTTGGGTCACGTCATCCAAAAAAACCACAATCTTTACCGTACAACATCCACACACACACTATCAGTAGGTTCAAAAAATTGAAATCAATAAAATTTTGGGTCTTACCTTCGGTTTAAAGAACACCCAAGACCTTCTTCCACGGTTTTTGGGTGTCCAAGAGGTCCCAGATCGTGTCGTCCTATCATAGTAGCAGTAGACTTCATTAATTTCCATCTTCCTCCTTCTCTATGTTCAATTACTCTTTGAAAAAAGCTTCAAAAGCACGTATGTGTACACATACACCCGCGCGCGCGCGCGCACACACACACACACACGTGTATGTATAGGCGGTGAAATGGTGGGAAAAGATGGAAAGAGAGGGAAAGGGAAATATCAACGGTGAATGGAAGGAAAAAATGCAAACCTGGCTTTACAAATTTGCCTTGACAGTTTTGCTTAAAATGTTAGAATTTGGACAGTAGTACTTCTAGTGGCATAATTGAAACTACATATTCTTAAATGTAAAAATCTAACTTTTGGGGTCCTCAAGTGAGATTTTCGTGTACTTTTCGGGTACTAAAGTGTATTTAACCATTTAAATATTTTGTCGCTAAAGAGCTTAAAAGTTCATTAATGCATCTTTTAGTGATAAAAGTGATAAAAGAGTATAAATTTAACCAAAACGGGTGTGGATTAAGCCCCACCATATAAGTCTCTGCTCATTTTAAAAAAATTAAGATATAATCATTTTATTTTTTATTTATTTTTTATCTTTTTTTTATGTTGGGCCGCTTATTGCATCTACTAATTTTTGCACTCCACTCATAGCCCTGCCTTCAGCATCCCCCTCCTTGCAGTCAAGATAATGACTTCCTAGTAGCTATTTTATGATCAAAATTAATTATTATCAATATAGAATTTCAAATGAATACGTTAGAAAAAAACGATTAATCTAACGATATGGAATTTTGATTTATTTATGTGGCTGCGAACTTAAATTTATCGACATAGGACCATATTGGCTTTTTAGATTGGGAGATGTAGTATTATCATAAAAATGATATGTGCTATAAAATAAACAACTTGTGGCAAATATATTTTGAATTACATGCACAACAAAATTAATAGCCTACTATGTGCTATTAAGATTAACAAGACCATGCTAGTGAAAACAAAAGATAGCTTTAGAGTATACTATCAAGAGAGTTTTAGATTGTACCACAGAAAAAGAGAAAAAAGAAGATAACATACAAAAAGCAAATAAAATGGAGGGGCTATTTTGACCCCCAATGACCATTGTTACAAGAAATGACTATCACTCTATTGAAAAGAAACATGATGGATAATGGATGATATTAAAAGTCCTAAATAATGATATTTTGAATTTTAGTGAATATGTTTTGCCGGAAAAAGAACCAAATAAAAGTAAACGGTAGAAAATTTAGGAAGATCCTTAAAAGCTACAACTATTATATTTGTTGTCTAAGCAATTTAATTTTTATATGTATCCTGCTACGCCTCTCGAGTTTCTTTTAATTCTTAATTTTAATGATATAACATTTAAGCTCCTAAGTTTTTTCGTTTTACGGAACTTGCTATACATGTATTAATCCTAACTTTTTTCCATCATACACTTTGCTTGTTCCGATACTTTCCGTATTAAAAATTTTAAACTTTTGTTAATATCATTAGTTATAACTCAAACATCTTCCAAGTTTCTAACTTTTATCTCACTCTTTCTTGACTTATATACCATGCCACATAATTGTATTACAAGCTAGTGATTGGATAACTCCAATATGTACAACTCACATTACATTTGATATGGGTCAATTTATCGTTAGAATACTTTCTTTGCCTTTATTTGCAATGCCAAACTTGTAGTGTTTGGTGAGTTTAAACATTTGTGAAAGATCTTTGAAACTGATTGCAACGTTAGGGTACCTTAGTTAACAAGATGTGATATGAATAATAAGGATTCTCTTTAGTGACAACTTGATGTGACAAAAGAAATGAGTATGATAAATAGTGAAAAATATTGTTGAGAATTGGCATTTCACATTTGAAAGTAAGACCATGTTCTCTACAATGAGCTTCCCATGCTTCGAGTCTTTAATTAGCAGTTCACAGTTGATTTGCTTATCATGATTTTGTTAAAAGTCGTACTAATTAGGGTAAATTGTTCTTAATACCAAGGTCTATTACATTTTTATATTGAATCACTATTTAAAGTTCAAAGCACGTTATCGTTACTAGTTATACAAGATGTACTTACTTATATTCACCTCCCCGTTTTGGAAGGCATTCTATGCAATTATGTATTTTTAGCTTGAGCTTTTTCACATTCTGTGCTTGCACTTTATTTCACTCTAACTCTTTGGCTGCGTTTGGCGACAAGGATATGGATAAGGATAAGGACAGGATAAGGGCGGATAAGGCCGGACAAGCTATACCGTCGGATAAGACCGGATAAGCAAGAAATCCTATCCAGCGTTTGGACCAAGTCCGGATTATAAGTCAGATATGCAATTTACAAAGTTATATATATATATATATATATATATATATGTATATATATGTATATATATATATATATATATATATATATATATGTATATATAGATATATATGTATATATATATATGTATATATGTGTGTATATATATATATGTATATATGTGTATATATATATATATGTATATATATACCTATATAGATTTATATTAATATACATATATATATATATATACATAGGTATATATATATATATACATAGGTATATATATATACGTAGGTATAGATACATTATATATATATATATATGTATATAGGTGTATATACATATATAGGTGTATATATATATTTATACCTATATATATATTTATACATACATATATATATATAGGTGTATATATGTATATAGGTATATATATGTATATATATAGGTATATAGGTCTATATATGTATATATATAGGTATATAGGTGTATATATGTATATAGGTATATATAGGTGTATATATAGGTATATAGGTGTATATATAGGTATATATATATATATATATATATATATATATATATATATAGGTATATAGGTGTATATAGGTATATATATAGGTGTATATAGGTGTATATAGGTGTGTATATATATATATATATATATATGTATATAGGTGTATATATGTATATGTATATAGGTGTATATATGTATATGTATATAGGTGTATATATATATATATATATATATATATATATATATAATGTATATATATATATATGTGTGTGTGTATATATATATATATATATATATATGTGTGTATATATATATATATATGTGTACATATATATATATATATATGTGTATATATATATATATATATATATATATATATATACACACCCGCAATGTATATGTATATATACAATGTATATGTATATATGGCGTTGAAGGGAAAGAGGAAGAAAAGTGGGGTGGGTCCCATTCATTTTAGTCCGACATGATCTGGACTAATTTTATACCACCCCCCCCCCCCAGGTATTATTTTATCCCACTCAAGGGGGATAAAACAAGTCCAAGGGTACCTTATCCGGGGACTAAAGTGCACGTCCAAACGCTGGATAGGATTATTTTTATCCTATCCGGGGTCTTATCCCGCGCGCCAAACACAGCCTTTAGGTTTAGGGCCAGGCTACACCATATTGATAGAGCTTGAGCTCTACTATGTTAATCTTGGGGGTATCAATGTAGACATATAGAAGCTTCATTACTTGGGCGAAAATATAACTACATAGAAGCTTTCATGGGTTTGCTACTTACTAACTAGAAAGCAAAAACACAACCCTAGAAGTACCACCAAACAAAAAAAAAAAATTGGGTTTGACAAAGTCTGAGCCCCTTGCCTCCCTAAAAAGAAAGTATCTTTCCATGTGGCGAGATACTTATTATAGTCTTTTCGTAGGTTTTCTGCATTCCAGGCGTGAGGAATTGATTCCTCTGAAAGCGTCTCCAAGTTGCATGTGCTTGGCTTGAGAACTTTTGAGATGAGGTATGGTCCTTCCCAATCTGCAGATAGCTTTCCCACAGCTGCTTTCAGATTGGAGATATCTAGCTTGCAAAGGAGTTAGTCATCAACACGAAGGAGCTTTGAATTGGCCCGTCGATCATAGTTGCGGGTGACTCGCCGCTTGACGGAGAGTGATTGCTCATGAGCTTGGGTCTTACTTTATTCAAGAGATTAAGGTTTCCTCTGAGACCTGTTTCATTCTCCTCTGTTCCAAAGCAGATTAAGAAAGGTATTTCTTCGGTACTGAAAGAAGGGTTGTCCAGTACGCCCAAAGTACTCTGGGGAGTTCATCCACAAGCACCTTTAGCAGTCTCTAATTTCTTCTTCAATCTTGCAAGATACAGCGGTTCATGATTTCTAGTTTGCCCGCTAGATTGAGAATGGGCTACAGAAGTGAAGCAAAGATCGATTGACAAGTTGGTACAGAATCCCTGAAAGTTGGCTTGTTAAATTGATTCCTCTTGTCTGTAACGAGGCCTTGGGGACTCCAAAAAGGCAAACAACATTCTTCTAGAAGATTCTTCAAATTTAGCCTTCGTAATGGTGCCAGAAGTTCGGCTTCGACCCATTTCGTGAAGTAGTCAATAGCGACTATCACAAAGAATCGATGTTCTGAAGTTATGGGGGTAAGGACCCAAGATATCCATGCCCCATATACCAACAAAAAAAAAATTTGTTGAGACCAAGGATGTGAGCAAAACAACATGAGTCTGTGAGATGGGAGCAAACCTCTGGCATTTGTCACATTGTTGTGTGAAGTTGATGGTATCTTTGTGCACGCCATGCCAATAGTACCCTTTCCTCGCAGTGTCAAATTTCCTCGTAATGTCAAAAGTTTCCCTGACTCAACGTTATACCCTAGATTTTTGGCTACTTGTGTAAATACTGCAGATATAGTATTTTGACTTTGAACTAATCGATTTGTTTGGAAGTTCTTTTACTGACGAAATTAATATTGATATTATTGGTGACTACTGTGATTAGATTAGACATTGAAAGAGAGATTTTGACTTGAACTAGAACTTTAGGTACACTGAAATTGTATTAGTATTGAGGACTTAAATTGTATTTGATGCCAAGGAAAGTGGGTTCTTACTTACGTGGAGGTGCCACAAAGGCTGCAGTCCGAGTCAGCTTCCAAGTATGTTGATGTGAGACACAGCAAGGGTGGAACAAGGGCAGAGACCAAGGGCTTCCCAGACAGAGCTTGAGGGTGGCAGTGTTGCGAAGGCGATAGCGCAGGATGAATATACGACGACAGTCACAGTCCGATGCTTAGGTGCAAAGTCAGGGTCCTGTATGTTCCTCTCTCTAGAATTCTAGAGTGAGAAAGTGAAAATGTTCTGAAAATGTCCAAATGTTATCCCCTCAAATGAATTCTCAAGACCTCTATTTATAGAGATTGAGATGATGATGTCATTAACCGACACGTGGCGCTCCCCGGGAGTGACACGTCACCGGGGGGTCCACAGATGCCGGTGCTCCACGGACTGTCGGATCGCATATTCAACCGGCCTGCTCTTCACAGCGTCGCTCTGTCTGTCTGGAAAGACTGGCTCCCACCGCATCGGTGTGGCCAGAGAACCCCCTTGATCTAGCCTCCAATCCAAGCCCTTGCGGAGTCCCACAGGCCTGGCAGCGGTGGGGAAGACCCGACGCCCAACTGCCAGGTGAACTAGGCGCGATGCCCTCCGAAGACCTGCTCCCGTCTCGGAGTGACCCGGGGGTCATAGTCCCTAGGGGTGCCGACGCAAGCCCCCAGTGCCGGAGCACGTAGGCCAGTCACGCAGGCACCCTGACGGAGATAGTGTCCCGGAGGAGTCGTCTATTCCGCAGGCCAAGGTAGCATCCCGGAGGAGCCGTCTACCCGGCCGGCCAAGGTAGCATCCCAGAGGAGCCGTCTACCTGGCGGAAGGGGAGTTGAAGAGCTCCCTGGCAGAGATAGTGTCCCGGAGGAGTCGCCTATCCCTGCGGGTGAGTCCTTATGCCGGAGCACTTGGAGCGAGTCAAGGTAGCATCCCGGAGGAGCCGTCTACCCGACTGGCCGAGGTAGCATCCCGGAGGAGCCGTCTACCTGGCGGAAGGGGAGTTGAAGAGCTCCCTGGCAGAGATAGTGTCCCGGAGGAGTCGCCTATCCCCGCGGGTGAGTCCTTATGCCGGAGCACTCGGAGCATGTCAAGGTAGCATCCCGGAGGAGCCGTCTACCCGACTGGCCGAGGTAGCATCCCGGAGGAGCCGTCTACCTGGCGGAAGGGGAGTTGAAGAGCTCCCTGGCAGAGATAGTGTCCCGGAGGAGTCGCCTATCCCCGCGGGTGAGTCCTTGTGCCGGAGCACTCGGAGCATGTCAAGGTAGCATCCCGGAGGAGCCGTCTACCCGACTGGCCGAGGTAGCATCCCGGAGGAGCCGTCTACCTGGCGGAAGGGGAGTTGAAGAGCTCCCTGGCAGAGATAGTGTCCCGGAGGAGTCGTCTATCCCCGCGGATGATGTACACTCCAGAGAGTGGGTTGAAGCATGTTCCATGACCAAGGCAAGGTGCGCATGGTGTGATGAATGAGTGTGGTGCCCGGGGGCATGATGACATGATTGTGGCGCATGGGCGCGATGAAGTGAGTAAGGTGCCGGGAGCACGGCTATGTCAATGGCGTGGCGCATGGGCGCGACGGAGTGCGTAAGGTGCCGGGGGCATGTTTGTGTCAATGGTGGCGCATGGGCGCGACAGAGTGCGTAAGGTGCCGGGGGCACGTTGGTGTCAATGGTGGCGCATGGGCGCGACAGAGTGCGTATAGTGCCGGGGGCACGGTAGTGTGACAGAGAGCCTGGGGGCACGGCTGTATCAGCGGCGCGGCGCAGGGGCGCGGCGAAGTGCGTAAGGTGCCGGTGGCACGTATCATGACGATGGCGCGAGGGCGCGGCGACGAACGTCGCGGGGCAATACTTGGTGCGGGGGCACGTATCATGACGATGGCGCGAGGGCGCGGCGACGAACGTCGCGGAGCAATACTTGGTGCTGGGGGCACGTATCATGACGATGGCGCGAGGGCTCGGCGACGAACGTCGCGGAGCAATACTTGGTGCCGGGCACGTATCATGCCGAAAATGGGTTTGCGCGGAGGGGTGAACCACTGGGGGAAAATGGCCGAGGCCAAGCCCTCTAGGAGGCCGAGGCCGACCCCCATGGCCTGGGGAAGGCCGAGGCCGACCCCCTGGGGTTGGCCAAGGCCAAATGGTTGTCTTCCATTTTCGGAGCCCAAGGTCACTTCTCCTTTTGCGAACTTTGGGTGCGCCGTCGGTAGGTGTTTTGATAAGCAATGATGAATCCGGAAGTTACGTTATGACGAGTGCGTTGCCAAGAACCATACCCACATTGCGGACGAGGTGCCAAGGTTACGTGCAAAGCGTACGAAGTGAAAAAGTGCGAAAATGGGTTTGCGCATAGGGGTGAACCACCGGGGGAAAGTGGCCAAGGCCAAGCCCCCCAGGAGGCCGAGGCCGACCCCTATGGCCTGGGGAAGGCCGAGGCCGACCCCCTGGGGTTGGCCAAGGCCATTTTCCCCCTTGACCCCGTTTCTCCAAATGCGCCGTCGGCCGATATTTTTGATGAAAAGGTGTTCGGATGGTCTCGGCGTGACGATCGCGCTAGCGTTAGTGACGTCGACGCGAAATAAAATGTCTAAGTCACGCACAAAGCGCGCGGAACGAGAAAAACACGTGTCTTGGGCGCGTGGGCGCTGACAGGTTTGATGCGTTGGAAAATTGACCGTTGACAATGTCGATGTGTTCGCGTGAAATAGGACTCCTATGGGCCCTTGGGTATGACCAGAATAGGTTGGGAACAGTATTATAATTGCACTCACAATTAGGACTTCAAATCTTATAAGAGTCTTCACATTTTTTAGAAAAAAAGGAGAGGGGAAAAAAAAGAGAGAGCTGGTGTATTCTTTTTTGGGCATTAAATTCACTACTTTGTGGTAAGGGATTTTATGCTCTCTTGTCTTTAGGTTACACAATTGTCCATGTTTTCGTGTGAATCATATTTATTCGTTCCATAATTTCTTCCGTTGTCCTTTTAATCCTTGAACAGAAACATGTTCCTTACTTTTTTTAAAAGCTAATTTTAACATTTCTGTGTTCATTGGTAACCACATAAAAATTATGTGCCCTAAGTTTTTTTTTTTTTAATCAATCGTGACGGCAAAGTTACAAAACAGCAAAGAAAACAATTTCTTTTTGTGTCTTGCCGTACAGTTACCCAGGCTACCTCTATTTTGGCCATTAAAACTAAGAATTTTGCTTGCCACGTATCACTCTTGTTTTTTTTTAATTCTCTTGGTTTTTGTGCCATTAAGCTTTCATCCAAAAATTTCTTTAACATATTTCACCTGTCCAATCTTCGATTAAGCTGATTCTTGTTTTGTTAAATTCGTATTTTTACTCTTCAATTTAAGTCTACAGTGATTACTTTTGGACTTCAAATGAATATTTGATATTTAGCAAATTTTGTGGGTGATATTTGTTTTGAAAGTCGCTTTTGAGAATCGTGACTTATGTGCGACCCGCCGGCTGCGATATTCGACATGACATAACCATTATTTTTTATGCTTAAAATTAAGCAATTTCGTATGTGACACCCACAAGATTTGATAAATTGTATACGATATTTAGTTTATTGGTTATTGAACCCCCTTTCAGTCACTATTGCCATTTGTTTTGAAATTTGATTGAGTTATCTATTCCTCTTTATTTGCTCTATTTGGTAACTCAAATTTAGTATTTATTTTTGGCCCTCTATATATAAAATCTCTTACTGGGAATTAGTGCTAACGTGTTTTGTTTCCTTCCCCTTACAGGCCAAGAGCAATACAAAAGGTGAGATGTTACCCGAGCATGGAGGTTGGCATTTGCAGTTAAGAATAGTAGACCTTATGAACTTTATTTAGACGAATTTTAGTTTACTTTATGTTAGTTTTTCGGATGGTTAATCTGAAGGGATTGTACTTAAGTTTTGGATTGTTCTGGAGTCAAGCATTTGAGATTTTGTAATTGTGTTTACGGTACTTTAGACACTTTGCTCTACCATTGTAAAAGTTACATTTTGGATATGATTGGGTTTTGGTTTGATGATGTGTAAAGACCATCGGGTTCGGGGCGTTACAAAATTATATCAGAGTTTAGGTATGGAATTCTGTAAACTCCTAAGCATGATTGAGACAGGGACTTTGAGAATGTGGGTTAGGTTATGACAATTTATTTGATGTTTCAGCTTAAGATTAAAATTTAGTAGACTGTATTTTACTTGCCTATAGAACTCAAAGATTTTAAGCTTAACTCAAGAGGATGATTAGAGGATAAGATTATGATCTTCTGGTGTCCTTAAGTAACTCTAGCAACTAGTAGTTATAGGCGGTAAAGCTTGTGATTGTGAGATATAAGTGATGTGGTAACTTATCGACTTAAACTCTGGTGGATGCATGATATGTCAGTGTAGAATTAGATTGTATGCCCTTCGGTAATAGTTTGAACTAGGTTGGTTTGATTGCGCAACGAAATATGGTGGTCTTTGATGTAATGTGTAAGTGCTTATAGAAATTAGTTATGTATATTGTCTAAGTCAAAGTGATATGCTTCCAAGCTTGTACGATGGTATTGGTTTTGGGTGTCAGACTAATAAATATAGGTGAAAAATAATATATATCTATTTGTAGTTGATCTCATGGTTTTGATTAGTGAACTTCATAAACATTGCATCGTTGCAACTTATAGTTGGGCTTTAGACATTGAGTTTGTGGTCGGTAGTTTATGGAGTATGGATAGGAAGATTTAGTTTGATCATAAATCTTGAGTAACATGTGTTTGAAGTATTAAGATGCTTGTGAGTATAAACTTTTAAAATTTGATGTTGGCAATTTGATTAAGTATTAAGATATTTGAAATGCTATAATAGTGTGGTTGATGTATTAGGCAGAAAGCGTGCTAATTACTTACCAACTTTAGTTACTACTTAGTTTCAGTTCTCAGCATAATGTCATTTACAAGATATTGAGATCACTCTATTAAGGCTTTGTAAAGGTGTAGAGTTCGACCATCTAGATGCTAGTATGATGGTGGGGAGGCGATGAAGAATTTCTTAGTCCTTTGGTACATCTTAGGTTTAAAATTAAGAGTGTTACTATGACATAGATCATGCAAAAGGTATGGTTTGGTAGTGGAAGTGTGATTGATTAGAGATCGATTTCATTTGTTGAATTTTGAGTAGAGCAATTTAGTTTAGTACCTTCCGTATGCTAACTAATTCATAAATATTTCAAGGTTAACATTAAGGTGGGAGGAATATGATGACTCGTGTTGGAAGGCAAGAAGTTATTTTTTGATGATTAAGGAACATTCAATTTCAAAGACGGAATTATTTTACGAGAATGTAATACCCCAGATTTATGGGCTACTTGTGTAAATACTGCATAGAAAAGTATTTTGACTTTAATTAATGGGCCTTAGAGATTCTGTTTGGAAGTACTTTCACTGACGAAATTAATATTTAATATTATTAGTGGCTAATATGATTACTTTTACACATTAAAAGAGAGATTTTGACTTGAACTAGGACTTTAAGTTATATTTGAATTAAATTAGTTATGAAGACTTTAAGGTGTATTACAAATGCACCAGCAATTAGGACTTCAAGTCATATTATAATTACACTAACAAACTACAGTACATAAGAATGAAAAAGACATAAGAATGAAAAGAAAAAAGAGCTATTGTCTTCTTTTGGGTTTTCAAGAACAAGTTTGTGATCAATCTAAGATAAGAAAGTTATTTTTGACATTAAATCCACTACTTTAAGGTAAGAGATTTTATGATCTCCTATCCTTGTGTTACAGATTCGTCCATTTTTTCGTGTGAATTAGATTTATTGGTCCCACAATTTCTTCCATTGTCCTTTTAATCCTTGAACAAAAATGTGTTCCTTCCTTTCTTTTAAAGCTATTTTTAACGCTTCAGTGTTCTGTCCACAGCGTTTTTCAGGATCAATTATGACGGGAAAGTTACAGAGCAGCAAAGAAAATAATTTTTCTTTTGTCTCTACCCCTACGGTTACCCACGCTACCTCTCTTTTGGCCATTAAAGCTAAGAATTCGCCATGTGTCACTCGCTTTTTTTTTTATTCTCTTGTTTTTCGTACCATTTATTTGTCACCTCAATTTTTATTTTATTTTTACCAATGTGTCACCGGTCCGATCTACGATCGAGCTGGTTCTTGTTTCGTTAAACCAACGATTGACTGTCGGAGGTGGGTGCCTGGCTATAGTCAGCTGCTGATGGTGGCAGGTAGTGGCATGCTAGCAGTTAAGGCAACAACGAAGTGGAGCCGGGGACGAGACGTCACAGTGATGGTTGTGTTGGTGGCAGATGAGAGGGTGTCGATGGCTCGTAACAAAAACAAAGCCACCTTGTAGAAAGCTCCATAAAGCTCCATGGTCATGGTGGCGACTTATTTTGATAGGGTATACAATGACTTTTTTTTATCGATGTAAGAAACCTAATTGAAGTGATCAAAATGACGAAATTGATTAATGATGAAATGTTAAAGGATCAATAGTGCACGAATTAGTTTAGGGACTCATATAGTAACACATTAAGTTCAGCGATCATAAGGGAACTTCTGGTTCTTGAGGATTGTGAAATAACTCTAGTGCATCTGTGGGGGCCACATACGGCTTTTTTTGGACGGAAAGATGGCAAATGGCGTAGTGTTTAAGGATTAATGTGGAGAAAAATTTAGTTTAAGGATTACTATGGCTAAACGCATAGAGTTGAAAGATCACCCGGATAGTTGTCTCGTACAAGTTTAAGCATCTTCAATTTAGCACAAAGCCTGCGACTGGGATCCCCTGCATACTGAGCGTCCCAAATCCTTTTCAAGAATGGCTTAGAAGTATCATTAAAGCTTCCAACATTAGAAAATTCTATTAGGTCTCTTTCAACACCCTCCTTCCCTCTTATTGCACCGTGTATAAAACATCCCTTAGTTGTGATATCTCTAGGTGTAGCATGTAGATGCAATTGTTGAAATCATTGTCATCTCTGCTATTAAGGCCTGCACCACCTTGTTTTTCTCTAGCTTACCCACAACATTGAAGTCCCCCATTATGAGCCTCCAATGTGGGCACCATCCTTTACCGATTGCTGCCATAAAAGTTGCCGCTTTTCTCCCTTATTATTACCATAAATAAATATGCACAGGAAAGATAAAGGTCTTGAGTGTCCTCCTAAGACTGTACCTTGCCAGCAATAAGCTGAGAAAAGCATGTCATAATGTCTATGTTTGATTCTCTAGTATCCCAAGTTAACCAAGCCCTTGGGGCACCTTTATTGTTAATAGTGTAGGCAAAATGCCAACACCACTTTCTTATTTATTAACCTCAAACTGTTTCACGAGGTCATTAAAACCCTCACAATCCAGCTCGCAATTATCTTTACTTTGACTTTGGTGCCCCTTCCTTTTCTCGAAGTACCACTGCTCTCTTGAGCATTGGACTCAATAATCTGCTAGTGTTGTGTCACTGGTCTTTAGATCCAATGGCAGTTTTCACGCACTCAGTATCTTCATGTGCTACAATGGTTGTGAATCTATTTGTGGTACCAACAACATTACCAAGAGGAATTGTATTACCAAGAGGAGTAGTCACTGCCAAGTCAATAGAGTAGCCTTCTTTCCGGAATCTATACGGTCTTGGCCAACTGCATTTATCTTTTCTCTTTTTTCCATTTTTGCTGAGGTTTAGGCTTCTTATAACATTTTGTTACTTGATGTCCGAACACCTGACAGAATGAGCACTTGACAGGAAGTCACTCATATTCCACAGGTTGTTCATAAATGTCAGGAGAAGGCCCTTTAATTAAGGGGAATAATAGCTGGGAATGGATGGTCAATAGCAACTTCGACATAGACTTGTCCATAAGTCTGTTTTTTTACGTGATGCTGTCATTCGGTCCATAAACAGGGGTTCTAACTGAGATCATAATCTTTCTTGCCACAAGGCCAGACCAGAATTACAGAGGCAAGTTGGGTACCTTAATCCAGACAGGCACAGTCTGATTTTTCCAAGCACACCTGTGGTGTCCATGGTTTAACAATCACAGGTTTTCTGTCAAAAGACAAGAAGTCAAGAACCATTTGCTACTGTACCTCAGCATTGTCAAATTTTGCCAGATAGACCCCTGTTTTAAGCAGGCTTAGGGCAAATGAGTCACGTGTCCTCCATTTACTCTCAAAAAGACCTTCGGTGACATGAAATTGCGGCCACGCCCCAATCACATAGGCCATTATAGCATGCTTGCAACTCATTTTGAACATCATGCTGTGAGTATTCAGCACTCGTACTGCCATTAACCACTTGCGGTCTGATGTAACCGAGTTTATGAGCTTGCGCAAAATCTCAATTAGGTTTAATAGCCATCGCATATGTTTTCACTGGCTTTATTTGGAGCAGAGAGGTGTCAAAACCTTTGGTAAAAGACGAGTTCGTGGACTGCAAAAGGGGGAACTCACAATTGGTCCCCGCTATGTTTCTTGAATTTGATTGCCTCTCAGCTCGTGGCCCTCCACTTGCTTCTTCATTTCGTATTGTTTTCGATGCCAATAGACTTGCGGCTCTTTCATGTGATTGTTATTTCGTTTCAATATTAGTTGGCTAAAGCCCGGTTATGCACTTATTAAACCTTCTGAGACGGTTGAAGGCTATAGAACACCGGTTCGGCTGGTTAGATTGTGTTAGACTTGCAAGATATAGTATAACTCTAATTGTAAGTTGTTTAAGGTTCTTGAAGTGACTGGTATGTTTCATACCAGTTATGGATGTCTGATTGTGTTTGACTTGCGAGATATAGCATAACTGGTATGATGCAAACCGTATGAATGTCTGATTAACTGTCTCATACTTTTAGTACAACGTATTAAACTAATAAATTTACGGATAGCGAAGAGAGTTCTCAACCAGGTATATAAATAAGGACGTGGTTGATTCCTGATAGCCCATAGATGATCTTTCAAGCATCTCACGTTCAAGTTATAGTTCACTAGAAGAACTGGAAATCCCTGTGGGATCTCAGAGCAAAAAGCCGTCGGGGTTTTCGGGCAATGATTCAGCATCATCGTTGGGGAAAACAGAAACATCAAACCCCTCTTCGTAAAGATGTGTAAATCTTGCGCTGGTGACAAAAGTCAGTGGTAATAATGTCTGAAGAATCCTTGGTGATAATCATCGTTGGGGATCAGCCAATGCGTATAGTGGACACGCGGGGCCAGCCCAAGTGGTCAAATGCTAACCCCTTTACTGGCTTTCGCCTTGAAGGTTAGACGCCCAGTCTCTGGGTGAAAATGGTAGATCGATAGATGCAGAAGTCAAGGAGAGACACCGCCGTTACGGCTCTCTCATCGCCACCAACCAGTGATCTTGATTGCAAAATTGAAAACCTTTGGAAATGATTCTCAGAATTGGATGATGAAAGTGACGACGCAAGTAGATCAGAAGATAGAGAGGAGCACACTTCCATCATAACTGGGAACCGTTCAGTGGCTCGAATCATATTGCGGAGCTTACAAAGATGAGGAACAATAGTCAGGCGACGCGAAAAGAAAAAAGATTCAAGCTCAAAAAAGAAAACGGAATCCTCACATTGTTACTGCCTTGTTTGTTTCTTCAGGTCAATTTTAACAACATTTCTCACCCCAGTTTTGCTACACTACGTAAACTTAACTCCCAAATTTTATTTTATTTTTCACATGCAAACCATGGCACCAATCTAAAATACCCGAACAGTGATAATATAGTTATTTATCATGTTTAACTTAGAAATCATTTCTGCTCTCAATCTACTAAGTTCGAAAAGCTTCATTCCAGCACTTCAACCTTAAGAGTCAGCAAATAGGTTTCTCGGGCAAATTAGAAAATCGTAAGTAAAAGTTATATCTATAGATTTTTTTTGTGTGTGTATTGATTCCCTAATAGCTGCCTACTCTCTCTCTCACACACACGTACGCACCAATGTTGCTAATTTCTTCAATACCTTCATACAGAAGATTTACCCAAATTTATGGGACACTCTAATAAGAAACTCTTTCTTTTGGCGGCTCTCGTTATTCTACTACGTCTCAACAATTGCTTCTTTCTCTTACTTAAGACAGTTTCTATTGTGCTCATTAAGTTAGCCCTTGCATCGCCTCTATATATTCAAAGTTACATAGTTGAGCATAATGAGAAAAGTAATCCTGAAGTGTTGTATCGAATCAAAGCAAGATACCCAAGCAATGAGTTACCGCTTTCTATAAAAGTGTACTCAACAAAAGAGTCAATTGTGCCTTCAATTATTTAAATAAATGAGATATCAAATGTTTTTCAACAAATACATAAACATGAAGGGAGAATGAATCTATAATGAAAGAAGTACTCCTTACAATAGGGATCATGGCCTAAACGTAACATATATAACTTAGTCACATTCTAGCCGTAGCGAAGTGTTAATCTGCAGCATGCACACAAATAGCAAGGAGATTACATGATATACACTTGAGTACTCCAATGTTAATAATTAACCACATAGAAATGATCCCCGTATAACTAAAAACACTGCAACCCAAAATGGTTACTAAGGGATTCAGTTAGTATCCCCAATTTTGCTTTCTTAGGTATTGCACTAACAAAAAAAATTGAGATTATGAAGATGAAAGCATAGACACAAAAGTTAATCAACTACAATTTGCATGACATATCGATGGAAAAGATATTGTGTGCATCGAATATGCTTTAACTATTTGTACAGATGCAATTAATATGTAATCAAGAAAGTCCATTTGTGCAATATAAAAGCATTTATTGAAGTAAAGACATGTACGCAAGTAGAGTGATAAATAATTTTGTTTGAGAGAAAAGACAAACCAGCAGCGCAAACATAATAATTAGAATTAAAGGTTTAGACCTTAGTTAGGAATTTCATCTAATATGAGCCGTGCAAGAAAATATCTTGCCAAAATAGGTGCTTTGACATGTGTTCTAAATCAAGTAATACGGCATTGTAATGACAGTCATCTTTAGTTGTACCGGACAACATAATGTAAACGCTCGAGAGGAAAAGGCTAGTGGTGGCTTTTGAAGTTAAAACCAATGAGAACAAGGTAGGGACATAAAATTGAAAATTACAAAGCGGGGAGGGGATGCAAAGTGCAGCGATCGGTACAAGAATCCTACCAGAGCGTCGACGACGGTGACAATGCTACACAATTGTTTTACTGGAAGATGAAGATGATTGTGAGAAAGTTTCTTGAATTTGGACCCATGGTTCACAAAGTAATCCAGCACTTGAACATTTTTGTTGGCTAAATGTTTTGTCCAACTGAAAACCAGAATAGGTAATTGGGTTTTTGGAAGGTTCAGGAGGTTGCAGAGATGCGCATGTGTCGTTTATGTGATAACGCCACTCCTTTGCTTTTCTTTTCCATCTATGTCGTAGCATAATAAAACCCTTCCTTTATCGGGTACCACCACCACCATCCCCTGAATTATCTATTTATATGTGTTAATCGAAGTTGATGAAATTAAGAGAGAGAGAGAGAGAGAGAGAGGGGGGGACGAAGGGAACGATGAAATTAAGAGAGAGAGAGAGAGAGAAAGAGAGGGGGACGAAGGGAACAGATCTGGTTGACGGAGCACCATTTGATGCTAAAGAATGGCACAGATAACTGTTGATGTCCACAATTGCAGCGACTCAATTATGCTGGTTGCCTTTGCTTGGTTTCCAATGTTTCCCATTATCAATTCTTTTACTTTGATTACTCTGCTCCGTTTGTCACCCACGAGATTAAAATGTAGATATGTGTGGGTATATACCTCACGTTGAAAACGGTGGTTGGAGTATTAGGATGGATTGGGTTTGGATATAGGCGGTTAGCTTGAAGGGTCAATTGGAGTAAGAAAAACACCGATTACTTTTTTGTTTAGTTATATTGTGTCGACTGCAAATGGCGTGAGAGGTTAGCACAAGGATGGATTAGTTTTGGAGACGGAGAGGGTAGCTTGTAATATGGAGTATCCCAAAGGTCATTTTGGTGATAAAAATGTGTAGAAACACGACTAAACATGTTACACTTTTGGTGTTATACTAAAAGTGTAACACCAAAAAGGTACTACACTAAAAAAAGACTTCTCATTATAAGTAGTATAAATATAAAAGTATAGATAGATAAATTCAGATGGAAGTATTAATTAGTAACAAAATTGAAATCCCAGAAAAATTGAAAAAAAAGTAGGGCTAATTACACCTATGTCCCTGAGGTTTGGGGGTAATTACACGCAAGGACACAAAGTTTCAAAATGTAACACTTACGTCCATTGACAAACGGAATACAAAAATACTTAACTGTTTTAACAAAAAGACTTTATTACCCCTAAGTTTTAACCTTATTTTTTTTAAATGCCATTACTTCACCTTTAAAAAAAAGAAAAAGAAAGATTAATGCCAAACTCTAACCCTAATTTGCTAAGGTTATAATTTCCCAATCCCTTCTTAATTCTCTCTCTTAAATTAATTCTCTCTCTCTCTCTCTCTCTATCTATCTCTCTTCCCCCACCACCCCGCACACCACTCCACTGCTGTTACCATAGTAACAATATTCGCGATAAATTGGAGATATTCGCGAATTTATCGCGATAATTTGATAGAAAGTATTAATCACAGATATATCGCGATTATTTGCAGGATTCGCGAATACATTTTAAGTATCGCGATATTAGCGAATTTATCGCGATATGTACGAATATATCGCGAGTAGTTCCTCCTTCTTTCTCTTGAAAAAATGAAGATAGAAAAGCTTCCGGTGGGAATCTAACACGGGTATCACCGTGTGCGAGCACTGTTTTGGGCCATCACACCAACCCATGGTTCCTGATTAAGTTGAGCAAAAGAATGTATATATTTTATTAAGCCACACATAATTATATGCCAATACCCACACACATTCTTATTTTTTTTGTACCCATCACTTAAAGAATATAAGAGTTCTTGTATTTTTCTCATTTTAGTTGTATAGTTTACAAAATTTCATACACTTAAAATTAGTGTAACCTTAACGATTAATTACCGAATTATTTCCGATTTACGATACGAATTTTGTTATTTCACCGAATTATTACCGATTCAATGATGAAATTCTCCGAATAATTCCCGAATTCTGGATTATTGTCCATGCCGAATAAATTTCGAATACCGAATTTGTTACTATGGCTGTTACCAGCTTCCCTCCACCCCTCCCGTTGTTGCGCCTCCCATTCCCCACCGCGGCCAACCAGCCACGGCGAGGCAGCAGCTAGTGGTGGCGACAAGATCGGCGGGATCGTGGGTTTGCGAAGGGATTGCCGGTATCGGCGAGATCGTGGGTTTGAGAAGGGATTGACGGGATCGGCGAGATCGGCGGGATCGGCGGGATTGTGGGTTTCCGAAATAAGGTTTTAGAGAGAGAGAGAGAGTTGTCGGCTATGTGGGTTTGAGAAGGGATTGCCGGCAGCGTGGTGCGGAGAGGGGCTTATCGGCGTGGTGGGGTGCTACGGGGAGAGGCTGCCGACATGGTGGGTGGTGCGGGGAGAGGCTGCTGGCGTGGTGTGGACAGGGGCTGCCGGCGGCGAGGGGCCGGGGAAGGAGGGACTGCCGACGGCGGGGGCGGGGGAGGGAGGCGACGGCCGGCGGGGACTTCAGATTCACCGGCAGTGGGAGAGAGAACATAAAACCCTAATTTGCAAATTAGGGTTTGAAGAATATCCTAATTTGCAAATTAGGGTTTGAAGAATATCCTAAAACTAAAACTGATAAATAAATCATATATAATAATAAACAAATATTTTTCAATATATACAGTACAAGGGGTAGTATCGTCATTTTAAAAATACATATTGATGACATCATACAAAAAATAGAATTTTTTTACGGAACCCTAACGATGGACACGGCTGATACATTTTAAAAGTGTTTGGTCACGGAATGTTACATTTTGAAACTCGTTGTTCTTGACTGTAATTATATCCTAACCTCAGGGATATAAGGCTGTGTTTGGCGCGCGGGATAAGACCCCGGATAGGATAAAAATAATCATATCCGGCGTTTGGACACGCACTTAGTCCCCGGATAAGGTATCATTTGGACTTGTTTTATCCCCCTTGAGTGGGATAAAATAATACCTGGGGGGGCGGGGGTGGTATTAAATTAGTCCAAATGAGGTCAGACTAAAATGAATGGGACCCACCTCACTTTTCTTCCTCTTTCCCTTCAACGCCATATATACATATACATTGCGCGTGTGTATATATATATATATACACACACACACACACCATATATATATATATATATACACACATATATATACTGTATATAGGTATATATACCTATATACTTATATACACATATATATACAGCATATATACTGTATATATACATATATATACGTATATATATATACCTATATGATGTATATATATATATACTATATATATACATATATATATATATATATACATATATATATTGTATATATGCTGTATATATACATATATGCTGTATATATATGTGTATATAAGTATATATATATATATATGTATATATATATATATATATACCTATATATTGTATATATATATATATATACTGTATATATACATATATATACTGTTTATATATATATACCTATATGCTGTATATATATGTGTATATAAGTATATATATATACTGTATATAAGTATATATATATATATATATGTATATATATGTATATAGGTATATATATATATGTATATATAGGTATATAGGTATATATATATATGTATATACCTATATGCTGTATATATATTGTATATATGCTGTATATACACACACACACACACACACACACACACACACACACACATATATATATATATATATATATATATATATACCTATATGCTGTATATATATATGTATATATATATATATATACACACACATATATATACTGTATATAGGTATATATACCTATATACTTATATACACATATATATACAGCATATATATTGTATATATACATATATATATATATATATATATATACTATATATACGTATATATATATACCTATATGATGTATATATATATATATATGTATATACAATATATATATATATACAGTATATATATATACTGTATATAGTTACATGTATATATATATATAGGGTCATGATCCATTGCCAGCGCTGGCAGGCTTGCTAGCGCTGTTTTGCCGTCCGCTACATTATGTAGCGGACGATAGTTGACGTCCGCTACATTATGTAGCGGACGGCAAAACAGCACTAGCAAGCCTGCCAGCGCTAGCAACGGATCAGCTCCCATATATATATATATATATATATATATATATATTGTATATATGCTGTATATATACATATATGTTGTATATATATGTGTATATAAGTATATATATATGTGTATATATATATATATATATATATATATATATATATATATTGTATATATATATATATACTGTATATATACATATATATAATATACCTATATGTTGTATATATATGTGTATATAAGTATATATATATATATGTGTATATATAGGTATATAGGTATATATATATATGTATATACCTATATGCTGTATATATACATATAAGGCTCTGGCTCTGATACCAAAATGGAGGGGGGTTTGGCCGGAAAAACAAATCTCTAGATTTTCTGATTTGGTCTACTTCGTTAAACCAATCGTCAATCCTTGCGGACCTGCCAGAGGCATATCGACGTCTGGTATCCGTAGATTAATCATTCAAAAGAGAAAGAGTCCCCGGTTGGACCGTGATCCATGAAGGACGAAGCATAATACTGATAAAAACACAGCGGAATACTGAAAAGATTCAAAAAAGATAGGGCAAAAACTTAGAGAGAGAGAGAGAGTCTTTATAGAAGATTTTATTTTTTAAAACTTCAAGATGCCTGGTAGATCTAGACTAGAGTAAATCTCAGGATGCTAGGTTGAACCGCCAAAGTTTTCTTTCAAGGTAAAAACTCAGGGCATGCGTTAGTCTGCGGGCTTTCAACGCCATCACTCGGCAATAACCCTGAATGACTCGCTCCCACTATTGTTTCAAACCCATAAAGAAGACTCTGGCAATTCGTTTAGAAGCATAATTGATTTAGATCTAGGTAAACCTGTGGTAAGCATAATCATTTTTCAAAACAAAATTTTTAAAGGAGTCTCTCTTTCCCAAGTAAATGCCATATGATTTTTAATCAAAACATTATTAGGATGTTTTTAGTCGTACTACACTTAGAAATGTTCCTTTTCAATTCATAGAATGTGTTTCGCCATTGAGCGTTTTCACCCCAGAATGTTTAAACAAGTTTTTAAAGAAAATAAACTTACTTGAAAGAAGTTAGCTGAGTACTTGGATCAAAATTCTTGAGCTTCTAATTGAGAGCAGTGAGATGGTATGTGAAGGAAGAGAAAGCTGGATGAAGAGTTGCTTGATTGCAATTCAAAATTTCGCATATCTGTACAAGTGAAACTGCCTTTTACTTATAGGCAGAGAAAATCTAAAAGCTTATCTAAAACTTTACATCTGTGAAAAAAGACAAATAAACTTTCGAGACTACATAACAAAAACTTTAAACGAAAGTCTTAAAGTCTATAAAGCAAATAGTAAGCCTATAAAGCTAAGAAGTCTTGTTTGTTCTGATAGGTTTACTGTTTGTGTCTTCATTCTTCCTTCCTTTTCTGCCGACGTGAAGAGTCTAGAAAGATGCTTTGTCTCCATAAATGGGTCTACTGTTTTTGTCTTCATCATTTCTTCTTTTCCTGCAGACTTGATGAGTCAGAAAAAGGTTGATGCGTGCTGTCTGGTTAATCTTCATTTATTGTATTGTTCTGCCGCCATTATCCGTCTGAAAGAGATAAGGTGTGTTTGGCCGATAATTCAACTAAGTGGGGTCATGGTGTCTTAATAATGCGCCTTGATTTTTCTTCGTAAAAGTAGATGCTTGCATATGCCTGCTGTCGGTAAATAATGCAGTCCGTGCCTTTGGAATCTCCTTTTACAGCTGTCTGTTATCTTTTATGGGGTCTTTCACTAGAATCATCCTGTGTCTGGTCTTCAGTCTTGTCTGAGGAGTCACTGGAGCTAGCAATAATGCTAGGACTTTGTCTCTGAGCATCTTGAAAAATTGAATCATCATAATTGCTTGTTGATGCTTCTGTCTTGCTTGTAAGTGTTTTGCTGACTAATTCTGCCAAGACTTTAGCTACTTGACTTTGAATGGCCAGAGCTTGTCTTTTGGCCTTCTTGCTTTTTAATTTTCTTAACTCCATTTTTCCCAAATGGACAGGGGTCTCAGGATTTGATAAGTCTTTACCAGTTACCTGTGGGACTGGACTAGGAATATGTTCTCCCATATTCAAAGGATTTTCAGTGTTTTTAAGTAAAACACCAACTATATCAGGACTTGAGGAGTCTTTACCAGTAGCCTGTGATACTATACTAGGTGTTTTTTCTCCCGAACACATGGGATTTTCAGTAATTTTGAGTAAATTACCAACTGTAACAGGACTTGATTTGTCTTTACTGGATGCCTGTGAATCCAGACTAGATGTTCCTTTATTACCCGAAACATTGGGTTTAGATGTCTGTTGTTTAGTGGAAAGGAGAGTGGTATACCTCTGTTTCCAGTCATTTGCCTCTAGTTCTGCTACTTGTATCTGAGATTTGAGTTGTGCTATTTGTATATCAAAATGTGATTTTTCTAAAAGCAAATGGTCTATTCTAGATTTTAAAATATTATGGTGTCTAATTAAAGTATTGCAATTTTCACAGTCTGCTAAAGTGTCTGAAAGAGATCTGTCTTGACAGTCTGGACTAATATAATAGTTGGGGCCATAATGGGTCTGCATTAAAGTGGTGGCTTCTTGAAATGTTATGGTTCCTTTGTACCAAGGATCTTTTACATTTCCTACACCGCCTACCATAGCCTCAGGGTAACTTTTATATATTCCTGGAATAGTGCCTTTAAAAACACAGTAAAAATTATATTTTTTAGTGTCTTTTAATCTATGAAAATAATTTTCCACAGCGTTAACTGTATTGACAAACCATCCGTTGTCTTTTTTAACATAAGATTGCCATAAATTGTCTAAAAGTGTTCTCTGATCAACAGGGAAAGGACCAATTTTATGGTCTTTGACCTGAAACCTAGAACCAGCATGTAAGACTTCTAAGTTATTGCCATTAAAATTAATCCTATTTCTACCAAGGTTGTCAATATAACTGACAAACTGAGTTGGAAAAACAGGGTTTGCCTGGTTTGTCTAGTTTTGCCTTGTCTGAGCGGAGGAAGATGCTGATGATGCCATCTGAAAATAAGACAAGAAGATTGTCTGATTCTAAAAATTTATGAGATAAAAGCCTGTCTATTTGTATGAGGTTATCTCAAGATAAAATTTTTCTAGATAGTAAATCTGCAATGGAGTTATCAACTCCTTTAATGTGTTGCCATTCTATTTTATCTATCCTATAATTGCTTAAGGAAGTCATAAATTTTAACCATCTATTTGTATATCTAGAGTCTTCGTTCTTATTGTATCTAACTATAGCTTCACAGTCTGTCCTAATGCAAAATTCATATTTAGAAATTAGGAGTGCCTTGAAATGTTCTAGGGCGTAAACTATAGCTAGTAATTCATAGTCTAGACTTGTCAAATACTGATTACTTTCTTTATATTTGCCACTAGAATATCTACATATTCTTTCTTCTTTCGTATTACTATATTTGTTTGGTTTGCAGTATAAAACTGCTCCCCAACCGTCTTTGCATCCATCTGTCTGGACTATTAGATAGTCTGTATCTAAAGGTAGATAAAGGTCTGGTAATTGTTTAACTCTATCTTTTATAGTTTTAATGAGCCTAATATCTTCTATATTAAAATGTCTTTGCCCATTTTTTCTAGTTTTGTTGTATAGAGGACCTATTAATTTGCTAAGGTCTTTAAAATACATTCTGGCTTGATTAACTAAACCTAAAAAAGCCTGAATTTGTTTTAAACCTTCTAATTTGTCAGGAAAATCTAAAATCTTTTTAGCTATGTGTTCTTGTAGTTTAATTTTGCCATTTCCTATTTCCATTCCTAAGAATTTTATGCTAGTTTTAAATAATTCTACTTTCTTTTTACTAAGGATTAACCCGTGTTTGTTAAAGAGTTTAAAGACTAAATCTAAATGAGACAAATGCTCATGTTCATTTTTACTACAAACTAAGATGTCATCAATGTATACTAATATAAAGTCATTATAAGGTCTAAAAATATCATCCATTTTGCGTTGGAAGATACTTGGAGCTGTCTTAAGACCAAAGGGCATAACTAACCATTCATATAAGCCTTCTGGTGTAGTAAAAGCTGTCCATTTAATGTCTTCAGGCCACATTTTAATCTGATAAAAGCCTGATTTGCAATCGAATTTGCTAAAAATCTTTTTGCCTTGTATTCTACTTAAAAGAAAGGTTTTATTAGGAATATTATAGCTATCATCTTTTATATTATCGTTAAGTCTTTTATAATTTATTACCATTCTACTTTTGCCTCTAAGTATTTCTGCGTGGTTTCTAACTATGAAAGCTGCAGATCTATGAGGGCTATTGCTTGGTCTAATTACTTTTAATTCTGTTAGATCTTTAATGTGCATTTTAAAATCATCTGTATCTAAACTACTTGCTTCTATATTGGCAGTTTTAACAATATAGTCTGTATTTATAATGTCAAGCTTACAATATATCTGATTTAAATCCCATCTTTTAATAGGATCTTCTCCTATAAAAGGGAGTCTGTCTATTGCTCTAAGAATATCATTTTTATTTGTAAAGTAGTTTATTAAATTATAACTAATTTTGTCTAGGCTGTAAATGTCTAGATCTATATTATCATCTATGTTGTTTTCATCTTCTATTATTTCTTCTATTTTTAAGCATTCATTTCCTATGTCTATATTGGTTAGGCAACAATTTGTTTTTCCTTCACTACAGTCTTCACATATTTTGTTTTTGCCTTTTATATTAACATATTCCCTGTTTTTGCCTTTTATATTAACATATTCCCCACCACGCTTCTGAGCGTACTCTGATGGAGTGTCGATGTTAATAGGTGTATGTGTGACATTTTGTGCTATTTGAATAAAGTCTTTAGTAATAGTTAAAGTATTATTGTCATTTATTAAAAAATTTATTCCTAGAATGATTTTTCCTTCTGAGTGTGCAACAGGTGCACAAAAGGCTTGTTTAAGATAATAAGGTTTGCTTTGTGTATTGCATGGTGTAAGAAAAGTAATAGTTGCATTTGTAATATATTTAGAATATTTAATAGGGTTGCCTGTAAATCCTATTCCAATTAAAGGTTCTTCGAAAGTTTTTACTTGAGATAGATCAGCTAGGCTTGGATCTATAACAGTAATAGTGCAACATGTATCTATTATGGCATTCGTTTCTATTAGTTTGTTATAATGTCTTATTTGTACTCTAGTAGTTATTAGGTTATTAAATCTTGCCTTAGTGCAAAATTTTTCTATTTTAAAGTCTTGTTGTATTTGCTGAATTAATTGTTTATTATTTCCTATAACTAATTCATCTTCATGTCTTTGTTTTAAGGTTTCTTCTATTTGGATAACCTTTTGTTCTAAGAACTCTAGTCTCCTATTAACATTTTTATCATAATAAATGTCTTTATTTGTTTTTAATTCTAAGGGTTTTATAATGTCTATGTTATATTTCTGTTTTATGCATTTTACACATGCTTCTATATAGCATATTTCACACTTACATCTTACTTTAATAGCTGGATACCAATTGCATATATAGCATGGCGTTGTATCTATACCCTTTTCTATTTGCCATTGATGTATACAAGTTTCTTCTAGGGCTAATTGGCCTGCTAAGGGTTTAAACATGAAGTTGTATATTTCTGTGTCTCTTAACGAATTTATAAAGGTATCTAATTTATCTGTAGTTTCTATTGGAAAGTTTTCTTCTTCGTCCTCACTACTTATAGAGAGGTTGTCTTCTATGTATTCATCTATGGATTTAATACTATATATACTTTCTGTATCACTAAGAGTTTCATCTACTTCTAATAGATCTTCATTTGTATTGTTGACTATCATGGCTTTAAAGTTATTGTTGTTATGTCTTCTAGGGCAATTGGAGCTTAAATGGTCTGGTTCTCCACAAGAGTAACAAGTAATTTTATTTTTGTATATTCTCCTAGTGTCATATTTCCTAACGTGTTTAGGGTTTAGAAAGGGCCTTCTAGCTTTGCTTTTTCTTAAGTAATAAGTCTTTCTAAGTTGTTTATATCTTTTGTGAGGTTTTTTATTATACTTTGGTCTAGATTCTTCTTGACCATAGTGTTGTGGTGTGTATATTTCTTTACAAAAACTAGTTTCATTTTTCAATTGTCTAGCTATTTGTATATTAGTGCATTTAGAAACTAATATTTCTATTACGTGTTCAAAAATATTGCCTAAAGAAGGTGTCCATGTAGGACTTGGGTATGTCTTTTTAATAGTCTCATATATTTCTCTTCCTAAAGCGCCTGGTAATTTGTTTAGAAACTTATCTACTACAGCTGGTTTATAAATATTGCCACTTTGTGAAGCAAAATAATAGTATTCTTGCATGAAGGGTTTTATATTATGCCAACTATATAGATGTACTTGTTCTAATTTTCTAGCTGCTTCAGTTTGTATTAATGTATCTCCTGTATTAGGATTTCTACCTGTTAAAATTAATTGTATAGTGTTAACAAAATTATAAGGATTTGGTCCTAAGTCTGCCATTTGTTTTAAATCATCTGGATAAGTCTTTTGCCATTCTTCAAAGTTAGCCTTAGCTATAGGACCTAAAAATTGTATCATATATCTTATCATTTCTTCTCCTGTTTCTAAATTGTCTGATTGTTTGGTTATGAAGTTTGCTACAACGGCATCTTTCCATACTTGTATATAATTATTTCTTTGCTGAGGATCTACGGATGTTATGTTTAAAATAAAAGGATCTGCTGCCTTTTGGATTTTAAAGTTCTGCTCTAAAGGATGTCTTTTACCTCTAGGTCTATAATTAGGTCTATCTGATCTATTATGTTCTATATCTGCACTTTTTCTTGGTATATTACCATAAGGATATCGTGGTCTTACATGAGGTTGTGTAGTATAAAATCTACCTCCGTCATCGTTTATATTATTAGGTGTACCTGAATTTTCACCTTCTTCCATAAGGAAATAAGGTACTTCATTCATTAGGTTATATTTTACATTGTTTGTGGTGATCTGGGTGTCTATAGAACTTGTTTCTAATTTTTCTAAATCTATATTTAGTTCTATTTCATGATTTTCTGTGTCTGATAAATCTAATATATTATCCATTTCTTCTATTAATAAATTATTGTCAGTATCTAGAGTTCTATGTTCTTTTCTAATTCTAGTTATTTCTTCTAAAGCTGTGTTGATCTTTTGATCTAAGTCTTTTTTATAATCTATTTCAGGGTCTACTCTGTCTATGCTGGGAACTGTATGGGAAGGATTAAAGCTTACATCTAGATCTTTTAAGCTGTCTGGAATAGTGATATCTAGACTAGGTTTTGTAATATATTCTGGTTGATTGAATATGTCTAGGTTGTCTTCTTCTTCTGTAATACTTAAGAATTTCTGTAATTGTTCTACACTTAATCCTTTACCTACAAAAGTTGTTCCTATAGCTTGGTTTAGAATTTTTATGTCTAAATTGTTTAGGATATCAAAGTCTTTATAACTATACATCTTCTTCTTCTGGAATGTTTTGATCTTCTAAATGGGTATTTGCATCTATATAATTGGTAAACCTAACTGACATTCTTCCTGATGCATTTCTGTACCACATGTTATCTGTGGGCACTATACTATTGTTTGAACTAGTTTCTAATAGTTTATCTACTTGCCATTCTTGTCCTGAATTTTCTAAAGGATCTACTCTGTATGGTGGTAGAAGTCTAATTCCCCTATTTATAATAAATTTTGCAGTGTCGTCTATGGTTAATTTATATCCTACTTGACTGTTTTGCGTCAACTTTCCTATAAAAGTAGTACATATTAAAAGATTTTTGCCTTGTTGAAAATCTTCATATCCTTTAGTCATTATTTTTACTTTAATATTTTTTGCAAAATCTCTAGTATTTATACAGAAATCTGGTGCACAGTAAAATATGCCACCATTGTTGTTCATGTCTACTTCTATGGCTCCTATTATTGTTTGTTCACTAGAAAATCTATCATCTATTATGGCTAAGAATACTTTAGCTCCTGTGTCTCTTCTAGTTAAACATTTTACTCCTATAACTATTAAACCTATATGCGTTAAATTAAAATTTTCTCTAATTAATTCATTTTCAGAGTCTGGGTGTATTAAGTTTACACTAGCTACATCTTCTCCTACACATCTATTTTGTGTTTCTCTATAATACATAAATAGTCTAGTTTGACTTATTTGCGAATGATGTTGATATAAAATTTGAGGAGATATTAAATCTAGTCTGTTTTGTCTGAATTGTTCAATTTGTCTATCAATATCTATTATTTGTTCTAAAGAAGCTATTGGGGCTTGAGGTGTTCTAAAAAGTCTAAGAACTCTATTTTGTAGATTGTTTTCATTACGTCTTCTGGTTTCAGTGGCTAAAACTTCTGTTCTACTTCTATCTTCTATATTACCTCTCCCTAGAATATGACTATTGTGACTTGTCATATACTAAAAAATTTAAATTGTCTGAAATTTTAAATTTCTTTTTAGGCTTATCAACTGTTATATTGTCTAATTTTTTGCATAAACTCTCTATGTCTATTTGAGTTTCTACCTTAGGATGTTCTAGAAGTAAATTTATTTTATGTATCAAAATGTCAATTTTTTTCTAAACATTTGATTAATAGCATTATGATTATATTATTTTGTTTTCTATTTGTAATTTCACTGGGCGTTCCTACTGTATTTTTAGTTAGGCCTTCTGCTGGACTTAAATAATATGTTGTCTGGTCTATAAAAACCCTTTTATATTCTGAATAATTTTCGTAATCGTTGTTATAATTCATTTATATTCTAGTCCTTGTATATTTAAATAATGCCTTAAATTTTCTTCTATTTTACTAATTTGTTTTTCAAGTTTATCTATAGTAATTATAAGTCTTTCTAATTCAATAGCTAGTTTGATAAGTTTATCTAATATTGTTTCTATTTTAGCTTCACTTTGTTTAGACTTGTCTGAAGATTGCATATAAACTTCTTTCATATAATCTAAGTTTTCTCTAATTATTTTTAAACTTTTATTGTCTGTTTGAAGATTTAAATATTCTATTTTGTTTGTAGCCATTTTATATTCCACCTAGAGTGTTGTCTAGATTAGCCAGGGCTTCATCATTCCATGGATAATCATTATCGTCTTCGTTATAGTTTAAATAATCTTCATAATCTAAATCTGATTCTAATTGTAGGTTATGCATATTATTTGTAATTTGTGCAGCAACATCTGTTGGTACACCTAAGTTTTCTAAGGCTGTATGTTCATCTAATTCTCTAATTCTTCTATGAAACTCAGTATAATATAATGAGTTGTTTTGTTGGTCTGTTAATTGTATATAAAAACCTATAAGATGCTGAAAGAAAATGTCAAAATCTTCTAACAATAAGTCTAAGTTTAGCAAATATCTTATATAAAAAGATAAGGGATTGTATACTAAAGTAATGGAATCTGTGTCTATGTAATGTTTTAGTCTTTCATTTGTATGATCTATTGTTTCTAAAGCTGTATAGAATTTATGAAAAGTGTCTAATATATCTGACGTAGTTTGTTGAAAATTATCTATCATGTCTTCAAAGCTGAAGGGTTCCTGATAAGGCTCCGTGTTTAAATCTCTATCTGTCATTAATCTGGAAGATGCAAATGTTTGGTTCTTCATTATCACTAGAACTATCTGAATCTGTGCTTTCTATATTACTTGTAATTTGTAAGAAATTTATGTGGTCTGTTATATCTTCTAAAGCAGTTGATTCATGTCTTTCTATTATAGCTCTAAATCTATCAAAATTAGGTCTAGTAATTCTAAGTCTCAAATATTCTCTACTATAATAACCATTATTTTTTACGTCTTTATAATATATATAAAAATCTACTATTTGTTTTAAGTATAGATCTAGGCCTATGGTTATGGCAGAAAGATTTATAAAAGTACTAAGGTAACTTCTTAAAGGATTGTATCTTAAAGGTAAAGTATTTTCTGATATATTAAATCTAATCTGATCATTTGTATCATCAATTACTTCTAAAGTTACTAAAAATCTACGAAATTGTACGTAATTCAGAACTACTAATATAAGTGGGTGCTCTAGGTCTAGAAGTGCTAGGTCTATTAGGTGAGTTATTATTGCTCATTATTATTTCTACTAGTGGATGTCTGATTATTAGAATGTCTTCTTAAAGTCTGTTCTTGATATCTAGTAAAGTATTTATTATTGTTGGAAACGTTTTTACGAGCTATATAATGTCTTATCATTCTAACTAAATAATTATTTAGTCTATTTGTAAAATGATCTATTTGATTTGTATAATTTAGATAGGAAGTAAGAGGATCTAGAATTATAGGATGTCTGCCAGTGTCTAAGAAATATCTAAGGCTATTGTTTAGTGTATTTATTTCTTCTATTGCTGAAAAGAAAGTATTAAATTGCGAAATATCTACAGCATATTCTTCATTGTCTCTAGTAATAGCAGAATAAAAAGTAGGGTTTGCAGGACGATTACTCATGATAATTGATAAGAAGGGGTTACTTGCTCTTTGACTACTTAACATTCTCCTTTATTAAGTGAACATTTCTTCAAAGCCAAGGAAGGTATAGCTCTGATACCAAAATGGAGGGGGGTTAAATGGAGGGGGGTTTGGCCGGAAAAACAAAGCTCTGTATTTTTAGTTAGGCCTTCTGCTGGACTTAAATAATATGTGGTCTGGTCAATAAAAACCTTTTTGTAATCTGAATAATTTTCGTAATCGTTATTATAATTCATTTATATTCTAGTCCTTGGATATTTAAATAATGCCTTAAATTTTCTTCTATTTTACTAATTTGTTTTTCAAGTCTATCTATAGTAATTATAAGTCTTTCTAATTCAATAGCTAGTTTGATAAGTTTATCTAAATGAAGATCTATTAGAAGTAGATGAAACTCTTATTTCTTCTAGACCTGGCAAACAGGTAACCCGGCCGGGTACGGATAAAATCGGGCCGAATAATTTTTGCCCGATTTTTCACGGGTAGGGATTTTTGGAATCCGTACCCTACCCTGCCGGGGCGAGTATTACCCGCGGGTAAATTATTAAATTTTAATAATTTTCTATTATTAGATATTCATGCCATTTTTTTTCAGTTTTTTCTCTTTTTTATTCATACAATAAACACTTTATGATTTTATCTCTCGGTTGGATGATGATCTCAATTCTCAGATCAACCCAATCATCTCAATTCCAACTTCTAAGCCTCCAAAGACAATAAGCAAACAACTTAACACAATTACCAGAAAATAACCTACAAAAATAATTCCCAAGTCTAAACTCTAAAGTAGTTAAACACTTAAATACATACAAAAAATTAACACAATCAATAGAAGCAGATCTGAAAAAATGTTACAAGCAGATCGGGAAAAAAATTTATCAAGCGTTACAAAGCTATCGATCGAAGAGATCACGATTGGAGACCACTTCGGTCTTCGCTCTTCGGTACTATCTCTTTTCTGATCGGAGACGGCGGTGACGAAGATGTAACGGCGGAGCCATGGCAGATCCGTACAGATCTGGTCGGAGACATTGAAGGCAGCTCCATCGATGGCGGCAAAGCCATGTAATGGCGGAGCCATGGCAGATCCATCGATGGCGGATCTGGCGCCGGAGCGTCAGAAGGACGATGGATGTCGTCGGGTTGACAGAGTAGCAGGCCATCGATGGATCTAACTGTGGGCGAGGATTCGAGGAAGAGGACGTTGTGACTTGTGAGATCGAGCGATGCCGATCGAGACTCGAGAGAGAAAGAGAGTTCAGAGAGGGAGGGAGCCAGGGAGGACGGCGCCGGATGAGAGAGAGAGAAACTGAGAGCATAAGTGAAATGAAAATGGAAAACCCTAGAGGTCCTATCACTTATATAGTAAAAAAAATCCGGGTAATCCGGGTAAACCGTATCCGACCCGAACTTACCCGAATATTACGGATCGGATCGGGTACGGATCTATTTTCCGCGGGTAATAAATATAGGTACCCTTACCCGGGATTTTTCTCCGGGTACGGTTCGACCCGCGAGTACGGGTAGATTTTTGCCAGGTCTAATTTCTTCTATTAATAAATTATTGTCAGTATCTAGAGTTCTATGTTCTTTTCTAATTCTAGTTATTTCTTCTAAAGTTGTGTTGATCTTTTGATCTAAGTCTTTTTTATAATCTATTTCAGGGTCTACTCTGTCTATGCTGGGAACTGTATGGGAAGGATTTGAAAGAAAACTTTGGCGGTTCAACCTAGCATCCTGAGATTTACTCTAGTCTAGATCTACCAGGCATCCTGAAGTTTTGAAAAATAAAATCTTCTATAAAGACTCTCTCTCTCTCTCTCTAAGTTTTTGCCCTATCTTTTTTGAATCTTTTCAGTATTCCGCTGTGTTTTTATCAGTATTATGCTTCGTCCTTCATGGATCACGGTCCAACCGGGGACTCTTTCTCTTTTTATCAGTATTACTTTGTAAATTGCATATCTGATTTATAATCCGGACTTGGTCCAAACGCTGAATAGGATTTCTTGCTTATCCGGTCTTATCCGACGGTATAACTTGTCCGGCCTTATCCGCCCTTATCCGGTCCTTATCCTTGTCGCCAAACGCAGACCCATACAAGCTCGGCCTATGTTATCAATATTTGCTACGGACAGGCTTTTAATTTAAGGCCCAGCCCAATCCGGTTAAAGCTCGGTCTATGTATTCAATTTTTAGTGGCGACAGGCTTTAAATAAGCTGGGCAACCGTTGTTGGCGTCGGTTCAAAGTCTCAGGTCAAAAACACCCAAAAATGGAGGAGGGTTTAAGCAAGCCAGGAGACGAGGAGCCATGGAGAGTACTCGAATTCTACAGTGGCATCGGTGGCATGGTACCACTTCAACCCTCCCAACCCCTCTCTCTATTCTTTCTATATGTAACGCCTTGCGGCCTTCTTTTTTTTTTTTTTTTATATATCTTTTACAGAGGTATTCAATCATGAAAGCTGGCGTGAATGCAACGATGGTGGAAGCATTCGACATAAACGACACGGCCAATGACGTTTACCAGCACAATTTCGGCCACCGGCCCTTTCAGGTGTGCATGCTTTTTCACAAATCTCAACGCAAATTCTTTGGAGTCCTTAATCGCGAAAAGGGTCTGTATGATTTTCTCAGGAGACCTAAGTGTTGAATCCCGAATGAGGCAACAATGGCATTTTTGAGTGAACAGCTAGTAGTCGTGATGGTAAACAGTTCACCGACAAGTGGTTCGCGTTTAGCCACATCATATTTATTGTTCCTTTCTATTGTCGTGGTAATTTAGGAGCAATAGGAATTGTAAACCCTGCTCCAGGGTTTGAGTAATGGAGTTAACTGTTCGGTAACTCCATCTATTTCATAACTTCCGTACCTGTTGGTTTGTTACGAATTTCTGCTATAGAATTTGAGCATCTAAGATTGAATTGAGCTCTAATTGTGGACACTGAGGAAATTGATGTTTACATGATAATTTTCTATTATAAGATTTCTCAACAAGTCAAAGGGGACAAAATATGAAAAGCAGGGAGTGCAAGGAATGATGCAACCGTCGCAACCCCCGGAGAACGGGTACAAAGAATGACCTGACCGTTGGATGGGATTGTTCAAACCATAATGGATTCAGTTTTGTGCAATCATTCTAGTTGGTTGTTATAACTTGTGCAATGAAATTAATTCCCAAATATTGATACGAAGCTAGGAAGCACGGACACCTCTCCTAGGTGGAGGTATGGTGTCCTAAACGGACGAACACCCCGACACCCTCCGGACACCGGCCGACACGTGTCGGACACCGCCAATCGGTGTCGGACCATCTGCTTCTCTTACCTCATAGCCGTCTCCTTCTCTCTTGCCTCACGGGTGCCATTCTGAGCCATTACCGACTCGGATCTGTCGCCGGAGGCCCGGAGCTCAGTCGCCAACATTCCGAAGCCGAAGCCGACAGCTCCAGTCGCCGTCGCCATCGCCAGAGCTCTCACTTGATCGTTGTCGGAGGACCTCCGCCGCCGTCGCGTTGACCCACAGGTCCTTCTTCCTTAATCTCATCTCCTTTTTCTTCTTCTCCCTTCCCCTCTCTGAAAGTCTCCCTTGTATTCTGAAAGTCTCATCTATTTTTTCTTTCTTCTTTTTTTTTTGTCTCCATCTGCCAAGAGTCGTTTGACTCGTTTCTTCTTTCTTCTTTTTTTTATAGTTATTTTGTTATTTTAGATTGTGGAATGTATTTAATATATATATATATATATATATATATATATATATATATATATATATATATATATGGGCAATGATACACACCCACCGGTGGGAAAAAAAAATTTTCCCACCCAATCGCATGACAATCAAGCGATTGTATAAAAAAAAAAAAAAAACAATGGAATTATGGACGGCCGCGATTGGAAAAGGGAAAAAATTGGACGGCAAAGGGAAAAAATTGGACGGCAGCGATTGGCTTGCGCCAATCGGCTGACTGTCCAGCCATTGTGCCCAACGCCAAGCCCCTGACTGCCCGGCCATTGGCCTTGGGCCCAATCGCTGGACAGTCAGCCGATTGGCCCAAGCCAATCGCTGACCGTCCGATCTTTTGGCCAAAACCGATCTTTCGGCCTTTTTGGCCTGCTGCCCCGTTTTTTTTTTTTTTTTTCCTGCCCCCCCCTTTTTTTTTTTTTTTTTTTTTTTTTTTTGTTTGGTGCCTGCCCCTCCATTTTTTTTTTTGGCCTGCCCCTCCCCCAGTCCAGTTTGCCTCCAATTTCTTTTTTTTATCCAGCCTCCCCCGTGGCCCCCTCCTCTCTTCCCCCCCCCCCCCACGTGTCCCCACGTCACCCCCCCCCCCCCCCCCTTCCCCCTCCCCACTTGTTTATTTCCCCCCCTAGGCCCCCACCCCCCTCCCCACTTGTTTATTCCCCCCCCCTAGGCCCCCACCCCCCTCCCCACTTGTCCAAATATTTTCCCAGACCCCCACCCCATTCCCCACTTTTCCAATTCTTTCCCTAGACCCCCACCCCCCCTTTCGACAAATGTCACACCATTAGTTGCCCCCCCTCCCACGGCTCACTTTTCTGTCTATAAAAACCCTCTTCTCCCGACTTATTTCTTACACTCTCATCAGTCTCCCTATCTCACCTAAATAATCTCCACAACAATACGAGCGAAAAAAATTTTACGCTAGAAGAAGATCGGTGGATTTCTTCGTCATTTTTTTTCAAGTCAAAACAAGTAAGTATTTTGAATTTTCTTATAATTCAATGTTAATTTAAATTGTTGTTACGCTTAAATTGTTCTTACCATAGCCTAAATATCGTGTTTAGGGCGTCAAAATTGCGTTTTTACAAATCGGGGTATTACATTCGAAAGATTCGAAAATAGCGATTTTTTAGGCCGTCAAATTTATGACTTTTCACGAATTTATAAAAAATAGCTAGAGCTAGATTTTGCCAAAGTGCAAAAAAGAGACCCTAGTTATTTTTAAAATATCTGTATCAGGTAAAAATTTAAGATTTTTTCAAATACTGGAAAGGGGTTAACTGATACGCGCAACCTTGTAACTTCGCAGTGTAATTTAAAATATCAAGCTAGCGCGATTTCGCGCGAAACTTTTTTGAGAACCCTAGGATGTTGGAAAGTTCCATTCACCATGAATTCGGGCCATTCCGAAGCCGGTAGCAATTTTTTGCCGAACGGGCTTTTAAGCGCTCGATCCGGACACCGGTTCGGGATTTTTTGACGCAAAATCCCTAAAATGCTTTTTAGATCAAGGATGGACTCAGAAACCTTAGAATAGCGTCTTAAAGCACTTTTGAGATTTTTCCCGATGCCAGGGGGCATTTTCGTAATTCGCCGCCCGATAGGGGTATTTTCGTAATTTCACGCTGTCAACTTTTTTGAATGACTGCTCAGTCCGTAAATGTAAGCAAACCCTAGCCAAGGCGGGAAGTTCCATGTCTAACGAATTCGGGCCATTCCGAAGCCGGTAGCAATTTTTTGCCTATGAAACTTTTAAGCGCTCGATCCGGACACCGGTTCGGGATTTTTTGACGCAAAATCCCTAAAATGCTTTTTAGATCAAGGATGGACTCAGCAACCTTAGAATAGCGTCTTAAAGCACTTTTGAGATTTTTCCCGATGCCAGGGGCATTTTCGTAATTCGCCGCCCGACAGGGGTATTTTCGTAATTTTAGGCTGTCAACTTTTTCGAACGTCTTTCCAGTCCGTAAATGTAAGCAAACCCTAGCCAAGGCGGGAAGTTCCATGTCTATTGAATTCGGGCAATTCCGAAGCCGGTAGCAATTTTTTGCCTATAAAACTTTTAAGCGCTCGATCCGGACACCGGTTCGGGATTTTTTGACGCAAAATCCCTAAAATGCTTTTTAGATCAAGGATGGACTCAGCAACCTTAGAATAGCGTCTTAAAGCACTTTTGAGATTTGTACTCAATGCCAGGGGCATTTTCGTAATTCGCCGCCCGACAGGGGTATTTTCGTAATTTTAGGCTGTCAACTTTTTCGAACGTCTTTCCAGTCCGTAAATGTAAGCAAACCCTAGCGAAGGCGGGAAGTTCCATTCCCCACGAATTCGGGCCATTCCGAAGCCGGTAGCAATTTTTTGCCGAACGAAACTTTTAAGTGCTCGAGCTGTACACCGGTTCGGGATTTTTTGACGCAAAATCCCTAAAATGCTTTTTAGATCAAGGATGGACTCAGCAACCTTAGAATAGCGTCTTAAAGCACTTTTGAGATTTTTCCCGATGCCAGGGGCATCTTCGTAATTCGCCGCCCGACAGGGGTATTTTCGTAATTTTAGGCTGTCAACTTTTTCGAACGTCTTTCCAGTCCGTAAATGTAACCCAACCCTGGGCCATTTCGGTAATTTGCCGCTCATCGGGGGCTATTTTCCTTATTTTACATTATACAAATTTTCCGAATGACTTTTAGTTCAGGAAAGGGTGTGAGACACCCGAAAAGTTATTTTAAAGTTGTGATGAGATGTGTGTTTAAAAGTCGTTTGAAAAAACTATTCAGTTTTTCTGATGCCAGGGGCATTTTGGTAATTCGCATCCCGAGATGGGTATTTTCGTTATTTTGCCCCTTTCAGTTTTTCAAATGACTGCTTAGTCCATAAATGTAAGCAAAGCACCTGAAAGGTTGTTTTGAAGCTGATTTGGGGCGTCAGGGTGATAACGATGACCCCGGGGGCATTTCGGTAATTTGCCTCTCATCGGGGGCTATTTTGGTAATTTTACATTATACAAATCTGTAACTGAATTACGTTGAAATAATTTTTATTCTTCTTTTACTTAATTATTTGACTTGTTGAGATTGATATAATTTTTATTTTATAGATTTCAGTATAAATATGGATCCAACTGGAGGAAGCAATTTTTGTGAAGGTTCTGATCCACCTTACCCGGGTCAAATTTTTCAAACACTGGACGAAGTCCAAGCATACTACAGAGCATATTCGAAAACGATGGGTTTCGGTATTCGAACTAAGACGAGTAGAAAACGGGTGAGTACAGATCAAATCTGTGCAAGACTATTTGAGTGTCATAGAGGGGCACCGCATGTACCCCCGGTCGTTCCGATCAGTGACGAAGGGACAACAAGACAAAGAAACCGCGACACATTTCCGGGTACCGGCTGCAAGGCCCATGTGTATGCAGTACACCGGAAAAATGAAAACCATTGGGTTGTGACGACAGTGGATTTGAACCATAATCATCAGTTGATGACCCCTAGTAAGATTGGTCAAATTCATCAACACCGAGAAATTAGCGCGGCACACAAACAGCTGATTTTTACAATGGCCGGGGCTAAAATTCAACCTTCTAAGATGATGGGGGTTTTCTCAAGCCAGGCTGGGGGGATTGACAGGTTGAGTTTCAACGAAGTAGACCTTCGAAATGAACTCCGTGCTCAGAAGAGAGAGTCTTCCGGTAGGAGTGATTCTCAAGCTACACTTGATCTCTTCAGGTGCCTTCAGAGTGAGAATTCTGGATTTTTCTACAGTCTCCAACTGGATGATGAGAACCGCATTAGTACTATATTTTGGGCGGACCCCCGTTGTAGAGCTGCTTACCAAAATTTTGGGGATGTTGTGACGTTTGACACCACATACCGCACCAATAAGTACTCTATGCCTTTTGCTCCGTTCACCGGGGTGAACCACCACTATCAGTCAATCTCGTTTGGCTTTGCCCTGCTTAGGGATGAGACGGAGGAGTCATTTACGTGGTTATTTGAAACGTGGCTTCAAGCAATGTATCATATTCCTCCAAAGACCATCATCACCGACCAAGATCTGGCAATGAGAAATGCAATCGCTAAGGTCCTTCCAGATACTCACCATGGACTGTGCACGTGGCACATAAGCAACAAATACCCCGAACGGCTTCACAATCTATATGCAACCCATCCGGAATTCAAGACTGACTTTAATACATGTGTGAAGAAATCGTTGACGGTAGACGTGTTCGAGGAGAGGTGGGCCACGTTAATGGATGACTACGGTTTGCACAATCATGTCTGGTTACAATCTTTGTATGCGATGAAGACACAGTGGGTCGGTGCCTACACCAAGAAGTTTTTTGCAGCCGGAATGACAACGACCTCGAGAAGCGAAGCTATGAATTCATTCTTTGATGGGTACGTAAGCCAGTCTTCAAGTATAGTGGAGTTCGTACTAGAGATGCAGAAAGCCGTTGATAGGCAATTGTACCGTGAGAGAGAAGCCGACGCGGCTACAGTTTACAGGGAAAGAGCCATACTACTCTTTTCACCTTTGGAGGTTCATGCGGCTCAAGTCTATACCAAGGAAATGTTTAGACAGTTTCAGAATGAACTACTAAAGTCGAATCAATATGGCATGGCAAAGTTGCACGAGTATTCCACCAGGGAGGTCAAGGTTTATGCTTTGACAAATGTGACGAATTTCCCGAATCCGTGCTCTTCGTCGGCTCCGAGGAACAGAAGACATTTTACCGTGGCTAAATGTATGGACACCGGGTTGGTAAATTGCAACTGTCAATTATTTGAGCATAAAGGTATACTTTGTCGACACGTGTTGAGGGTTTTGAGCTCCAAGAATGCTCGTGAAATCCCTCTACAGTATATCTTGGCCCGGTGGACGAAGGAAGCCAATAGAGTCCACGGTCACATTCCTTACGTGCCCAATGTTTCAGTTGATTTCGAGCAATCTGAGGCGCTGCGATATAATCACCTTTGTAACATCATGCACGGTTTATCAATGGATGCAGCGTCAACATTTGATGGGTACAGGTATCAGGTTGAAGCAGCCGCACGGGATAAGGCTAAGCATGTGGAGTTTAGGATGGCTGATCCAGAAATACAGGACACTCCGACTACTCGGACGACTCCAGCCGGTAGATTCAATCGAGGCAAACAGCCAGTCATTGACGGCACTAGCATGCAAGGTGAGGAGGACGACATTTTTGATCCAATTATTGCACAAACAAAAGGGCGAAAACGAGAAATACGCATGAAGAATCCGATTGAAAAACCAACGGGTCAAAAAAAATTGCGAAAGTGTGCGTTGTGTAATAAGATGACTGATCATGACAAGAGAAACCATTATAAAGTGTTAGGTCTCGAACCTGGCAGTATGGTCGAGGAGGACGATGATGATGAAGACTTTTGGGGTTAATGTTTCAGTTGTATAACGAATAACTTTTATAATGAGCATAAATTTGTGATTTGGTTTGTTGAATCTTTAATTGTGATTTGGTTTTGTGGATTATTGATATTTTGGGAAGGGCCTATTCGCGCCGTCAATACTTCCGAACAATCTTGTAAATTTTTTTATTCATTGCACCTCAGGCACGCTAGTTAGCCCATTCGTAGGAATTTCGGCGAATATGGAGACACGTTATTTTTTGGGTTTTCCTATGAAATGCCTATTCGGGCACACTTTAGGGCCCCATTCATAGCTTCCAAAAAATCTTGTAATTTTTTTTGTCACTTTTTTTTCGCTCATTGCACCTTAGGCACGCTAGTTAGCCCATTCGTAAGAATTTCGGCGAATATGGAGACACGTTATTTTTTGGGTTTTCCTATGAAATGCCTATTCGGGCACACTTTAGGGCCCCATTCATAGCTTCCAAAAAATCTTGTAATTTTTTTTGTCACTTTTTTTTCGCTCATTGCACCTTAGGCACGCTAGTTAGCCCATTCGTAAGAATTTCGGCGAATATGGAGACACGTTATTTTTTGGGTTTTCCTATGAAATGCCTATTCGGGCACACTTTAGGGCCCCATTCATAGCTTCCAAAAAATCTTGTAATTTTTTTGTCACTTTTTTTTCGCTCATTGCACCTTAGGCACGCTAGTTAGCCCATTCGTAAGAATTTCGGCGAATATGGAGACACGTTATTTTTTGGGTTTTCCTATGAAATGCCTATTCGGGCACACTTTAGGGCCCAATTCATAGCTTCCAAAAAATCTTGTAATTTTTTTTGTCACTTTTTTTTTGTTCATGCACCTCAGGCACGCTAGTTAGCCCATTCGTAAGAATTTCGGCATAATACGAGACACATTATTTTTTGAGTTTTCCTATGAAAGGCCTATTCGCCCACAATTTATCGCCCAATTCATAGCTTCCGAAAAATCTCGTAATTTTTTTTGTCATTTCTTTTTTGCTCATTGCACCTCAGGCACGCTAGTAGGCCATATATATGAATTTTGGCGAAAATTGAGACAAATAAATTTTTTGAAAATTCTATAATGTATTAATATTCGTGCACACTGTATCGCCAAATTCATAGCAACAATAAAAAAATTATGTACATTTTTTTCAGGGGTTCTTTGCTCATTGCACCTTAGCCGCTCTAGTTAGGATAATGGTAATGAAGGCGTCTAGCTTCATTCTTTTTCAGCTCCCAGGCTATCCTATACCTAAACGTCAAGGCAGCCTTCCTAGTCCACCATTTATATTCGAGCACCTCCGACCGAGCAATGTAGTCCATGTACTTGAGGACGTAAATCCCGCAATCGTGACTGTTATATTGCTTTGGTCGGTCCTGTATCGTCTCGACCGTCCAAGGATCTACCGTCGAATTCCTGGTGATGGATTCCCCCGAATAATCTCGGCACGCTAGCGAGAAGATAGTAGTCTGCATCCAACAATAAAAAAGGTCATCAATATATGTTACAATAAGAATATACTATGAGCCAAGGTCAACCGATAAAAACTAACCACTGCAGTGATGTACTCGCTGTATATCTGTGCCAGCGACCGAAAGGGAGAGTCCTCCCGTAGGCTATCGTATATTTTGACCGCTCTGTTCGCTGGATAGAGAACTAATAGGAACCAGTGGTGTTCATGATGGCAAGGTATCATGACAAGGTTCGCATGAGCAGCGTGACATTGATAGTCTGCGGTCAACAGGGCTAACAAGTTTCCAGATGGTTTCCACTTACCCATGCCTGCCCCTCGCCTCCTCGATTCTGTGAACTCCCTCATGCTGGTCACCATTAATGGGACAAGATAAGTGGGATACATGTTAAGCTTCAAATGTTCGCACTTGTTATAACGTAGCTCTCTAATCCGGAGCAGATCTATATAAGCGTTCATGACAAAATTTGAAATATCTGTCTCCGGTGCCAACATTCTCACATCCGTGTGACGTAGCAATGTTCGAAGAGGAAAGTCTATTGAATCGACAGGCTCAGGCCCGAAGTAGTGCCGGTCGATCCAATCCCGCTTCCATCGCCTCAATGGCTTTGTCGCTTGTCCTTTATCCGACCGGTTGCTTGGGCGCGAGGCCTGGATTCCTACTTGGGTCACCTGACTCTGGCGCTGAGAGCCGTACGTGTCAGGAGGCAAGCGACTAGACGGCTCCCAGAATTCACTCTGGGGCACAAAGTCGTACGTGTCAGGAGGCAAGCGACTAAACGGCTCCCACACCTGACTCTGGGGCTGAAACCCGTACGCGTCAGGAGGCAAGCCACTAGACGGCTCCCACACCTGACTCTCGGGCTGAGAGCCGTACGCGTCAGGAGGCAAGCCACTAGACGGCTCCCACACCTGACTCTGGGGCTGGGGCTGAGAGCCGTACGCGTCGGGAGGCAAGCCACTAGACGGCTCCCCTTGGTAACCCCGGTACGCAAGACTAAAGTTGTGAAGATCAGTCTTGTACCTCTCAACGTCGCTCTTGAGACTGTCAGGCGCATGCGCGACATACCAGTCAAACTGCTCAAGCTGCTTGAACACCTTAGTGCCTTGGTCAACCTAAAAAAAATGCATAAAAAATCACCGTCATCATTTCAGGCATGGTCGGGAATGTGCAAAATTAAACATTGAAACAACACTAGAGTTGACTTACAATGCTCAATGCCCAGAACTGGTCATAGACCTCACGTGGCGCGTACGATGTCTTCCTCACTTGGGAAGGGCGATTCACCCTCGTGCGCGTCACCTTGAGAAACCATCGCAGGTAATCCTCAGTACTGGTGCCGTCGTCCTTGAGCGATACGAGGCTACCATACGTTTCTTGCCAAGTATTCCACTGTTGCACCTCGTCGGTCAGCAAATTCAAGGCATCAGGCACCTCAAAATTCGGACCTCGACCGCTCCTGTACGGCCTCATGTCTACAGCGGGTTTTGGTATCCCTTGTAGACAGCCAGCTTGTCTCATAGCTCGATCGGGCATCTGAAACTCACATACTTCAAAATGAATAAGTGGCACCCGAACCAAACCAGCCAGCACGTACGACACCGGCAGTTGCCAACACGTCTCATCCAACAGATGCATCACATTCCCATAGGGCTGCCACGTCACCTGGTATGCATCCATCATATCTAGTTCCCCCCGATAGAACGTTAGATTGTGGTGAGGGTCTACCCGTTTAGTCCGTTTGGGCCTAGGCCCCCAGGCCCACACCCTAGGCCACGTCTCGTCTGAATCAGCTACGGGGTGTGGACGACCCGTGGGTAGCCTCTCGTAAGACCAAACCTGTGAATGCAAACATAATATGGAATTAGTTATTAATCACGAATATATTGACACGTCAACGAAGAATATAAATGCTCAAACCTGTAACAGAGTGATGCAGGCGGAAATAGACTTGGCACCCTTTCTCGTAGCTTTGTGCAATGCTCGATATAGGTGCGCAAGGACAGCTGAACCCCACGAATAGGAGTATACCTCCTCAAGATCCTCCAAGAACACCATATACTTCGGATGCACCGTGTTTTTCTTTTGCGTCGGAAGTAATATAGATCCAATAATATACAAAAGGAATGCCTTCGTATACACCGAAAAATCATGAGGAGTGTATTCATCCGGTAGCTCGCCGTACTGCTCTCTCAGCCATTTAAGTTTTATGCCGTTGGTTGAAAGAGCTTCCCTCGGAATTCCCGGAAAATACTGCCTAGCCATCTTTGCGATGGAAGCAGACGTTTTATTCGAAGTAATCGGTCTACCGTGACATGGGATTCCAAGTATAAATCCGACGTCCTCTAATGTAATAGTCATTTCACCAAACCGGAAGTGAAATGAGTTCGTCTCGCCCCTCCATCGTTCAACTAGAGCGGATATAAGGCAATCGTCGTGCCGAGACCAAATCCCGCAATCGGTGAACACCGTCAAATTTTGATTGTGTAGTAGTTCTATTTGTTCATCGTTCAGTACCCACTCGGAATGGCCACTTGTGCTTTGACATGTTTCCAAAACACCCCTATCGACACCGTTAAATACGTGCCTCGCGACGTGGTCATCGTCATCGTATAGGATTGATGTATCATTAGGTCCAGGGTTGAAATCCATATCTGTAAAAACAAAATATAATCGTAAATTAACTTAGCGTCCATAATATTTACATTCCAAAACTGTAACTGAATCGTTAACCTAGCTTACCAACGCAATAACAGTAGTCATTAAATCATTACTTTAATGTATGAAAACCATTCCTCACTTCCCACGACTCCGAACGCTTAGTAACCCTAGCCGCCTTCGCTAGGGTTTGCTTACATTTACGGACTGGAAAGACGTTCGAAAAAGTTGACAGCCTAAAATTACGAAAATACCCCTGTCGGGCGGCGAATTACGAAGATGCCCCTGGCATCGGGAAAAATCTCAAAAGTGCTTTAAGACGCTATTCTAAGGTTGCTGAGTCCATCCTTGATCTAAAAAGCATTTTAGGGATTTTGCGTCAAAAAATCCCGAACCGGTGTCCGGATCGAGCGCTTAAAAGTTTCGTTCGGCAAAAAATTGCTACCGGCTTCGGAATGGCCCGAATTCGTGGGGAATGGAACTTCCCGCCTTCGCTAGGGTTTGCTTACATTTACGGACTGGAAAGACGTTCGAAAAAGTTGACAGCCTAAAATTACGAAAATACCCCTGTCGGGCGGCGAATTACGAAAATGCCCCTGGCATTGAGTACAAATCTCAAAAGTGCTTTAAGACGCTATTCTAAGGTTGCTGAGTCCATCCTTGATCTAAAAAGCATTTTAGGGATTTTGCGTCAAAAAATCCCGAACCGGTGTCCGGATCGAGCGCTTAAAAGTTTCATAGGCAAAAAATTGCTACCGGCTTCGGAATTGCCCGAATTCGTTAGACATGGAACTTCCCGCCTTGGCTAGGGTTTGCTTACATTTACGGACTGGAAAGACGTTCGAAAAAGTTGACAGCCTAAAATTACGAAAATACCCCTGTCGGGCGGCGAATTACGAAAATGCCCCTGGCATCGGGAAAAATCTCAAAAGTGCTTTAAGACGCTATTCTAAGGTTGCTGAGTCCATCCTTGATCTAAAAAGCATTTTAGGGATTTTGCGTCAAAAAATCCCGAACCGGTGTCCGGATCGAGCGCTTAAAAGTTTCATAGGCAAAAAATTGCTACCGGCTTCGGAATGGCCCGAATTCGTTAGACATGGAACTTCCCGCCTTGGCTAGGGTTTGCTTACATTGACTGACTGAGCAGTCATTCAAAAAAGTTGACAGCGTGAAATTACGAAAATACCCCTATCGGGCGGCGAATTACGAAAATGCCCCCTGGCATCGGGAAAAATCTCAAAAGTGCTTTAAGACGCTATTCTAAGGTTTCTGAGTCCATCCTTGATCTAAAAAGCATTTTAGGGATTTTGCGTCAAAAAATCCCGAACCGGTGTTCGGATCGAGCGCTTAAAAGCCCGTTCGGCAAAAAATTGCTACCGGCTTCGGAATGGCCCGAATTCATGGTGAATGGAACTTTCCAACATCCTAGGGTTCTCAAAAAAGTTTCGCGCGAAATCGCGCTAGCTTGATATTTTAAATTACACTGCGAAGTTACAAGGTTGCGCGTATCAGTTAACCCCTTTCCAGTATTTGAAAAAATCTTAAATTTTTACCTGATACAGATATTTTAAAAATAACTAGGGTCTCTTTTTTGCACTTTGGCAAAATCTAGCTCTAGCTATTTTTTATAAATTCGTGAAAAATCATAAATTTGACGGCCTAAAAAATCGCTATTTTCGAATCTTTCGAATGTAATACCCCGATTTGTAAAAACGCAATTTTGACGCCCTAAACACGATATTTAGGCTATGGTAAGAACAATTTAAGCGTAACAACAATTTAAATTAACATTGAATTATAAGAAAATTCAAAATACTTACTTGTTTTGACTTGAAAAAAATGACGAAGAAATCCACCGATCTTCTTCTAGCGTAAAATTTTTTTCGCTCGTATTGTTGTGGAGATTATTTAGGTGAGATAGGGAGACTGATGAGAGTGTAAGAAATAAGTCGGGAGAAGAGGGTTTTTATAGACAGAAAAGTGAGCCGGGGGGGGGGGGCAACTAATGGTGTGACATTTGTCGGAAGGGGGGGTGGGGGTCTAGGGAAAGAATTGGAAAAGTGGGGAATGGGGTGGGGGTCTGGGAAAATATTTGGACAAGTGGGGAGGGGGGTGGGGGCCTAGGGGGGGGGAAATAAACAAGTGGGGAGGGGGAAGAGGGGTGGGGGCCAAGGGGAATTCGGGTGACTGACCCGAAGGGGGGGGGGGGGCAAGGGAGGGGGTGGGGACACGTGGGGGGGGGGGGGGAAGAGAGGTGGGGGCCACGGGGGAGGCTGGATAAAAAAAAGAAATTGGAGGCAAACTGGACTGGGGAAGGGCAGGCCAAAAAAAAAAAAAAGAAGGGGAGGCACCAAAAAAAAAAAAAAAAAAGGGGCGGGCCAAAAAAAAAAAAAAAGGGAGGGGCAGGCAAAAAAAAAAAAAAAAGCAGGCCAAAAAGGCCAAAAGATCGGTTTTGGCCAAAAGATCGGACGGTCAGCGATTGGCTTGGGCCAATCGGCTGACTGTCCAGCGATTGGGCCCAAGGCCAATCGCCTGACAGTCAGGCGATTGGCCTTGGGCCCAATCGCTGGACAGTCAGCCGATTGGCCCAAGCGAATCGCTGCCGTCCAATTTTTTCCCTTTGCCGTCCAATTTTTTCCCTTTTCCAATCGCGGCCGTCCATAATTCCATTGTTTTTTTTTTTTTTATACAATCGGTTGATTGTCATGCGATTCGGTGGGAAAATTTTTTTTTCCCACCGGTGGGTGTGTATCATTGCCCTATATATATATATATATATATTAAAAGCAGTGTCCTGCGGTGTCCAAAATCTGATTTTTGAGTATTGCTACGAGGACATTTGAGTATTGCTACGAGGACAAAAGAAGAAACTGGAATTCGATCCCTGCTCAAGGGTTTAAGTATTGCTACGAGGACATTTGAGTCCTCAGAAAATAAATTAAGAAAACTCGAGAGCAGAAGCAAACGAAAAAACTCTGTTCAACTGAGAGTTATATAATTATGTCAATTTTATGTACTATGGAAACATTACGGGCTTTATTACCTTAATAGCACTTCTGCTTGGTGGATGAGAAAATTCAGGCCAAACTGGAAATGCACCATGATAGATGTTAGGTCTATGTCTATCTATGGCTGCTGCACATTGAAGCCCTTCCTTTGGACAGAATCTGGGCCTTACTGAACTCCGCTGCCCACAGGTCTTTCAATGAAAGCCAACACGTATTTTACTACTAACATTCTGATATATCTTAGCCATACTTCATTAGCAATTTTTTGGAGTTCGATGGTGAATGTTCTTTGTTTGAGTCTGAATAGGGTAACATCCAAACATTGAGTGCTGCTGATCTTGACAGCTATGGCGCTCATGTATGGCTTCTTTCTCCTCCTTGCCAACCATATACTCGACAAGGTTATAGAATCTTTGATTCTCATCATAAAATCTTCTTGGTTTGCGATATGTTCTAAATTCAAATGCGTGTTCAGGCCTCCAAAAAGACTCCAACGATGCTCGGGCATCCTCTTTTCTCAAAATTCTTGAACTTATGCCACAAACTTCACAACCTCCAGTCATGCTATTTGTGGAAAATGTTGTTGGATTCGAGGTTTGTATAGTAAAGTTTAACAGCCAAAGTTCAATTCTCCTCTGATATATTGTTGATCCCCCCAAGGTGTTATTACGTTTTGTGCATCAGACATCGGACACACACAGGAGAATGGCCGAGATATTGGAGAAAGCTCATTTTGTTACACAGGAATTTATTTTAAGCCCATTGCATTTTGGTGTGCCATATTCGAGGCCGCGTTACTTCTGCCTGGTATGTATCTCTCTTTCTTCTTTACACACATATAGATGTATAGCATGTGCTCTTATTTGCATTAAGATGTATGTATCTACTGTGTGTGTGAGCATGCAAGAGAGAAAGACAGAGCAAGAGGGAGGAAGGGAGAGGGAATTAAAGTGGGTGCCCCTTAGCTCCTCTATAAAGCTATTTCTGTGGACTCTAATGAATGCGTAAACATTCTTTTGTATTGGTGATGCTCTTGTGCATGAAGTTTGTCAAAAGTTTGGTTGTACATCCTTACTTCTTCCTCAAAGGGGTCTTGACCCAGATACTAAGCTCCGTATGGACCCTGTCAATCTGTCATACGGTGCGTGATAATGCAATGTCGTTTTTTCCATTCAGTTGTTACTGCTGCAAAGTTCTTTTATGATGGGTTACTTATTTTATACGTGCAAATTTCACATACAAAGATGGACGCATATCACAAGCATATGTTTATATATGCGATTTATTGCTAAAACTAGAATGTAAGAATTCAACTCTTGGGCGATATCTTATAGGAGAAAACTATGAAAAGAAAAATCATCTAGACTCTCAATGCATAAAGATTTTAGGCGTTAGTTTTCTGATATTTCTTGTCAGAGTATATTAGTCAAGAACGTCTACCAAGTCAATCAAGGCAAAGAAGGTGGCGTAAAATTTCTTAAATCAAAGAATGTAGCTTAAACAGTAGCTTAACTTGTTAAACAGGCTTCATATGCCTAAACAGGCGCCCAGAGACAACGAGGAACAGTTTTGTAGTCGTGAAAGTTCTCTGTAAAAGGCCAGCTTGGGACACCAATAAGATTACTTTATTGTGGCCTGGTGGAGGTTATGAGCGGAAACTCCAATCAGCCATCCTCAGGCCTTGCAATGGTTGGAGCCCTCATGCATTGGGCCTAGAAGAGTTTGTCTATCTAGAAAAAAACTACAAGCAGATGTAAACAAGACAAGCTATTTCATATAGCCTTTATCAAATTTTCGCTCATGCAAAACCAGTGTTTATACCCTCCTTGGGATGCCCTTCCAGGTTAAGTAACTCTTCCTCTGGTGCGAGTCACTAAGGATACATAGTAACTTTGTATTGTTATTTTAAGTTCCCAAGGTTCCCTTATTGCTACCAGTAGCAGAAACCAAATGTTTACATTGTAAGCCATTAAATTTACTTCTGCTGCAAAGTCATAGATTGTACGCAGTTCTGTGTTAAATTTTCCGGATAGAGTTCCTGTCACATAATCATCGAATAGGAGCAAGAGAAGAAGAAGTGCTCTTGGATGTAATTGCACAGCACAGAGATCGCAATTGATGACTCCCGGAGTTCTTAGCTATTCAGAGTTCTCAACCTTAATCTGGAAACAGCCAAAGGATTACAAAAGGATTAGGAATACTCCCTGCAAACTAGATAGACTTACTACGGAACTATTGTGGCTATAGATCTTAAAACTTACCAGGCTGAATTTGCTGTATATTTCCCTGTTGGAGATAAACTCCGATTCACAGAATCAAATCTTGATGGACAAGGTTTCAGAGTCAGGGATCAATAACATTACCATTGGTAGTCTTAGATACTTTGGCATCAATTGATTGTAAAGCCTCAGCTCATATTTTCTCTGTAGTGGACCATAGGGATGCCAATGTTCCAATTCCAGCCACAAAAGTTTCTCCACTATAATCAATGAGTTGTTGAGCTACACTTCTTAATTGGGTTACTTTTATAAAGTCCCAGAAACAGCTGTTATAACTGGAGATGTTTATATTGATGAATTAGAATTGGCATGAGCCTATACATGTCACTGCAATCCCTTTAAATTTATTAAGCCATTCTATTTTTGGTCCACCAGGTTACTGTTCCCCTTCCCCTAAGATCTATTTACTGTAGGCATGACCAGATCATAGGTCTCTTGGTACAATATTGTTTGCTTGTAAAAAGCTCAGGCAGGTGCCTTGGGTGACAATGGATGGATGGTTTAATGGTGGGTGTGCCAGCTCCTGACGGGACCATGTGTAATCACCATTCCCAAATCATTAAAAGGTCTGGCATTTGGGGAGTGTGCCTTTCTGACTTCTTTCCAACTATCTACGAGGACTTAAGAATATACTCAGAGTTCTTTTGGCCTAAAGCTTTAGGACTTTTTCAGTGCTATTTTAAGTTACCGACGCTCCTACCTAATTACTCCTATTCTTAGTCAATCCAAGTATAAGAATACAACGAATAGAGGCCGTCTACCTTCATAGTGTTTGCAGTGAACGACTTTTATATAATGATAATTATTTTGAGAACAAAGCACTAACTCAAAGGTTAAATGCTCTTTTGGTGTCTGTTTGAGTGAGTCAAACAGCTGGTGTGTTTTGTGCTGAAGAGGATTACTTGAGACAACATTTATGGCTTTTATAACTGAGCTGTAATCATTTAGCCTCGAGTTGTTCCGATCTGGAGCTGTCACGAGTCCAAGCGTGCTTGCTTTACCTTGCTGTTCAAGCTAAGCTTCCTCGATTGATCTGACTCTTCCACATTGAGGTTGGATAGGCCTCGTTTAACTTCTTGGTTAAGTTTAAATCCAGCCTCTGCCACATTTTTTACTACTCCCCTCTTGATGACACGTTCCACAGTTAAAACTTTAGGCCCTGCGAGAGGGGGCCATGTCCGGAACCGACCACATGTCGTTTGGGCATTGTTGCCCTTGATTTGACAGTTTGATGAGACAGTCACCGACTTGATCTATGACGAACCGGCCTTAAGTGGAGACTTGTTCTCTGGCCGATCCTAGCCCCCGGATGACGTGGCATGCTTGATGCCTTTTGGACCAATCGGCCTTGCTAGGCCGATACGTTGCATTTTTAATAGGGGGCAAACAGATACCAAGATACTTTATTGACTAAACTAGCTGACAGTATACATTTTGTTCAGACTTCATTTCAGAGTATCAACAAATAGTCCAAAGGGGGTAGTCTCTCTCTCTCTCTCTCTCTCTCTCTCTCTCTCTCTCCCCAGCATAATGCAGTTATGATAGGGGGAAATTCTGTGATGAGCACGCTTTCATTAAGTTGAGCTTTCACCCCTCTCCTGTAAAATTGCACTTATAGTGAAGAGAGGTGAAAGCTCAACAAAATTAAAGCATGCGCGTTAAATCCACCTAAGCACTGAAGGAAGAGAACTAAAATAAGTTTACGGTTGTATACCCCTTCGAATCTGAGTGAGGTTAATGGTAGATAATATGTTGTACCTTTTAGCGAACTGAGTTACATTTGAATTAAGTATTGCTGGCAGAGGCGAGCTATTTGTTTTTTCTTTTTCGTATTGGATGGTCACCATTTACCAAATTTATAATTTGAAATTCTTGCAATTATTGAGGAGAAATGATGTGAATCGACATATGAGGCTGTGCCAAGAAGATCAGAGTGGAGTCAATGTCAAGGAAGATGATTTTTGACCGAGTTCTCTAGTTGATGGGAGATTTGAGAGTCTAGTGGAGGAGGTTTGTCACCTCTATAGAAGGGTTTCATGTAGGGGTAACATGACCTCAAAGGTCTGGCCACCTATCCAAAAGTATGAACAACTGGACAGGCAAGATCATTTCCTATTTTAATGTACGCGGTGTGCGGCTGGTCTAGATCTCGGTCATGATCCCCTAGTCATGTTTCTGAAAAAAGACCAAATGTCGTGATGGAGCCTTCTTAACTCCTGTATGTTGAGAAGGAAAATTATTGGTGGTGGTGGTGTTTACTTTCATATACTACCAACATGGCACTGTTACTTTAAAACAGCTTTTGGCAGCCTGGCTTGCCACATGTATTGATTTCCCATGTCTATGCCTACTAAAATAAGAATTCGTAATATTTTCTTAATGCCTAGTGACCCTAGTCATATTTTTGGCATTCAAAAGTGTAGAATGTTAAATATCGTGACTTAGATCAATATCTTTTATCTACTGCAGGCAAAAAGAAAGCCTTTATCCTTTCAGAACCCACTGCTCAACCAACAACTGATTTGGGCCCCAGGACCATTATTTGGGCACAATGAAAGCATGATAGTTGCAGGAGGTAATGAACCACAAGGGAGCTTGGATAAATCTCTTCAAGCTTGCGAGCCTGTAGAAAGATTTCTGGAATTCAAACATCCAAGCAATGGAGTGGAACCTGAATCCAGCTGGTTGCACATTAATGTTCCTGGAGCTTTGGAGATATCAGCCATAGGCTCTTTAGAACAGTACTTTGTTTCATTAAGCTTGCTAGAGAGATGGGGAAATGCCATGGGTATCCTTATTTTTCTTGCAAATATGGATATGATTATTGAGTCACTACTTGTCATTATCTGGTTTTGTAGCTCACTCTTATGCTAAGTAATCCTTGAAAGTCGAAGATATTGTTTATCCTGATTCAAAGCGCTGTTGCTGTTTTACAAAAAGTTACTACCGGTATGTAAAGGGCACTGGCTCCCTTTTGGCAACAGTCCAGGTAAAAATTCTTCTCTAACATGCTGAAATTTGGAAATGAGGGTTTCTTTGTTTTACAAAGAGAATCAGATTCTTGACTGGTGCAAGTCTGTTGCGATCATGGTATACATCATATGCATTAACGCTTTACTGCCAACTTTCTTCATTGTCAATACTCTTTAGTGGTCTGGTCCCAAGAGAAGACCGGTTCAATAACCTCCGTTTGTATATGCCCCTGTAAATATAGTGCAAGTATATGCCCCTGTAAGGCCATATATTTACACTTCTCCCTGGTCGAAGTTGTCTTATCCCAAGAGAAGACCGGTTCTTTTTGTTCACTCCTGGTGCCATTTTCCTTCTTCAATAGCCTCTCATTTTCTTCTTAGCCTTTCTCCTCTCATTTGTTCAATACTTTAAACCTAGTAACTTCTTGCAAGCTCCTCTGACTCAATCCTCCTGCCTTTATGTTGATATAGTGGTTGAACGTTTGCCCAAACGAAGTTGGCGTAAGTGACGATTTTTGTCTCAGATGTACATAGATTCGTGCTTCAGATGGTGTGTTGTGTTTAGAGCCTGAAGGAAAATTAAATCTTGTTTCCCAATACTATCTGTTCATCTAGATGCCACGGTAGATGCTTCAAGTTTATCTAATGGACTGTTGAGACTGCCTCAACAAGGTATTAATGTTACATCTTCCTGGATACAATGTAGTACTTGTCTTGGTTGCTTCTCATACTGGCGCAAGTAATTAGATATTTATGCTGCCTGAGTTTCACTGAAGTTGCACGAGATTTTCGTTGGATTGATTGCTTGGATTGTAGGAACTGTCATCATAGTACCATGATAAGCCATCATAATATCCTTTTATCTGCTACGATATGATTTCGAGAAAGCATAACGACTGCCAGTTCTGCACTAGAAAGTGAACTACATGAATTTAGTCTTACATTACAGCCATTGTAGCTTGCCTTAGTTAGATTCTGCATGTTTTATAGGTAATTAGCATTACCATAAGAAGGTTATTCTGGAACTTTTCATTGTGTAGCTCATGACATCTGTTCCAACTTACCTTCTGCATGATGTTTCGTTCGTATCAACTCTATCATGCGAAAGCAATTATAGTTCATTCAATGGATTACATGCAGCGAAGAGCAGAGGATAAAATAGAGTCACTGGAAGGGCTACGCCCAAGATACTTTACACCAAGGGAGGTAGTAGTTTTATATTTTATAGCCTTCTTCAGTTGAACTTTGGCTTTCTGGTAGTTCTTATATGGATTTAACGAAGATGCTTTTCTGCTTCACTAGGTTGCCAATTTGCATTCTTTTCCGGAGAACTTTAACTTTCCACAGCACATAAGTCTTCGACAACAGTACACAATAATCACTTGCTCTATGTTATTGATTTTTGTATATTCTTATACTTACCTGCCAACAGTAAAATCTTTATATTAACCAAAAACTGGAAAAGTATCGTCAAATATTTTCCTGGAGTTTTTCCCACTAACTGTAAATTTGCTCTTAAAACCATTTGCTTTAAAGTCTTACGCTGTTGGAGAATAGGTCCATACTGTGAATCATTCCTTATCAGTCCCCCTCACAAGCGGCTCTTCTTGCAAGTGGATAAACATAAGGGTAAAATGAAGTCCACACACTTACATACTGGGGGCACCAAATGCAAGCAGGAACTTATGACCTTAGACCTTGCGAAGCCCAGAGTTCTATGTGGTGTCTAGTTAACAATTCAAAAGAAAGGTTGGCGAGCCTATTGTGCTATGCCTTAGATCAGTAGTCTAAAGCGGGCTTACCTTTGTATATTGAAGTGACAAAAATAACATAAACGATTCAGTAAAATGACAGACTTATCCATGATTTCATCCAAACCCCGTTGTTTTGGAGGCCTGCCTTAGGAAACTTAGCTAAACCTCACCAATAAATTCACTATCCCCTGAATGCATACTTATATGAAAACCAAGATGGAATAATAGATTTATTGCTATGCCTTAGATAATGCCTAAATTTGGCTTCTTAAAAGTCTTCTTGGGACCCTTAGATTACTTATGGATTCACTATTTGCTTAAATCCAATGTAAGAATTATCAAATTTGATCTAATAGCCTGGGCCAATTTGTGTGAGCTGAACCTTCTTAATAGCCCAGAAATTGAGAGAATATCATAGGCTAATAAATAAGAAAGCTTTGACAGTTAAAATGCAACTACATTTTACTCCGGAAACATTACATTTGAATTTTCTTCTTTGCAGTTATGCATTGCTGGGGAACAGTTTAAGCGTAGCAGTGGTCGCTCCGTTGCTCGGTTATCTATTTGCTGAACAACAGTGAGTTTGATAGTGGATATATAGTAAGATATTGAGCTTTTCAAAACTGAAAGATGTGTGCAGAAGAGCTTGGACATGCCAGCCATAACACACTGTAATGCACTAAAAGTTCTGTTCAAATTAGGTCTCATACTTTGTGACAAAGAGACCACCTAAGGTTTAGCTTGGTCTATGCTAAAACTCTTTGTACGCATCAGCATTAACCAAGAAATTTGGTTATGGAACGTTAACTGTTACATACAGCACATTTTTTAGAATAAGTATCCCCACAAATGATAACAGCAACCCGTTGGAAGTACACAAATCTCATATTAGAACTGCTGACCAGCTTCAGCCTTGGAAAAGGGTGATGAGAGAACAAATAGCTTGTATGAAAGTAAGTACGAGCAATATGATGGCTGCCACAGTGGAAGCAATCATCCATGGTGTACGGCAATAATCGCGTTTGAACGTTGCCTTCCATTTATGCCAAGGTTCATTGTAGTACGTGTTCAGGTCTGCTGAAACATGGTGGAAATAGTATTTGGGGCTGCACAACCTAACATCCATCCCAAGGTTGTTGAAGAGAGTCGCCACAGCAGAGCTGTCACTCAACAAGCACTGTACAATGCCATTCTTAGTGAGTAAATCCACATCTTTAGAAGTGTCAATAAGCGCATCCATGAAGGCAATATAATCTATCACATAGCTATCAAATGGATGAAGGCAATGCTCAAGGGCAACCAGGTTTCTCAGTACAATTTCCGTGTGGTCATCCGCTCGGATAAGTGGAACTTCCAACACTCCTTTCGAATACTCGATGTCAAGTAAGCAATGACTTGAGCCCCTCTTAAATTCTATTCCTGCTTCCTTAAGTTCTGCTGCACTGGGTATAGGGACAAAGGGTGCTGTCCCATTTGGTAATTGTGGCCTTAGGGTTGCCGGTAAGTGACATGTCCTTAGCAAATCAAGAAAATGCTTTGGTTTCAAACCTAAATTTATGCGTTCCAGTACATTGCATCTCAGCTTGACCAAGTCCTGGATAGGCACCATATCAGAAAAGTACTTTATAATAAGCTCGAGGAATTTGGTGTCCTTGAATGCTATGCTGTATAGGTCATCAAGAAGAAAGAACGGAATCTGATTCTCAAGTAGAATCATATCTGTGAGTACGTCAAGGATCAACTCAGGACTAGACAAATAATCAGTTTGATTATGGATATCGGGCGCAGTGCCCCTCTTGATGGCCTCAATGATGAAACAACTATCGACGAGAAGCACTTTCACGAATTCATCATCGGTAAGCTCAAGTTCTGCCGCGTAACAACTTCTAGCTCTGTCTTTATGCTTCTTTATGACACCAATACAAGCCTCCAAACTCATCCCTGTTCGATTAACAAATGCCGGCACGTATCTCAGTTTATGCTTTTCCATTGTTTGTAACTCCTTTTTCCCGTGATGAAGTGGCCCAAACGAAACGTATTGAGGCGTGAACATTTTCTCGTTTCCTGTGCGTAGTGTAGTAGGAGTTCGAAAGATTGAACGATCGTTAGGTATTGGATGCAAGCTATGGATCATTTCTCGAATGGAAGTTGCCAATGAAGCGTGAGGATTTTCAATATCATGCGAAATGTGACTCTCTCCTTCTCTTGCATTACCTGATGTGTCCATTTTATGGTCTTTATTTTCCCTCTCTATTCACTGTCGAAATTATAGGAAGAAGAAGAAGATAGAATTAGTACAAAGCCTTCTTCATTATTTTCCCTGCAGTAGATTTAAAATTAGAGTTTTGGTGGCACTGTTAAAAGTTTTGCTATATCTTACTTGCGATTACTAATTATATTAGCCCGAACTTTTTCCACCACATAAAGACTTGCGCATGGATATCAACAAATCTCTGCACTTGCAAAAAGCACTTTGGAGGCACTAAATTATTTTGCTGGTCAATGGCACGCGGTTTCGTTGATTAGTTAAATGTTCGATATTGCTTTAAATGCGGGCCAAAATGTTGGCTGAGTCAAATAAAACAGTGGGCTCGAACCAAAATCAAATTGAAAGAATTAGTCCAAATAAAATTATATAAACTAGCCCAAGTGCGTGCTCTTACTACCATAAAATTCAAATGTCAATTTTGACTAAAATAAATTTACACAGGCTGAGACTTACACACTACTTGATGAAAAATTCGATATCAATTACTATTGATTTCCTCACTGTGGTAGCAAGTCTGATGGTAAATTGGATGAAAAATTTCATGGCAGCATAGAACCAAATCTGCTACATATAAGAAAAACCAAGCAAGGATTGAGGCAAGAACTGAAGCATGCAGAACAGATAAAAGGGGATGCCATTACCCACGTGATGTACATGATGACAGACAGCAGCAAAGGATGACAAAAGGTAAAACAATGGAGCGGATCTGGTATCGTCAAGAACGTGCGTACCTGTTAATGGCCGAAGTGCAAGCGGGGGGATGAGCCACCAAAGACGAAGAACAAGGCAGGCAGTCTCCAAGATAAAGAACAAGTCGCCAAAGTCAGCCGTCAAAAAGGGTGACCAATAGGGTGGGGCCACCTTTGTGTAGAGGCACGAAACTCGAAACTCCACCTCACATAGCCATGGAGACAGCCACAGGGCTTGGGTGGTGCAAAATAGCCTTCATGGGTAAGCCGAAACAAGCATATTCACAACGATTCTTTCAAGCTTTGTGACAGTGATTATGATTAATTTGATGAAATGGCAATAAGATTGTCAATGGTTTCATCCAAACCTTTATCGTTTCATAACCCACTGCTCAACCAACGACTGGTTCGGGCCCCAGGACCATTATTTGGGCACAATGAGAACATAAAACTTGCTGAAGGTAAGGAATCACGAGTCGTCAAGCTTGCGTGCCTGTAGAAAGATTTATGGAATTCAATAATCCCAGCAATGAAGTGGAACCTGCTGGTTGCACACTAATGTTCTTGGAGCTTTGGAACTATCAGCCATAGGCTCTTTAGAACAGCACTTTGTTCCATTAAGCTTGCTTGAGAAATGGGGAAATGCCATCGGTATCGTTATTTTTTCTTGCGATGTGCATATGATTATTGAGTCACTACATGTAGCTCACTCTAAATGATAAGTTTAGCCGGTGGATTATTGAGACTGCCTCAACAAGGCATTAATGTTGTTTACATCTTCCTGGATACAATGTCGTACTTCCCTTGGTTGGTTCTCATACTGGTGCAAGTAATTAGACTTTATGATGTCTAATTACTTGCAGATTGCCCATTTACTTGGTTGTTTACATCTTCCTGGATATAAATGTTGTTTACTTGGTTGTTTCACTGAAGTTGCACAAGATTTTTGTCAGATTGATTGCTTGGATTGTAGGAACTGTCATCATATACAGTATCATGATAAGCCGTCATAATATCATGCTATCTGCTACAATATGATCTCGAGAAGGCATAATGACTGTCAGTTGGATTCTACTAGAAAGTGAACTTCATGAATTTAGTCTTTCATTTCAGCCATTGAAGCATGCTTACTTAGATTCTGAATGTCTTATTGGGTAATTAGCAATACAAGAAGCAGGTTATTCTGGAAATTTGCATTGTATAGTTCATGACATCTGTGCCTTAGGAAATTTATCTAAGCTTCACCAATGAATTCACCAATAAGCTCTTGAAATTCAAGATGGAATAACAAATTTATTGCTATGCCTTAGATAATGCCTAAGATGGGCATTTTAAAAGTCTTCTTGGGATCCTTAGATCACTTCTGGATTCACTATTTTCTTAGATCCTTAGATCACTTATGTATGAATTATCAAATTTTATCTAATAGCCTAGGCTAATTTGTTTGAGCTGAACAATGAGCTTCTTAAAAGCCTAGAAATTGAGAGTATATCATAGACTATTGAATAAGAAAGCTTTGACAGTTACAATGGCAACGATGTTTTACTCCTAAAACATTACATTTGGATGGTCTTTACCTGCAGTTATGCGTTGCTGGGGAACAGTTTAATTGTAGCAGTGGTTGATCCTCTGCTCTTTTATCTATTCGCTGAACAATAGTTAGTTTGATAGTGGATATACGGTAAGATATTGAGCTTTCAAAACTGAAAGAAGATATGTGCAGAGGATTTTGGACATGTCAGCCATAACACACTAATGCACAAAAAGTTCTATCGAAAGTGGGTCTCCTACTTTGTGACGAAGAAACCACCTAAGGTTTAGCTTGGTCCATGCTAAACCTCTTTGTGCACGTAAACTAACCATGAAATTTTGTTACGGAACCAAAACGGTGAGGAAATCTGACTCACTATTATCATACATTGAATATAAGTGTGCATTTCGTCAAAAGGACCTAATGATAAGGACATAGCTGGAATTATCCCTATATTCAAACAAGTGAAGGATCAGGGAGCAATTGGATATTACTACATGTAAATTATGTCAAGACAAGTTAAAAGGAGCTGCAGAAGGGAAAAAGAAAAAGGGCAGCTAAACGTGTCAAGGTAACTGTTACATACTGCACAGTTCTCAGAATAAGTACAGCACAAATCATAAAAAATGATTAAGAATGGCCTGCTCACGATGTTAAATGCTATGGGGCAAAGGTAGCCTGGGAAAAAGTCTGTCTATCAAAAAGAGAAGGTGGATTAGGCATAAAAAGACTAAAAGAGTGGAATAAAGCTGCCATTTGTAAACATTTATGGGACATAGCTCACAAAAAAGACTCCCTATGGGTTAAGTGGCGTCACATCTTCATTATAAAGGAGAAACATATGTGGACATTCAAACATTCAGCAAATTTGTCATGGACATGGTGCAAACTACTGAAGATCAGAGACATATTTGCAAAATTCTTTTACTATCAGGTGGGTAATGGGAACACAATATCGTTATGGAAAGACAAATGGCTATACAATGATCCAGTGATAGAAAGATATGGACAAAGAATAGTATATGATTCAGGTATGCAATTGGAAGCAAAAGTTTGTGAGATTATACAAGATGAGAATTGCCAGCTCCCAACGCTGAGATCTCAGGCTCTAAGAGAACTTAACTCTGCTATTACTGGAATTCCTAGACCTAACACCACGGTACAAGATAGGGTGATATGGACTTTGCATCCTAGCAGGCAATTTACAATTAAATCTGCATGGGAGGGAATCAGGTCTAAAGCTGCAGATGCAAAATGGTGAAAGCTGATTTGGTTTCCTGGGCATATACCAAAATGTGCAGTGATGCTATGGCTATTATGCAATGGAGGAATGAGAACAAAAACTAAGCTGAAAGCCTAGAACCTTGTAGCAGATGACTATTGTGTACTGTGTTCTGGCAACTCAGAATCTGAGGGACATTTATTCTGGCAGTGTTCTTTCACTCAAGGTTTGTGGGGGTTGGTTATGAGCAAACTCTCACTGGATATAAAACTGAATTCATGGAAGGATATGCTTGAGTTTGCCTGCAAGAAGTTTCGAGGGAAGAGTTTCAAAGCAAAAATGTGCAAATTAGCAGTGGTTGTCACCTGTTATGGAATCTGGCAAGAAAGAAATGCAAGAATTTTCAACAATCAAGCAACTTCAATACAGGGGTGCATGTGTGTAATCCAACAATGGGTAAGGTATCGAACTTACAGTTGGGGACAAGTTCCAACAAGTGTAAAAAATGTGGACTTATGTACAGCTTGGGAAATTGATAAGAGGATTTTACTGCAGGAATGCATAGTAGGGGGACTGCATAGACATGTGGAAATGTAGCTTTATACATTGTGTACAGGAAAATGGACAAATTGTAGATATCTTTTGTGATTAATAATGCATCTCTGGGACCTTTTACCCACAAAAAAAAAAAAAAAAACGATTAAGAAAGCTTTGGAATGAATGGCAAACAAATGAATGGAAGAAGTACGCAAATCATATAAGAACGGCAGGCCGGCTTCATCCTTAGAAAACGGTAATGAGAGAACAAATAGCTTGTATGAAAGTAAGTACGAGCAATATGATGGCTGCCACAGTGGAAGCAATCATCCATGGTGCACTGCAATAATCGCGTTTGAAGATTGCCTTCCATCTGTGCCAAGGTTCATTGTAGTACGCGTTCAGGTCTACTGAAACATGGTGAAAATAGTAGCGGGAGCTCCACAAGGTAACATGCATCCCAAGGTTGTTAAAGAGAGCTGGTCACAGCTGAGTAGTCGCTCAACCTGTTGTCTATAATGCCATTCTTAGTCAGTAAATCCACATCTTTAGAATTGTCTATAAGCTCATCCATGAAGTAAATGTAATCTATCATGGATAAAGGCAATGCTCAAGGGCAACGAGGTTTCTCAGTACACATTCCAATGGATAGTACAATCTGATAAGTGGAACTTCCAACACTCCTTTCGAATACTTGATGTCAAATAAGCTATCGCTTGAGCCCCTCTTAAAATCTATTCTTGCTTCCTTAAGTTCTGCTGCAGTGTGTATAGGATATACGTTTCTGCCCCCTTTGGTGATTTTGGTCTTAAGGATGACGGTAGGAGGCATGTCCTTAGCAAATCAAGAAAATGCTTCGGTTTCAAATCTGAATTTAGGCAATTCAGTACATTCCTCATTCTGTCCAAGTCCTTGATGTGCACTAGACTATAAAAGTCGCTGACACTAAGCTCGAGGAATTTGGTATCCTTGAATGCTATGGTGTAGAGGTCATCAAGAAGAAAGAATGAATCTGATTTTCAAGTAGAATCATATCGGTCATAAGTCAAATATCAACTCAGGGCTAGACAAGTAATCAGTAGTGCCCCTCCAAATGGCTTCAATGATGAAACAACTATCGATGAGAAGTATTTTCATGAATTCATCATCAGTTAGATCAAGTTCTTCCACATAACAACTTCTAGCTCTCTCTTTATGCTTCATTATCACAGTAATACAAGCCTCCAAACTCATCCCTGTTCGATTAACAAATGCATGTCAAGTATCTCAGCTTATGCTTTTCCATTGTTTGCTACTCTTTTTTCCCATGATGAAGAGGTCCAAGCAATACGTGTTGAGGCACGTACATTGTTTCGTTTCCTGTGCATGGTGTAGTAGGTGTTCTACAGATTGAACGATTGTCAAGTATTGGACGCAAGCTACGGATCATTTCTCGAATGGAAATTGTTAATGGAGCACGAGGATCTTCAATATCATTCGAAACATAGCTCTCTCTTTCGCTTGCATTACTTGATGTGTCCATTTTATGGTCTCTGTTTCCCCTTTCTATGTACTGCCGAAATTATAGGAAGGAGGAGAAAGAATTAGCACAATGCCTTCCTCATTATTTTCCCTGCAGCGGATACAAAAGTAGAATTTTGGTGGCACCGTTAAAGTGTTGCTAATATCTTACTTACGTATTAGTTTTCATATTAGCAACAACTTTTGCCACTAAGATGAAGACTATTTCGCAACTTCGTCCACCACATAAAGACCTGCGCTTAGACGTGAAAAAATCTCTCCACTTGCAAAAAGCACTCAAAACAAGAGAAGAGATGATGGACGAACGAGCTTTTATTTGCAGATCCATATACACAAGAATTTCTTCATAGGCAAATCAAAAACTACATAAGTGTTGCTGAATGCAAGAGAGCATATGGCTATTGTCAAAGTAATGCAGGGAGTTTTGGATCTCGAAGACAAATGCTCTTACACCATTGTCATTGGGCGGTGACAAACCAGGCTTGTGAATTCAAATAGAATATCAGATAGAAAGCACAAGACGTGAAAATTGACAATTAGGCCAATTTTGGAGTAGTACATTTCCCAGGAACCAATTCAAACAACTAAAAAATGAATATAACACTAGAGTCACATGAGTAAAGCAGTAAGACAAGAAGAATGTTGTATCAATGTCGCTTTGAACAAATTACAAGCACCCACAAATTGTAGACAGGTTCAGATTCAAGTGTTCCATTGAAGCAGACTTTGATAGTGATCCTCTAACATGTGACGAGGAAAATATCATAAAACAGACGGAAGCTACATCAAAGGTTGAGGTTAGGAGACGAACCTTGTAAGGAAGGTGAGGTAGATGGTCGATCTGAGAGGCAGAGGTATGTGTTCGTTTCTGCTCATCTTTCCGTAATCCATGGATCTGGCAACCCTAAAATTAATGTCCCATTGCAATAGAAGGTCGACCCCCGACGCCCATGTCCTGCCCCTGTATGCTACATCGAAACTAGCACTAGCAACTTAGCAAAGTTGAGAAATGATGTCTTTTCTTGTTGTTCGTGTTGTGATTCGCTCAAAGTATAGGGATGAAGCAGAAGAACTCACTTGAAGTTCTCCGGCCATAAATTTACCCCCTCCCACTAGCTACCATCATATCTGAAAGGTTCTTTTAGATCCGTCGAGATCACCGGACCTACGATTCGATTGGTTTGGGTTGAAATCTACGACGCCGGTCTGATATGGCGGGGTTTTGGTTGCAAAAGGTGGATCTAGTAAAGGATGATGATGCCGTCTCCTTTCGAGCTACGGATCAAGTTGATCCGGCCTTGGGAACTCGCTTCATCTCCTTTGGATCTGACGATAACTGCGGCAGTATTCTAAACTGCCTATGCGGCCCCTGAAATTGATGTCTCGTTGCATCTCCTCCATCCTGTTACCATTTGATCTGGATTTTGTAAATTCAACGATGGTAATACTTATCGTTTCTGCTTTGTGTCAAGGCCATGTTGGCCGGTTTAAATTCCAGGGTCAAGCTTCTGCTTGTGCCCTTTTTGTTGTACTTTTGGTACTTGTTTTCAGAGCCAAACGTTTGTTTGTGCTCTCTTAGGTTGTACATTTGGTGTTTTGTTAATGAAATTTCCGTTTGACCAAAAAAAAAATGCATGTGTGCACTGATGTGGGGCAGTTAGTCATTTAAACTTAGCTCGTAACTAGTCGAATTGGCAAGTTCACCAAGTTGCATTCCTAGACATGGACTGGGGCCAACTTACACTTATTGTTCCGTTGGCAGTTATCAATGAATCTTAAGTATGTCGCTAATGTAATAACATTAGGCATAGAAGTTAACATTTAGCGCCGATTGTACGTTGAAGTCTCCAGAAGAAGGTCCAGAAGATCATTGAAAATACAATATGCAGTTGGAATATATATTTCCACATTTACTGATTTTTTCTTGAACAAACTTTGGCTCCTACCCGAGTTGTAGAAGACCCTGTATATAGTGACAATTAATTATCGATATGGAACCAATTCTTTTAGAATTTGGATTTCAAATTCGGAATTGGATTTGGAATTCAATTCACTTTTTTTGGTTTGGAACGGAATGGAATTCAAATTCATACTTTTTGTTTGGAGAACAAAAGAAATGGAAAGGTAATAAATTTTTAAACAATTATAGCATTGACTTATAATGAAAAATAAACTACGGTAAGTGGTTTCAAATGTGCTAGTGCTAGCACATGGTGGCGATGGTGGTGGGGTGGGGCTGGCGATGGCGGTGATGGTGATAATAGTGGTGGTGGTGGCAGCAATAATGGTGGTGGTGGTGGTAGCGGCGATAATAGTGGTGCCGATGGTGGTAGTGGCAGCGACGACGGTGGCTGTGGCGGCGGTGCTAGTAGTGGCAGTGGCAACATGCGGGTGGTAGTGGTGGCGGCGTGGTGGTGGCAGTGGTGGTTGTGGCGATAGCGGTGGTGGTGATGACAGTAATGATGCCGGTGGTGGTAGTAAAAGTAGTGTGAAGGTAGCAGTGACAGTGGTGGCAGCAGTGGCGGCGACGGCGGCGGTGGTGGCAGTATTGGTTGCTGTAGTGGTCGGGACAGTGGTGGTAGGAATGGTGGTGGCGGCGATGGTGGTAATAGTAATGGTGGCAAAGGTGGTAGTGGTGGTGGCAGTAGTGGTGACGGCTACGGCGATGGTGATGGTAGTGATGACGGCGGCGGCAGTGGCAGTGGAGGTGGTGGCGGTATCAGTAATGGTGGCGGAAGTGGTGGTGGCAGTAGTGGTGGTAGTAAAGTAATGTGGCGGTAGTAGTAGTGAAGACGGTGGTCGGTGGTGGTGAGTTGATTGTTTGAGAGATCCAGAAAAGGGTAATATAAATAAATAAGTACTTTTAATTCATGTAAATCCAAATCCCACAAAATTCAACCATTTTCCATTGAATTTCACACCATAGAAACATATTTAGTCAAATCCCATGAAATCCAATTCCAATTCCTTTTTTAGTGTTCAAAACAACAAAATTTAAGTATTTGAAATGAAATCTCATCAATTGCATGGTTCCAAACACACTCTAAATGTTTCTAGTGGCTTTTCTTCTAACACTTGAAGTAACAATTATTTTTTAGTGTCACTAAAATAAAAGCCACTAGAAACATTTAAAGACGATTGATTGTCGCTATATAAAAGGTAGAAGGAAGATTCCTCAAACCAGGGTACTGGTAGCAGTCAATTTTTTTCCCCTCCTCTTTTTGGTGAAAAGACTATGAAGAAACTCTATCACATATGGAATCGTGTTATACGTACCATCTTATCTTTATATATTTTCACCAATCACACAGATGGGCCCTCAAAAATTTTCACGTTAGAAAACCCAACTTCTTCTTCTTCATCTTTCCACCCGTCGCATATCTTTCCCCTCTTCTCTTTCTCTATGTCTCCCTCTCTCCCCCACAGTGCCCAACTCCACCACCACTCTGCCTACCCGCCTTCCACGCCACCCATTCCCACCTCCGTTGTCGCCTTACCCCCTTCACCCAACAACAAACTCAAGACTGATACCCCCAAGCTGAGATCTTCCCACTGCTAGCCCACTGCCATTGAGCGGCTACCACAGCAGCGGCCAATGGACCATAACTACACCTCACACCATCCACCACCAACAGCCCCCCTCCCCCAAGAACCAAACGACTTTCGACCCTCAGGACAACGACGTCACTCTCTCGAAAGGAAACACTACCATAGCTGATATAGGTACACATCTCCGTCCGATCTCTTCCCCTCTATGTCCTCATCTTCCTTAATTTCTTAGGATTTCCTTAAAACTCGGGAATATTGTTTTATTTTCGATCGCAGAATTTCGAATCCTATTTTTATTTAACTTGTCTTTACTGTTGAAATTAGAGTTTGTATGTGGTCATAACTGTTTAAATGCCGGGGAATTATTGTTTTAATTTTTAATTAATAGAATTAATTTATGCCTTATGTTTATTGAATGTTTGATCTATTTATTGTTGAGATTAGGGTTTGAGAATTTTGTTCCAGTTCTGGTTTATTTATTGAATGTGTAATGTGTCTATTATCTAAAGTTGGGTTTGTGTGTGATTATAACTATATATATGGCTGGGAAGGATCAAGAGTACCGTATATATGTCGGAGCTTTGTCGTGGGAAGTCACTGAGTGTCAGGTCGAAGCCGCTTTTAGCAGTTATGCTTGCCCGTTGGTGAATTTAGTGTTAGGTTTGTGAGTTTGTTTGAAAACAATCAAACTCCTTTGTCCCACATCGCTCAGAAATGGGTTTTGAAAAGGGTTTATAGTGAGAATGTGCTTTTACAATGTACTTGGTAGTAAGACTAGAGTGTGCTAGTCTCATGTCACCCGTGTGTGGTGCGCGAGTTTAGGCGCATTTAGCACTCTTGCTGCGGTGGCAAAAAAATATGATTAATTTTTGGAAAATATTTTTTTCTTTTCAGAAAGAATAGTTTTACTGAAAAGTTGAGTTTATTTAAATTTAAATTTTGATCTATTTCAAATAAATTTTCTGGTTGTTATATTATTTTTTAACTGCTGCAATTGTCTTTTCTCAATAATTGTGTATGTCCAAATACACCGTTTCAGGTTTTATAAGAACAGGGTTTTTGCGTTCTTCCAAAACACTTGTTCTTGTAATTACAAAATCTCTTCCTTTCTGTAAAATGTCTATAGCCAAAACATACACTGCTTCAAAGAGAATTCCAAGCGAAATTATCAAATTTGTTGTTCGCATATTCTAACAAAGACTTTGTTGTATCATGGAGGCTTGTTTGTCATTAATCCATCAGCAAACTCGATTTTGAGTGAAGACAAATAAAGCCTTAAAGACAGCGATTTTGCACCTCAAAGTCTTTATTTGTGATTCTGATTCCATCAAAATTTCCAACAATTTTAAGGCTTTACTTTGTTCTACTTCAATGAATTCGGACTCAACCAAAGTGATGAATCACGACTTGGTGAAACTAGATCATTTTGATGGCAACGACTATGCTCGTTGGAAGGACAAGATGATGTTTCTCCTCGCTGCATTGAGGATTTCTTCTATTCTAAATCCTGATTTGCCACCAACATCATAGGACCCAAGGACTTCTACATAAGGTGTTCAACCTGATTCTGAAGAAGTTGAATGTGTTAAGAAGGAGAGGAAAAAACGTGAAGAAGATGAACTTTTGTGTCGATGACACATTCTGAATGGACTGTCAGACTGTCTTTATGACATGTACACTAAAATCAAATATGCTCATGATATTTGGACTACACTGGATTATAAGTATAAGGCAGAGGAGGAAGGTACACATAAATACCTTATTGCTCAGTACTTTGATTTTATTATGGTTGATGATAAGTCTATGTTAGAATAAGTCCATGCTCTTCAACTGATTGTCAACATGATTCGAGCCCTAAAAATTATCCTTCCAAAATCTTTTTAAAAGGGGGCTATTATTGCGAAATTACACCCTTGTTGGAAGGATTATCGGAAGACTTTGTTGCACAAGTCTAAGGAATTCACTTTGGAACAATTTCAGAAACACTTTCGTATTGAAAAGAAGTCACGTAAACGTGTAAAATAAGGTTACTGTTCCAGTTGAGTCTAATGTGCACTATGTGGATGGGAGCAGATCGCAGTCTAAAAATCTGGCTTTGCAAATAAGGAAGAATGATGGACAATTTAAGGAGAAGATAACCAAGATGGAGGACAAAAGAAGAAGAAAGGAGGATGCTATGTTTGTGGTATAAAGGGTCACTATGCCAAGCAGTGTAGGCACCCAAAAGGAAAACCCGATGGAAAGGCAAACGTGGTGGAAGACAATCTCGTTGCTATGATTTCTAAAGTCAACATAGCAACGGAGAAAACTGGATGGTGGTTCAATTCTGGCGCTATAGTTGACATATGCAAAAACAAGTCTATGTTTAAAACATACGAAGATGTGACTAATGGGCAAGATGTGCAAATAAGAAACCATAGTTGTGCCAAAGTTTCCAGCAAGGGAACTGTGGAAATTAATTTCACTTCTGGGAGGAAGCTTAGTCTTTTGAATGTTCTCTATGTACCCGAAGTTAGGAAGAACTTAGTTTTTGTTGATTTGCTTTGTAAAGGGGGATTTCAGGTTGGTTAGAATCTGACAAGGTTATCTAGTCAAAGAATGGTAGCTTTGTGGGAAAGGGGTACTCTTAAGATGGTATGTTTAAGTTAAGCATTAGTAAAACTACTTGTTTTGCTTATATTGTCGAATCTTCTTCCTCGTAGCATGGTTGGTTGGCTCACTTGAAGTTTGGTTCTTTAAAGAACATGAAGAAATTGGACTTGATAGGTATTAATTATATAAATGTGCAATATGTGCTAAATAAAAAATCATTAAGAAACCTTTTCGTAGCGTTAAAAGAGAATCTAAAATTTTAGATTTGATACATTCTGATATATGCGAGTTAAATGGGATGCTAGCTCGCGGTGGAAAAATGTATTTTATAATCTTTGTTGATGACTACAGTTGGTACTTATATATCTACCTATTAAGGTCTAAGGATGAAGTATTTACCATGTTCAACAAATATAAGGCAAAAGTTGAAAATCAACTTGAGAAGAAAATTAAGATCTTACATTCTGACAGAAATGGCGAGTATTTTCGAAATGATTTTACAGATTTATGTGAAGAACATGGCCTGATTAATTAAAATTTCGCACCCTACACACGTCAACAAGATGGTCTGCCTGAAGGAAAAACCATTCTTTAGTAGAAATGGTTAAGTGCATGATAGTTAATTCTAGATTACCTCTAAACTTGTAGGGAGAAGCTTTACTCACTGCATGGTGCATTCATAATAGGGTGCCTTTCAAAAAGAATAACGTGAGCCCTTATGAGTTGGGGAAAGATAGAAAATCTAACCTTTCTTATTTAAAAGTGTGGGGGTGTTTTGCATATAGAGTTCCAGATCCTAAAGGAGTAAGTTGGGACCAAGGGCTATTAGAAGTTTATTTGTTGGATATGTTGAAAACAGCAAGGCCTATAGACTTCTTGATTTGGAGTCTAATGCCATAGTAGAATCTCGAGATGTAGAATTCTTTGAAAATAAGTTTTCTACTAATTTTGAAATCATTAAGGATGATTCTCAAGGAAATGGTCCAAATGAACCTTTAGGATTTGGAAGGCAATAAATGGATCAGCTTACTGATTCTAGAATTCAGCCAACAAAACGTAGAAGTAGCACTAAAGTAAGGAAAGAGAAAGAATCAAATCAAGATTTTATTTCTTCTCAAAGTATTGTGTTTCTTGTTGAAGGTGAGATAAATAATAGCGTAATTAAAAAGTACCCTATCATGTTAGATTTAGAGGGTACAGTGACCCTAAGTCATTTAGTGAGGCTATGTCATCAAGGGATGCATCCTTTTGGAAGGAAGCAATTGATGATTAAATAGACTCAATTAAGTCGAACAACACATGGGTACTAGTTTATTTACCCCAAGGAACCAAACCCATAGGGCGTAAGCGGGTTTTTAGAAGAAAATACAATTATGATGGTCATGTTTAAGCCTTTAAGGCTAGATTATTAGCCAAGGGGTTTAGACAGAAAGAGGGAATTGATTACTTCAGCACTTATGCACCAGTTGCTCGTATAACTTCAATAAGAATTATCATGGCTTTAGCATCCATTCACCATCTTTATGTTCATCAAATGAATGTTAAGACCACCTTCTAAAATGGGGACTTGAGTGAAGAAGTCTACATAGAGCAACTCAAAGGGTTTGTCTTACATGAAAATGAAAAGAAGGTGTGCTAGTAAACTCACTATATGGGCTTAAACAAGCACCAAAGCAGTGGCATTAGAAATTCGATTCACTTATACTATCTTTCGGTTTCAAGCAAAACAGTGCATACATGTGTATTTATTCAAAATTTACTATTGACTATGGAGTGTTAGTTTGCTTATATGTTGATGACATGCTAGTTTTCGAAACTAACATGGCTGGAATAAATAAGACTAACAAGTATCTATCTTCCATGTTTAATATTAAACATTTGTGTGAGGTAGATACTATCTTAGGAGTAAAAATAAGGAACCATAGTGGGGGTTATGCTTTGAGTCAACCTCATTACGTTGAGAAAATATTGATTAAGTTTAAACATCTTGGATTTCAAGAGTTTAGTACTCCTTTTGATCCAACTATGAAATTAGGAAGCAATTTCGGTAGAGCGGTAGCGCAACTGGAATATGCTAGTACTATTGGTAGTTTAATGTGTGCTATGCATTACACGATATTGGATAATGCTTTCTCTGTTTGTAGACTTAGTAGATTTATTAGTAACCCCAATATAGAACATTGGAAGGCTATTGGCAGAATCCTCAGTTACCTTAAGAAAACTATGGGATCCTCATTGTTCTACAATAAGTATCTGGCTGTATTAGAAGGATACACTGATGCAAGTTGGATCATGAGTTTGAGAGATAATATGTTTACTTCTGGTTGGGTATTTACCCTCGCAGGAGGAGCAGTTTCTTAGGCAAGTAAGAAACAAACATGCATATCTCATTCCACTATGTAATCCGAATTTATTGCTCTTATAGCAAGTGGTAAGGAAGCAAAATGGATTAAAAATTTCTTGTTAGGTATAAAGTTATGGCCTAATCCTATGCCTCTTATTTCTATTTATTGTGATAGTGAAGCCACTTTTATCAAGGGCATATAGTAGTATCTATAATGATAAGTCTAGACAAGTCTAAGACATGAGTTTGTTAGACAATTGACACATGATAGTGTTATAACAATTGTCTATGTAAGGTCAAGCAAAAACTTGGCAAATCCTCTTATGAAAGCTTTGTCAAGAGAGCTAGTAAGAATGACATCTTATGAAATAAGACTAAGACCATTGAATTAATCACCAGTAATGGTAACACAACCTAACACTTGGAAATGATTAGTTATAAGGTTTAAAAGGTGAAAACAAGTTACTGATGTGTGATCGTTAGTACTAATAATGGTGTGCCATCTAATAATCAACTTTTCAATAATGTCCGTTACGATTTGGAGGTTGGGAGTTTTCTCTTAATAAAGTATGAGACTATTTTGTGATGTGTTCTAGTAACAGAAACACATAGCATAGCTTCACCTATATGAATTTAGAAGTGGTGTCGCTTCTTATGAAAATTTGGGTTTCCTTTATAGAGAGAGTTCATGAAACAGGATATAGCACAAGGCCATAATAGTGCTAAGTTGGCTAAGAATTTCTCGTCGAAGCAAGAAAATTGTATGTGTGCAATAGCTCCGGTTTTATAGTAAAAAGTAATTAGTTTAAAGCTAAGGCCACTAGTAACTCTTATATAACTTTGAGTTATTTGCACTAACGAGACGGTTAAATACCTTAACGTATGCATATTAGTTTCTAGTATGTCTTGGCTATAATTGTTTTTAAATCGTTTATAGTTTTCAAACAATTGGAGAATTGTTGGGTTTGTGAGATTGTTTGTAAACAAGCAAACTCTTTTGTCCCACATTGCTTAGAAATTAGTTTTGAAAAGGGTTTATAAGTGGGAAGATGCTTTTACAATGTACTTGGTAGTAAGACTAGAGTGTGCTAGTCCCTATGCAACCTGTGTGTGGATGCGTGAGTTTAGGGGCGCTTAGCACTTCGTTGTGGTCGCGAAAAACGTGATTAATTTTTGAAAAATAGTTTGTACTTTTCGAAAAGAATTGTTTTACTGAAAAGGTGTGTTTTATTTAAATTTAAATTTTGATTTATTTCAAATAAATTTTATGGCAGTTATTTTACTTTTTAACAGTTGTGTCTGTCCAGACACACCCTTTGAGGTTGATCCCAAGAAAAGTGGGTTCGTAGCTACGTGAAGGTGCTACAAAGGATACAGTCCGAATCAGCTGTCAGATGTACAAAGTGGGATACAGTAAGGGTGGAGTAAGGGTAGAGAGCAAGGCATCGCAGACTGGCCATGATGAGTGGCAGTACTGTAGAGACGAGGGCGGAGACGAACATGGTCGACAATCGTCAGTCCAAGCTAGGGTCTAGGTCACAATCCAATATTATGTCCAAGTGTAATACCCCGAACCTTGATTTTATGCCTAGTTGATTAGTTTATATTTAGTGACGATTATGAACGTAACATTTAGCGTTGATGTGCATAATTAAGATTTTATCGACAACAATTAGCAACGGTTTTATGCTTAGCATCGATATTTGCTATTAGAGTGATTTTTAGCGATGATTAGTGAATCGGGGTTAGTTATAAAACTACAATTAAATTGGAGTCTCTAGCGACGATTATTGCCAGCGGTATGATTGTGACTTTTAGTGACAATGTATAATGCTCCTAAGTTGCAAATTAATGAGGTTGGAAGAATGTAAGGCCCAAAATGTTTTATTGGTCGATGAAAATTGTTATTTTTAACCTTAATATAAGATTATTGTGATCTTTTAAGAGGAATGTGGGCGAGATGAGAACACTAACTAAGTGTGGGGGGTCTTTAGAATTATTCTAACCTAGGGCAACCATATATAAAGGAAGTTTTAAGAGGGCAGCCGTCCTAGCAAATCTGCCACCCCCTTTACGCGAAGCCCAGAGAGGGAGAGAGAGAGAAGGAACAAGGCTAAGCAAGGGAAAATTCAAGGTAATGAAATCCATAAACTCTCTCTTTAGTTTAGCCACGAATTTGGACATTTTATATGTATATTTGGTGTGGATTTGATAGCTTTTGGTAGTATTTGAGAACAAGGCGGCTATAGAGCAAATTAAGAGTAGATTAGGGTTTTTGACATATCTCCTTTATTTTAAATCGCATTAAGATGATTTTACCCTTTCTGAAAACTTCATTGTGTTTTATTCAACTTTTTAGTTTTGATGTTTCTAAGATTCATCATTTTTATTCCTCAAAATGGTCAATCTACAAAACTAGGGTTTGCTGAAAAATGCTGTTTTCAGAATTATAGATTAGTACATTGCCCAAGACTTTTTCGGCCACTTCTAAAAATATTTGGGCAAAGTACAAAACTAAAACTACCCTTATTTTTGTGAATACTTTGATGTAGAAATTTATGATATTTTTCTAGGCATGCGAAAGGTCTGAAACGACCTTATTTTGAAAATAAGATTTTGAATTGTTTGATATAGCAAACAAAATTATTTTTAGTTGGGAATTTTACAGTGGTCTAAAGACACTGAGAGGCTTAAGTTTCTATAATTTTGTGGCATTCCGGTGCCGTTTGATATATATTTGGATCATTACCATTAACGTTCTATTTAACGACCAGTTTAGGGATTCAAGCGAAAAATCGCCGGAACGACCGTTCTTATTTGAAATATCCATCAATTGTTTAAAAAGGACCTTATTAGGTTATATCCAGGTGGATGAGGTACTTTAGGAATTGGGGGCACATAGGTAATTATCCATAAGTCGAGGGACGGTTGGGTAAAATTTTACTCATCTAAAAGAAAACTGATACCTAGTACTTAGGTGTGCTCGAGCGATAATGAATGACATTTGTATGATTTGTTATTTAGGTTTTGATAGTCAAGAGTTAGGGCCGGCATTTGGGCAAATACCTAAAGCAGATTTTGAGCGAGGTAAGTACTCCTGCCATATTCCTCCGTATACCCTATTTTCCGTTTATCTATATGTATAAATGAATTGTTCCAATTAGAAGTTTTAAAGCCTTTTACATGCTACTATTTTTGTGTAAATTATTTGATGAGGAAATGCATAAAAAATGCCATGGAATGTTTTCTATGAATAGTGTTTTAAAGTTGGCTTATGTTGAATGAGACGGTATTTCTGGCTCGGTTGTTGCGCCCCATATCCACGGGGGAAAGTTAGATTGTTGGGTCCTGGTCAACGGGACGATACGTTGACGCACAGTACTGTTGCTCGTGGTGCGCCCTTGCATCCACATATGTATCCCGGATGAAGGAGGGATTGTGTGCCCTAGTCAGGGGGGCGCATACCCTGACCAAATAATGTTCATCCTAGGTGGAGTAGGGATTGTGGGCCCTAGTCAGGGGGGAACGTACGCTGACCGCAACATACCCATGTTATGATGAACTGTGATAGTTGTTAATAAGCCTACTTGATGTCATACTTCGTTTATGAGAATCTTGGATGAATTGCTTTCATAAAGTAGATATATGTATAGTATCTCTTGTGAAAATGTTTACCAGTTTTAAATTGAAGAAAACCATGGCATGTTTCATGTTTTTATGAATCCCAAAATCTATTTTAGGGATATGGTCTGTGTACTTATTGGGCCCCAAGCTCACCCCTTTTTATAAATGTTTTCAGGCGATCAACTAGATGAACATGAGTATTACGAGGGAAATGAGAATGAAGCCGCGGGAGATGCTCGTTAGGAGGCTGATTTAAGCTCCTTGAGAAATTATAATATTGTTGGTGTATTTCTAGAATTGTCTGTAGCTTAAGTCGATGAGGTTTCCTTTAAGTAAATTATATCAGTCATTATGGAGGAATTTAGTAGAGATAATTTTGGGGAGATCTGTAAGGACCTCTTTAGAAGTCATATTATGGTATTAGTTAATGCATGACCTCTTTAGAATTGTTGACATGTTTAAATAAGGCCTCGCAGAGCCCTTGATTTGAGTCCATTGGGTCTACGGTCGGTCACGTGCCTAGCTTGCAGGCCTGCCCGTGGGTTCGGGTCGTGACACCAAGAATATGTCCAATTCTGTTTATCTCTGTAGAACTCAGTAGCTCTAAATTCTAGAGTAAGAAAGTGCTCTCTATCAAATGAGAAAATTCTTGTGTAAAATGAAGTCCAGGGTCCTCTATTTATAGGCAAAAGTATACTTTTCATCAGTTGCCACGTGGCATCCCTTAGGAGTGACACATCACTATGGGGTCCATAAATACAAGTGCTCCTTTAGACTGTCGGTTCCCATATTTATGCTGCTTACCCCACATAGTGTTGCTCTACCTGTCTGAAAAGACTGACCAGACATCGTCAACATGATCAGAGTATGCCCTTGCCCTAGCCATTGGTCCAAAGCCCTTACTAAATCCCACAAGGTGCATTAAGAGACGTGGAGAGAACCTGACAGTGGTGCAAGAGGGTCCCTATGCCTGACTGCCAAGCGAACTAGGCTTGATGTCCTCCGAAGACCTATTCCTGTCTCAGAGTGACCCAGGGGTCATCGTCCTAGGGGCACTGATGATCACCAGTAACGTGAATACGATGCGGTCACAGCTCAGGCGTGCCTAGTGTCATGCATGCCACCCCAGACGGAGATAGCTTTTGTTGTAGTAAGCCTATCTACCTGCGAATGTACCTCATGCTGAAGCCCCTCGAAATGCTGCACACTCCGTAAAGTGGGTCAAAGCATGTTTCACGTCCAAGGCGGGGGCACATGGTATGGTGAACAAGTGCGGTGCCTAGAGGCACGTAACATGAGAGTGGCGCGCCTGCGCGGTGCCAACAGCATGAGACATGAGAGTGGCACACGGGCGCAGTGCCAATGGCATGAGACATGAGAGTGGCGCACGGGTGCGGTGATGTTTGATGCGAGATAATACCTGGTGCTAGGGGCGTATGTTATGAAAGTGGCGCACGGGCATGGGCAATGGTTGTCACGAAAGTGGGCGTTGTGTCGGGAGCATGTGACACATGAACGACACATGGGTGCTGGTGCCTGGTATCGCAAAAGACGGCCCACGTGCACGAGCGACGGGAGTCATGGAGCCGACACGTGGGTGACAGTGGGTGTAGCGGAGATGGTGTATGGCTGTGGGCGAGGGGCGTCGTGGAGACGGCTCGCTGTCGCGTAGCTGGCGCTCAGGCGATAACAACGACGGGTGTCGTGAAGATAGCGAGCAAGCGAAGTGAAGAGCAAGCATTGGAAGGGAAGGGAGGCACGACAACCCCTTAAGAGGAAGGCCACCGACCCCCCATAGGGGGAAGGCCGCCGGCCTCTATAAGCGAAGGCTGGCCGACCCTTTAAGGGAAAGGCTGGCCAACTCCTTTAAGGGAAGGCCGCCAACCCCTTAAGGGGGAGGCAGGCCGAGCCCATCAAGGGGAAGGCTGCGGTCGACCCTTTGCGGGGAAAGCACACCGACCCCAAAGAGAGAGGCGTTCGACCAACTGGCCGACCCCCCAAGAGGGAAGGCATGTAACCGACTGATGTTAAATGGGTCTGCAAGTTGAGGCGCGCTGACGTCGTCATGCTAGTGAACATGGGTCGTGCAAAAATAATAATTTCTTAGCCACGGAGAATTGTGAAAAGATGAAAAATGCACGTACTTGAGCGCGCGCATTTTGATCGGTTGGACGCATCAAAAAAATTGACCATTGACTACAGTTATGTGTCGCGCAAAACGGGACCCACTGTGGGGCCATAGGTGAGACCAGATAGGCTGGGAACACAGGTTTTATAAGAATAGGGTTTTTGTGTTCTTCCTAAACACTTGTTTTTGCAATTATAAAATCTCTTACTTTCTATAAAATTTCTATAGTCAAAACGTATACTGCTTCAAAGAGAATTGTAAAGGGAATTTTAGAATTTGCTGTTTGCAGATTTCCACAAAGACTTTGTTGTATCCTGAAAGATTGTTTGTCATTAGCCAGTCAGCAAACTCGATTTTGAGTGGGGACAAATAAAGCTTTAAAGACAGAGATTACGGGCCTCAAAATCTTTATTTGTGATTTCAATTTCATCAAAATTTCCAACATTTATTTGTAACTTTACTCAAGCTTCTTACTCATCGTCACTAAAGTGGGTGAAGATGGTCCAGTCATCATGCTATCATAATTTAGTTCACCTGGCTTTGCCTTTTTCTGCCTTCAATAAGGAAAAATCTTAGTAGATAAGCAAGATTATGAGTTGTTTAATGTACAACGTGTTCGTTTATATATATATATATATATATATATATATATATATATATATATATATTTATTTATTTATTTATTTAGGTATGAAATACTAGTCTTTACCATTCCTGATGACTCAGCATTTCATATGTCAACCCAAACTCTCTTAATTCTTCTCCAGTGTGATGCATTAGTAAGCTGTACCTATGGATAGAGAAAATTATACCGAGGTATTGGATCATGTAAGGATACATTTGTGGACAAAATTAATTTCATTCATTTGCAAGGAAAATGCACTATACGAAGCATACTTTCATGGTGCGTGACATAAATACTTGCAAAGTTGAATGAATGATATCTTAAGAGGGGGGGGGGGGGGGACTTTCATGGTGCGTGATATAAATACTTACAAAGTTGAATGAATGATATCTTAAGAGGGGTTGGGGGGTGGGGGGGGGGGGGTGAGTATATGAAGCGTGGAAAGCATGCAAGAATTGTATGACACAACAACTAACCTTAAGGAGTGTTGGCAAACTTTAGGGAATCTGGAAACATCACCACAGTCCAAAACATCTCTTCTCGTCTTTCTGTCTTACGTAGCTCAATTTACGTATAATTTGAAGAGCAGACCAAAAACAACTGAGATACAATCTATCAAAAGATGTCAAATTATTCGCATTTCACTTCTTAAGAGTAAGGGCCAAAAACCGTTGCAATTCGCAGGTCTTGCTTCTCTCACCACAAAAACTTGTCGCCGTTACCCGGGGGGGGGGGGGGGGGCTTCATGGCTACCTTTCTCTCCCCTCCATTTTCGGTTATGTCTCTTTGTTCTTTTCTGTTTGTGTTAGTGGTTTGAGGAGGGCAACGGTGGCCGACGGCAACCATGGGTGGAAGGCGAAGCAGTGGCAGTAGGAGTGATCGGAGATGGTGACGCTCAGATCCCGTTCCAAAATCGCCGGATCTAATCGGATCTATGTAGATCTTGACCTTAGTCTTGATCTACTAGATCTGAAAGATCTACTCGTTGGGATGGCCGATCTGTACCTGTGAATGTGTGAAGTGGCTTTCGAGGGCTAGAGGTTTCATCAAGGGAGATAACTAGAAGTTCGCCAGTAGCGACCAGAAGTTTACCGAAGGTGACCGGATTTTCACTGGGGCACCATATTTTTTGTTGGTTGTGGGGGCTCTCCAGTCTGTGGGGTTGGAAAGAATTTTTATTTTTGAAACCTTGTTTTTTAGGGTTTTTGTGGGTGTATCGTGACCCTTAGGAGGGTAGGGGACAGGGGGACAGGGCCTCGGGTGAGGGGTAGGGTTTAGTGTTTGGGGTGGGGGGAGGGTGGGGGGGGGGGAAGAGGGTCCTTGGGAGGGGGGGGGGAGGGGGGTTTCGAGGTAGTCAGGGTTTTGTATTTTTGCTTTGGGTTTTGCAGGTAGGATTTGTAAGGGGTAGGGGGTAGGGGGGATGTGGAATGAATTAAGGAGTGGCCTAGTGGGTGTGCTCGTTTGGGTCGTTGCCCCGACTAGCGATTTTTGGTGTTGGTTTTGCCGGTGGAATGTGTGAAATTTATAGCGTTGATGGCCTTCACCCTCGTCTTTGTGCTGAGATTGCATAGGTCGTCATGTACACCTTTGTTTTGTGCTGTTCCATGTTGTCTTCCTCGTTTATTTTACTATGTTCTTTGTTCTAATAAGGGTTAATTTGTGTCCTTTAGGCCTTGACATATTATTTAAAGTTAAGTTGAAGTGTAGGATATGTTCTGCTTCAGCTTAATTGTAATGTGTATATGCTTAAAGATTATTCATTAATTTATGACCTAAATGGTCTTGTATGCGCTCGAGTCACAGAAATGTCGTGATCTTTATATGCCGTTGGGCGAACTCTGTAACCTTTTAATTATCAATGTTATTCTCTTATTATCCAATAAAAAAAAGATGTCAAATTCGAAGTACTTTCTGAGTAAGATTAGGTTGACACCCGGGGAAATGCTAATTGACATTTAGAATTGTCACTAGATTTGTAGAACTTTTGTATGACTTTTGGTCAAAGCATGAACTTCACGGCCCCTATATTATCACATAGAGGATATCTTCTTTGCTACTAAATTCTTTCTTCCTTTTAAGTCTGTTCTTTTCAAAAGTAAAAGTTGTACTGGTTGTGCATGTCATCTTCTTGTTTTATATTTTTTAGTTAGTAAGCTAACAATGGTAGTCTTCGGTTGCTTTCGTGACCATTTGTTCCATTTTATCTCTTTGCTGCATATGAGAATCTAGTAGCATTTTACGCTTAATTCTAGAGGAAAATCGTTAAACGATATGCTTCTTTTAATTTTTTCCGCTCTTTTGAGAAAGAAGAAAAATTTCACTGCTTCACACAGTCTTTGTTTAAGGTCATCATTCTTAAGTTGCACCACTTATAGAGATTCATATGGCTTATATGTTTAATCGACTGGGAATACCTCTGCATTTACTGATGATACTCTTTAGTTGACTTAGATTGAATTTGAATATGATTTGTTACAGAGGATAAACAGTTTGATTCAGACAGTTATAAAAGAAATAGCTGAAATGGAACTTGGAGTTGCAATAAACTGTCCTCTGAAATTATTTTTTTCTAGTTTTAATGAAACTTGTTATTTTATTTTTGGGATTTGTATAAAGTGACTTAAATCTTATTTGTATTACTTGGAAGTTTGGTAAAGGATGAATGCTAGTTTAAAGAATTAAATTATTGTTGGATTGGTTGATTAGGATTATTTTTATTGTTAAAAAATAATAAAAATAAAAAGCTCCTTTTTTAACTTTTACGGAGAGACATTTAGCGACGAATTTCGTCGCTAAAATCCTTTTACCGATTGGTAAATATTTTAGAGATAGACTTTTAGAGACGAAATTAGTGTTGCTAAAGAGCTTTTCGATAGACTTTCAGTGACGGAATTAAATCGCTAAAAGTTTTAAGAAAGTTTTTCTCGAGAAATTAAAAGATTAGGAAAAGTATTAAAAATACCTTTAACGACGGAATTTTCTGTCGCTAAAAGTAATTGATGCCGTCGACAAAAGTAATTTTTTTTTCCGATGGACCACCAGTTTTCGTCGCTAATCTTTTAGCGGCGACTTTTTTTTCCTATGAACTTTTAGCAACAGACAGTCTGTCATTAAAGTCTTTTCCGACGGAAAGTTAACTTTTAGAGATGGAAAGTCCGTCGCTAAAAGTGCTTTTTCTTGTAGTGAATTTGACCATTTCTTTCCAAGTTGTCAAAAGGGGATTTGTCAATAACACCACCTAGCTATTAAGGGACAAGAAGCGATTTGTAATCCGTGCTGCTGGATAAAATAATATGGGTGGTGTTGATAGCTAAGAATGTTTTAGGCCCAAAATTCCAAAATCATCAAAGAGGGTCCATTTCAATCAAGAACAAACCCTTATCAATTTTCTTTTCAAAAAGAAAAATTGGAGTTTGGGGATAATTGTTTGAGGTACATAACGCATGTCAAATTGAAAACATGAAAGTGTGCCTACTTTGATAATTCTAGAGAACTAGTTCCGAGAATTTGGATGTATTTATCTCTACCTTACATAATTAAAAGATCACATCTACAAATGACCAAATATTTTATCTATATCTAAACAAATATAAAAGTACGGATGTAGTTAAATGACAAATCTTTTTTTCTGTTAAGATGTCCTTTTTTAAATTGAAATTTCATAAAAAATTAATGCTGCTAAATTGAAAATTTCAAAAAAAATATTAGTGATGATTAATGGTGTTTTTGACTTAAAACTTTTTTTTCCATTAAAAACCCTTTTGAATTAAAGTGATATTCTCAAATGAGGTTATTTTTTACTTCTTATAGGATAGCAAGCCTCTTTCTTTAAAATATCTTTATTGAAATATACGTTTTTGTTAGAGTTAAGGGTTGTTTTGACTTTTGCCTAAATTATTTTTTTAATCAAATATTATTTTTGAATTAGAGTTTTATTATAAAATAAGCATGGTTTTGACTTCCAATAGGATATCAAGCCTCTTTTCTTAAAATAAACTTATTAAAATATATGCTTTTGTTAATTTAAGGGTGATTTTGACTTTTACTAAAAAAGACAAAAAAATATATATATCTATATGAATCCTATAAAATGATTCTTGAACTCATTTGAAACCAATAAAATAATCCTAGAAGGGGGGTTAATAGGATTTTAAGACTACTTTAAAATTTAACAACCAACAAACCTCAATCTCAATAACTCAAATAAACAAACAACAAATCTCAACACAAATGTAAAACGATAAAGTAAAGAGAGAAGGGTTTAGAGATACTTGACAAGGAGAATTAAATGGTTCGGCTTGATATACCCACAAGCCTACGTCCACCCCTTCAAGGAAGTCCCTTGAAAGGCCCTAGAATCCATTAGTATGATCTTCCTTACGGGTCAAGATCGAACATCTTACAATCCCTTGATGCTATGCCCACATCAAAAACAAGCTTTGACAAACCTAAAGCTCCAAAGCTTGACAACCCCAAGCTTTGATACAAGAACCTTTTAATGAAGAAATGTGTACAAGATTTCACTCTCAATAAGTAGATGAGTACAAGTTGAAGTACTAGAATAAGATAGATGAGTATATGATGACTTATGAAAGTGTATCTCTCTCTAATGTAAGCTCACAATAAATGCTCTCTTGAAAAGGATGAGAAATCAATGAAAACAAGAGAGATTTGCACAATTTCTTTGATATTTGAGAATATGAAAGATATGAGAGTTTTGAATGCAATTGATGAATCAAACCAATGCCCAAAATGAGTATTTATAGAGGTGGGAATAAATATGACCGTTTGGAGTTAGGTAGAGCATTAAATGCGCCAAACGGTAAATGCAATCGACTGCAATGCACCATTGCAGTCGACTGTAACCCAAAAGTAGCCGTTGGAAATTCAAATTTCCAACTTGCAGTCGACTGTAATCCATTGCAGTCGACTGCATTCCAATGCAGTCAACTGTAATACCTCACTGCCCAACTTGCAGTCGACTGCATTCCTGAAAATGCAGTTTCCTTGTTTTTAAAGCATGAAAAACTTTTATGCATGCAAGGGAAACATATGGGCAAGTTCTAGGTATACAGTCATCGTAACGATCATCTCTCTATGTCTAGTTTACAAAGACGGAAATAAAAGCATGAAAACTTCAATCGACGAATTCCCTCTTTGATGCGTTCCGTTGAGAGTCTTTGACCGTGTTGCTCGTCTAATAATCCGTTTGCATGAGTATGAGATTGTTCCTATTGCTTCATCAACTCAATGCATGTTAGACAGCGTAATCATCAATGTTAGTTATCATCAAAATCAAATATAATCCTAGGTTAAATAACTGTAGGGTTAACATCATGCATGCTCTCTGATTACTGAAAAACTTTTTATCAAAACCTACCACATCCATTTACGTTATAATCAAATTGCCTTGGAGCTACTGCATCTTTTCCATCAAATTCGATTAAAGAAGATAACTTGCAGATAATAGAATTTTCTACCAGGAGAAATGTAGTATACCTAAACTAAATTGAATATTTTGTCAAAAATTGAATTATTTTTAATTTTGTATCTCATATTTATATGTTGAAGCATATGCTATATATTTGAATTTTGTGCATGTATATAGATTTCATACAAACATATTAGTACGTTGAAACTATTATAAACCTGAAGTTTAATTATAGATTGTGAATACAGACATCGTAGTGTAAGTTATAGTAAAACAGAAAATTTTAATTTTTTTTAAATGCATGTGTAATCCTAGTTTGAAATTGCTAATTTTTTCCCCCTTAAGATGCCCTTTTTAATTGAAGTCTTCATGAAATATTAGTGATAATTAAGGGTGTTATTCACTTAAAACTTTTTTTCTATTACATATCCATTTTTAACTAGAGAGTTATTAAAAATATAAGGGTATTTTTTACTTCTCTTAAGATATCAGCCTATTTATTTAAATACCCTTTTGTTAGATTTAAGAGAGTTATTTTGACTTTTTCTAAAAATTGAAAAAAAAAACTATGAAAATCTTACAAAATCACCCTTAAACTCCTGCATGCTCTCCGATTACTGAAAAAATTCAAATCAAAACCTACTACTTTCATTCACGTTGAAACTAAACTATCTTAGAGCAACTACAGCTTCTCCATCAAATTGGATTAAAGAAAATAACTTGAAGATAACGAAGTTTTCTATAGCCTTTAGAAGAAATGTAATATACCAAACTTAAATTGAATATTCTGTCAGAAATTCAATCTTTTTTTGAATATATCATATTATATTTGTATGTTGCATATATTTTTTTTTGGTGCAATTGTAGGTTGCATATGCATTTGAGTTATTGTACACACACACACACACACACACACACACACACATATATATATATATATATAGGGAACCGATCCACACCCACCGGTGGATAAAAAAAATTTCTCCACCCAACCGCTTCTCTTACATGCGGTTGGGTACGATTTCTTTTTTGTCGTGGGCCCAACACAAAAAGCACTCCTTTTTTTTTTTAGCCCAACCGCATGTAAGAGAAGCGGTTGGGTATGATTATCTTTTTGACGTGGGCCCCACCACAAAAAATCCCCCCACCCAACCGCTTCTCTTATACGCGGTTAGGACAATTTTTTTTTTTAACATTTTGCCCGACCGCTTCTCTTAGAAGCGGTTGGTAAGCACTTTTTTTTTTTAACAATTTTAAAAAAAAACCAACCGCATACAAGAGAAGCGGTTGGTGGCTTTTTTTTTGGGTTGCTCCCACACAAAAAATTTCAGATTTTTTGGTTGGCTACCAAAAAAAAAAAAAAAAAAATCGAGCACAAGCCTGCCACGTGGCCTCCCCCGCGCCTGCCACGTGGCCCAACCGCGTGAAGGGGCGCCGGTTGGTGCGATGCCCTGCCACGTGGCCTCCACGCGCCTGCCACGTGGCCCAACGCGTGAAGGTGCGCCGGTTGGTGCGATGGCCCTGCCACGTGGCCTCCCCTGCGCCTGCCACGTGGCCCAACCGCGTGAAGGGGCCCCGCGGCTTGCCCTCTCCCCCTGCCACGTGGCCCCCCCCCCACGCGGGTGATGCTCCCCCGTGACTGTCCTTCCCTCCCCCGTGACTGTCCTTCCCAGTGCTTTTTTTCTTTGTTTGCAGAGTCTGCCAAATTTTTTTTTTTGCAGAGACCATTCACGGGTATTTTTTTCCCTCTTTTTTCTTCTCTCTTCCTTTTTCTTCTCTATTTATAATCCCCTCCCCCTAACCCTTCTTCTCCACACTTCTTCTCCGCACTTCTTCTCCACAAACCAAAAAATTTTAGCGCTAGAAGATCGGTAGATTTTTCTTCAAATACATCAAGTCACAACAAGTAAGTATTTTGAATTTCCTTATAATTCAATGTTAGGTTTATACAAATCAGCGTATTACACTTAGCGTATTACATTTATAGCGATTCAAAATAGCGTATTACTTTTATAGACAGTTTTTCACGGATTTATAAAAAATAGCTAGAGCGAGATTTTGCCAAAGTGTAAAAAAGAGACCCTAGTTATTCTGAAAGGATCTGTATCAGGTAAAAATTTCAGATTTTTCCAAAGACTGTAAAGGGGCTAACTGATACGGGGAACCGTGTACCTTCGCAGTCTAATTTAAAATACCAAGCTAGCGCGATTTCGCGCGAAACTTTTACGAGAACCCTAGGATGTTGGGAAGTTCCATTCCCCAGGATTTCGCGCCATTCCGGAGCCGTTAGCTATTTTTTTGCCCGAACGGCCCTTTCAGCGCTCGCCCTTTAATTAGACAGCTTTTTCACGGATTTATAAAAAATAGCTAGAGCGTGATTTGGCAAAAGTACAAAACACGGACCCTAGTTATTCTGAAAGGATCTGTAGTCAGGTAAAAATTTCAGATTTTTCCAAAGACTGTAAAGGGGCTAACTAATACGGGGAACCGTGTACCTTCGCAATCTAATTTAAAATACCAAGCTAGCGCGATTTCGCGCGAAACTTTTACGAGAACCCTAGGATGTTGGGAAGTTCCATTCCCCAGGATTTCGCGCCATTCCGGAGACGTTAGCTATTTTTTTGCCCGAACGGCCCTTTCAGCGCTCGATGCGGACACCGGTTCGCGATTTTTGAGCAAAAAATCCGTAAAGTACTTTTTAGGCCAATGATGAACTCACAAAGCGTAAAGTAGCATTTCGAGGCACCTTTGAGATTTTTCCTGATGCCAGGGGCATTTCGGTAATATGCCACCCCGCGAGGGGTGTTTCGGTAATTTTCCCGCGCCAAGTTTTTAATTAGACAGTTTTAGTCCAGGAATGTAATCACAGAACCTGAAATGTTGTTTTGAAGCTGGTTCGGGGGCGTTGGGGTGATAGTGAACCCCCGGGGGCATTTCGGTAATTTGCCGCTCATCGGGGGCTATTTTGCTAGGAAGGATCCAGCTTAAAGGGCCATACCTTAAAATAACTTTTAGTTCAGCAAAGGGTGTCAGACACCCGAAAACTTTTATTGTTCCGGGTGAATTCAGGAACTTGTGACGCACCGGCGATGACTGCCAGGGGGTATTTTGCACAAGTAGCGGGTGTTTTGGTAACTTTCCCCCTTTAAATTTTTTCCTGATATATTTTGTATATAATTGACGTAATACATTTAAAAACTTGACTTCAAAGCGGTTTTGAGGTCTTGGGGGTGTAGGGGCCATCGGGGGGTATATTGCTATATAACCACGTTGGCGCTAAATTCAGTGAGAACTAGCGTAATTAAGCGTTCGGAGTGGTGGGAAGTGAGGATTTGTTTTAATACATTGAAATAATGACTATTGCTAATGTGTTGGTAAGCTAGGTTAAAGATCCAGGAATGTAGTTTTGGAATGTAAATATTATACCTGATAGTGAACCCCCGGGGGCATTTCGGTAATTTGCCCCTCATCGGGGGCTATTTTGTTAAGAAGGATCCAGCTTAAAGGGCCATACCTTAAAATAACTTTTAGTTCAGCAAAGGGTGTCAGACACCCGAAAACTTATTTTGTCCCGGATGAATTCAGGAAGCTTAAAATCCCGTTTCAAAGCACTCCGAACGATTTTTTGATGCCAGGGGACATTTTTTGGTAATTCGCAGCCCCGAGGGGGGTATTTTCGTAATTTTGCAGCGTTAAGTTTTTTAAAGGACTTCTTAGTCCAGAAATGTAAGCAAAGCACCTGAAAGGTTGTTTTCAAGCTGATTTGGGACGTTAGGGTGATAATGAACTCCCCGGGGGCATTTTGCTAATTTGCCGCTCGTCGGGGGCTATTTTGATAATTTTACATTATACGAATTTTTCCAGCAATTACGTTTAAATAATTTTTATTCTTCTTTTATTTAATTCTATGACTTGTTGATAATCGTATTGGTTTTTATTTTTTAGATTTCAGTATAAATATGGATGCAACTGGAGGAAATATTTTTTGTGAAGGTTCTGATCCACCTTACTTGGGTCAAGTTTTTCAAACACTGGACGAAGTCGAAGCATACTACAGAGCATATTCGAAAACGATGGGTTTCGGTATTAGAACTAAGACGACTAGAAAACGGGTGAATACCGATCAAATTGGTGCAAGGTTATTTGAGTGTCATAGAGGAGCACCGCATGTACCCCCGGTCGTTCAGATCAGTGACGAAGGGACAACAAGACAAAGAAAACGGGACACATTTCCGGGTACCGGCTGCAAAGCCCATGTGTATGCAGTACACCGGAAAAATGAAAACCATTGGGTTGTGACGGGTGTGGAGTTGAGCCATAATCATCAGTTTTGCACCCCTAGTATGATTGGTCAAATTCATCAACACCGAGAAATAAGCGCGGCACACAGACAACTGATTTCAACAATGGCCGACGCTAAAATTTCACCTTCTAAGATGATGGGGGTTTTCTCAAGCCAGGCTGGGGGGATTGACAAGTTGACTTTCAACGAAGTTGACCTTCGAAATGAACTCCGTGCTCAGAGGAGAGCGTATTTCGGTCAGATCGATTCTCAAGCTACACTTGATATCTTCAGGTGCCTTCAGAGTGAGAATTCTGGATTTTTCTATAGTCTCCAAGTGGATGATGAGGCCCGCATTAGTACTATATTTTGGGCGGACCCCCGTTCTAGAGCTGCTTACCAAAATTTTGGGGATGTTGTGACGTTTGACACCACATACCGCACCAATAAGTACTCTATGCCTTTTGCTCCGTTCACCGGGGTGAACCACCACTATCAGTCAATCTCATTTGGCTTTGCCCTGCTTAGGGATGAGACGGAGGAGTCATTTACGTGGTTATTTGAAACGTGGCTTAAAGCAATGTACCATATTCCTCCAAAGACCATCATCACCGACCAAGATCTGGCAATGAAAAATGCAATCGCTAAGGTCCTTCCAGATACTCACCATGGCCTGTGCACATGGCACATAAGCAACAAATATCCCGAACGGCTTCACAATGTATATGCAAACCATCCGTCATTCAGGACTGACTTTAATACATGTGTGAAGAAATCGTTGACGGTAGACGTGTTCGAGGAGAGGTGGGCCACATTAATGGATGACTACGGTTTGCACAATCATGGATGGTTACAATCGTTGTATGAGCTCAAGACACAGTGGGTCGGTGCCTACACCAAGAAGTTTTTTGCAGCCGGAATGACTACGACATCGAGAAGCGAAGCTATGAATTCATTCTTTGATGGGTACGTAGGCCAGTCTTCAAGTATAGCGGAGTTTGTACTAGAGATGCAGAAAGCCCTTGAGAGGCAATTGTACCGTGAGAGAGAAGCCGACGCGGCTACAGTTTACAGAGAAAGAGCCATACTACTTCGTTCACCTTTGGAGGCTCATGCGGCTCAAGTCTATACGAAGGAAATGTTTCGACAGTTTCAAGAGGAACTATTAAAGTCGAATCAATATGGCATGACAAAGTTGCACGAGTTTTCCACCAGAGATCTCAAGGTTTATGCTTTGACAAATGTGACGAATTATGCCAATCCGTGCTCTTCGTCGGCTCCGAGGAACAGAAGACATTTTACCGTAGCTAAATGTATGGACACCGGGTTGGTAAATTGCAACTGTCAACTCTTTGAGCATAAAGGTATACTTTGTCGACATGCGTTGAGGGTTTTGAGCGCCAAGAATGCAACTCAAATCCCTCCACAGTATATCTTGGAACGGTGGACGAAGGAAGCCAATAGAGTCCACGGTCACATTCCTTACGTGCCCAGTGTTTCAGTTGATTTCAGGCAATCTGAGGCGCTGCGATATAATCATCTTTGTAACATCATGCACGGTTTATCAATGGATGCAGCGTCAACATTTGATGGGTACACTTATCAAGTTGAAGCAGCCGCACGGGATCATGCTAAGCATGCACAGTTTAGGATGGCATTACCAGAAAGCCGGGACCCTCGACCGACTCCAGCCGGTAGATTCAATCGAGCCAAACAGCCAGTCATTGACGGCACTAGCATGCAAGGTGAGGAGGACGACATTTTTGATCCAATTATTTCTCAAACAAAAGGGCGAAAACGAGAAATCCGCATGAAGAATCCGATTGAAAAAGCAACGGGTCAAAAAAAATTGCGAAAGTGTGCGTTGTGTAATAAGATGACTGATCATGACAAGAGAAACCATTACAAAGTGTTAGGTATCGAACCTGGCAGTATGGTCGAGGAGGACGATGAGGAGGAAGAGTGTTAGGGTTAATGTTTCAGTTGTATAACGAATAACTTTTCTAATGTTTAAATTTGTGATTTGATTTGTTGAATCTTTAATTTGTGATTTGGTTTGTGGATTATTGAAATTTTTTGAATGGCATATTCGCGCACGCTTTAGCGCCCAATTCATAGCTTCCTGAAAAATCTTGTAATTTGTTTTGTTCATTGCACTTTAGTCACGCTTTAGTGGCCACTTCATAACTTTCGAAAAATCTTTAAATTTTTTTGTCACCTTTTTTTCGCTCATTGCACATGAGGCGCGCTAGTTAGCCCATTCTTATGTATTTCGGCGAAAAACGAGACACGTTATTTTTTCGGTTTTCCTATGAAGGGCCTATTCGGGCACACTTTAGGGGCCAATTCATAACGTTCGAAAAATCTTGTAAATTTTTTTGTCACTTTTTTTTCGCTCATTGCACATGAGGCGCGCTAGTTAGCCCATTCTTATGTATTTCGGCGAAAAACGAGACACGTTATTTTTTCGGTTTTCCTATGAAGGGCCTATTCGGGCACACTTTAGGGGCCAATTCATAACGTTCGAAAAATCTTGTAAATTTTTTTGTCACTTTTTTTTCGCTCATTGCACATGAGGCGCGCTAGTTAGCCCATTCTTATGTATTTCGGCGAACAACGAGACACGTTATTTTTTCGAATGCGTCATATGAACTGTATATTCGCGCACATTTTAGCGCCAAATTCATAGCATGCGAAAAATTATGTACATTTCTTTTTGGTACAGTTTTTTGTAACATCACAGCAGCTAGCCACGCACGTCAGGATAATGGTAATGAAGTCGTCTGGCTTCATTCTTTTTCAGTTCCCAGGCTATCCTATACCTAAACGTCAAGGCATCCTTCCTAGTCCACGAGGAGTGTTTGAGCACTTCCGAGCGAGCAATGTAGTCCATGTACTTGAGGACGTAAATCCCGCAATCGTTACCGTTATATTGCTTTGGTCGGTCCTTTATCATCACGACCGTCCAAGGCTCCCCCGTGGCCGTCCGCACGCTAGCGAGAGGACAGTAGTCTGCATCCAACAATAAAATCGAGAATCAAGCCTATGAAACAACAACAATATACTATGAGCCAAGGTCAAAAAATAAAAACTAACCACTAAAGTGATGTAGTCGTTGTACATCTGTGCCAGCAGCTGTCCAGGCTCGTCCTCCCTTAGGCTATCGTATATGTGAACCGTTCTGAACGCTGGATGGAGAACTAATAGGAACCAGTGGTGCCCATGAAGACAAGGTATCATGATAAGGTTCGCATCAGCAGCGGGACATTGATACTCTGCGTTCATCATGCATAACACGTTTCGACCTGGTTTCCAATTACTCCTGCTGCCCCCTTGCCTCCATTCATGGAATCCCCGGATCGCTAATTCCACAAAATGAGTGGGATACATGTTAAGCTTACAGTATTCAGAACGGTTAAATTGATGCTCTCTAATCCGGAGCAGATCTATGTAAGCGTTGATGACAAAATTTGAAAGATCTGTCTCCGGCGCCAACATTCTGATATCCGAATGACCTAGGAGTGTCCCAAGAGGGAAGTCTGTTGAATTGACAGGCTCATGCCCGAAGTAGTGCCGGTCGATCCAACCCATCTTCTCCGGCCTCAATGGCTTCGTCGCTTGTCCTTTGTTCGACCGGAATCTTGGGCGCGAGGCATGGATTCCTACTTGGGGAACCTGACTCTGGCACTGAGAGTCGTATGCGTCAGGAGGAGGGCGACTATACGGCTCCCACACCTGACTCGAAGTTCCCAGATCTATGTACGCGTCAGGAGGAGGGCGACTATACGGCTTCCACACCTGACTCGAAGTTCCCAGATCTATGTACGCGTCAGGAGGAGGGCGACTAGACGGCTCCCACACCTGACTCTTGGGCTGATAGTCGTATGCGTCAGGAGGAGGGCGACTAGACGGCTCCCATACCTGACTCGAAGTTCGGTAGTCGTACGCGTCAGGAGGAGGGCGACTAGACGACTCCCACACCTGACTCTTGGGCTGATAGTCGTAAGTGTCAGAAGGAGGCCGACTAGACGGCTCCCCTTGGTAACCCCGGTACGCAAGACTAAAGTTTTGAACATCAGTCTTGTACCTCTCAATGGACCTCTTGATATTGTCAGGAGCCTGCGCGACAAACCAGTCAAACGACTCCAGCTGCTTGAACACGTCAGTGGCCTGGTCAACCTAAAAAACATGCATAGAAAATATGGCTAATCATTTCATTTGATGGTCGATACGCGTGCGCAAATAAATTATCAAACAACACTAGCATGACTTACAATGGCCAATGCCCAGAACTGGTCATAGACCTCACGTGGCGCATACGATTTGGTCCTCACTTGGGCAGGGCGAGTCACCCTCGTGCGCGTCACCCTGAGAAACCACTGTAAGTAGTCCTCAGTACTGATGCCGTCGTGCTTCATCGATACAAGGCTGTCATACGTTTCCTGCCAGGTATTCCATTGTTGCACCTCGTCACCCAACACAGTCAAGGCATTAGCCACCTCGAAGTTCGGCCCTCGACCACCCCTGTATGGCCGCATGTCTACAGCGGGTTTCGGAATCCCTTGTGGACAGCCAGCTTGCTTCATAGCTCGATCGGGCATCTGAAACTCACATTCTTCGAAGTGAATGAGCGGCACCCGAACCAAACCTGCAAGCACGTACGACACCGGAAGTTGCCAACACAACTCATCCAACAGATGCATCACCTTGTCATATGGCTGCCACGCCACCTGGTATGCATCCAGCATCTCTAGTTCCCCCCGATAGAACTGTAGATGGTTGTGAGGGTCTACCCGTCTCCTCCTCCGGTTGGTCGGAGGCCCCCAGGCCCACACCCTAGGCCACGTCTCATCGGAATCTACCAACGGTTGTGGACGACCCGTGGGTAGCCTCTCGTAAGACCAAACCTGTGAACGCAAACATTATATGGAATTAGTAATGAATCCCGAATATATTGACTAAGGATCCGGATAAGAAAATAAATGCTCATACCTGTAATAGAGTCAGGCAGGCGGCAATGGACTTGGCACCGTATCTCGTAGCCTTATGCAGTGCTCGATATAGGTGCGCAAGGACAGCTGAACCCCACGAATACGAGTATACCTCGTCAAGATCCTCCAATAACACCATATACTTCGGATGCACCGTGTTTTTCGAATGCGTCGGAAGTAATATGGCTCCAATAATATACAGAAGGTATGCCCTCGTATACGTCACGAAATCCTGACGAGTGTATTCATCCGGTAGCACGCCATACTGCTCTCTCAGCCATTTAAGCTTGACGCCGTTTGTTGTAAGAGCTGCCCTTGGAATTCCCGGAAAATAATGCCTAGCCATATTCGCTACGGATGCAGACGGCACGCTCAGAGTAACGGGTCTGCCGTGACATGGGATTCCAAGTATATATCCGACGTCCTCTAACGTAACAGTCATTTCACCAAACCGGAAATGAAATGAGTTCGTCTCGCTCCTCCATCGTTCAACTAGAGCGGATATAAGGCAATCGTCGTGGCGATACCATTTCCCGCAATCGGTGAACAGGCTTAAATTTTGACCGTGTATAAGGGCTTTTTGTTCCTCGTTTAGTACCCACTCTTCAATTCCTCTTGTGGTTTGAATTGTTTCCAAAACACCCCTATCGACACCGTCAAATACGTGCCTCGCGACGTGGTCATCGTCATCGTATAGGATTGATGTATCATGAGGTCCGGGGTTGAAATCCATATCTCTAAGAACAAAATATAATCGTAAACCAACTTAGCGTCCATAATATTTACATTCCAAAACTACATTCCTGGATCTTTAACCTAGCTTACCAACACATTAGCAATAGTCATTATTTCAATGTATTAAAACAAATCCTCACTTCCCACCACTCCGAACGCTTAATTACGCTAGTTCTCACTGAATTTAGCGCCAACGTGGTTATATAGCAATATACCCCCCGATGGCCCCTACACCCCCAAGACCTCAAAACCGCTTTGAAGTCAAGTTTTTAAATGTATTACGTCAATTATATACCAAATATATCAGGAAAAAATTTAAGGGGGAAAGTTACCAAAACACCCGCTACTTGTGCAAAATACCCCCTGGCAGTCATCGCCGGTGCGTCACAAGTTCCTGAATTCACCCGGAACAATAAAAGTTTTCGGGTGTCTGACACCCTTTGCTGAACTAAAAGTTATTTTAAGGTATGGCCCTTTAAGCTGGATCCTTCCTAGCAAAATAGCCCCCGATGAGCGGCAAATTACCGAAATGCCCCCGGGGGTTCACTATCACCCCAACGCCCCCGAACCAGCTTCAAAACAACATTTCAGGTTCTGTGATTACATTCCTGGACTAAAACTGTCTAATTAAAAACTTGGCGCGGGAAAATTACCGAAACACCCCTCGCGGGGTGGCAAATTACCGAAATGCCCCTGGCATCAGGAAAAATCTCAAAGGTGCCTCGAAATGCTACTTTACGCTTCGTGAGTTCATCATTGGCCTAAAAAGTACTTTACGGATTTTTCGCGCAAAAATCGCGAACCGGTGTCCGGATCGAGCGCTGAAAGGGCCGTTCGGGCAAAAAAATAGCTAACGGCTCCGGAATGGCGCGAAATCCTGGGGAATGGAACTTCCCAACATCCTAGGGTTCTCGTAAAAGTTTCGCGCGAAATCGCGCTAGCTTGGTATTTTAAATTAGACTGCGAAGGTACACGGTTCCCCGTATCAGTTAGCCCCTTTACAGTCTTTGGAAAAATCTGAAATTTTTACCTGATACAGATCCTTTCAGAATAACTAGGGTCTCTGTTTTGCACTTTGGCCAAATCACGCTCTAGCTATTTTTTATAAATCCGTGAAAAACTGTCTAATTAAAGGGCGAGCGCTGAAAGGGCCGTTCGGGCAAAAAAATAGCTAACGGCTCCGGAATGGCGCGAAATCCTGGGGAATGGAACTTCCCAACATCCTAGGGTTCTCGTAAAAGTTTCGCGCGAAATCGCGCTAGCTTGGTATTTTAAATTAGACTGCGAAGGTACACGGTTCCCCGTATCAGTTAGCCCCTTTACAGTCTTTGGAAAAATCTGAAATTTTTACCTGATACAGATCCTTTCAGAATAACTAGGGTCTCTGTTTTGTACTTTGGCCAAATCACGCTCTAGCTATTTTTTATAAATCTGTGAAAAACTGTCTAATTAAATGTAATACTATTTTGAATCGCTATAAATGTAATACGCTTGGCTGCGTTTGGCAACAAGGATAATCTTGGATAAGGATAAGGACAGGAGAAGGGCGGATAAGGCCGGACAAGCTATACCGTCGGATAAGGCCGGATAAGGAAGTAACCCCATCCAGCGTTTGGACAATTCTATGATAAGTCAGATATGCAATTTACAAAGTTATATATATATATATATATATATATATATATATATATGTATATATATATATGTATGTATATATATATATATATATATATGTATATATGTGTGTATATATATATATATGTATATATGTGTGTATATATAGATGTATATGTGTGTATATATATTTATATTAATATGCATATATATATATATATACATAGGTTTATATATATACGTAGGCCACGTGGCAGGGCCATACACCGGCGCCCCTTCATACGTGGCATATATATATATATATTTTTGTGTGTGTGTGTGTGTATATAGGTGTATATACATATATAGGTATATAGGTGTATATATATATTTATACCTATATATATTTATACATACATATATATATATATAGGTGTTTATGTATATAGGTATATATATGTATATATATAGGTATATAGGTCTATATATATATATATATA